>CAJQZJ010000233.1:81147-91882 GCA_907164525.1 Lophiomys imhausi | reverse complement strand
TGTGTGTGTGTGTGTGTGTGTGTGTGTGTGTGTGTGTGTGTGTGTGTAGGTGTGTGTTCATAATAGTGTATGTGGGCACATGAAGGGGGATGTGTGGGAGCCAGAAGATAACCTTAGGTGGCATTCTTTAGGTGCCTTCCACTTTGTCTTTGAGACAATCTTTTCCTGAGATCTGAAGCTTGCCTATTAGGTTGGCCAGGGAGACCTGGGGTTTTCCTATCTCTAGCTCCAGTATTGGGTTACAGTCACATCAGTACATCCAGCTTTTTATGTGGGTTCTGGAGATTGGACTCAGACCCTAATATTTGTGTCATAAATACTTTGTCAGCTGAACTGTCTCCACAACTCCTGGTTTTTGTTTGTTTTTGAGATAGGATGTCCTCCTGAAGTCCAGGCTGACTTTGAACTCATGGTAATCCTCTTGCCTCAGCCTCCCAAATGCTGAGATTACAAGTGGAACCTCTCATTCTCAACAGTGTATTTTTTGGATTATTAAAAATGAGTAACTTTACATTGTTGGCACAACAGAAAAAAAAAGCCTAAACTATCAATTAAAGAGAAAATACTATTAGAAACTTCAGTGGGCTAGAGCTGAATCCCATTTTACTGCTTAGGGTGGAAGTCATTCCAAAAAAAATAGTATCCAAGTTAACACTACTATTTCCAGTTTTCAAATAGGTTTGTCCTTAAAATTTTTTAAAAATCAATTATCAAGCCATTCAAATTAAAAAATGGTACAATTTGGCTAGCTGGGAATAGTGATGACTTTAATACCAGCACTTGGGAGGCAGCGACAGGCAGATCTCTGTATGTTCTAGGCTAGCCTAGTCTACAGAGTGAGTTCCAGACAGCCAGGGATACACAGACAAACCCTGTCTCAAAAAAAACAAAAACAAAACAATAAAAAGTACAATTTGGTTGTTATGGCTGTGGTTATGGTACTGGGGATGAATCCAGGGCGTTTTACTGAGTTAAGTATCCACCAGCTATAAAACCAAAACAGTTTTAAGATAGCAGTGTAGAAGGAGCCTGTACAAACACACACACACACACACACACACACACACACACACGAGCAAGCACACATACACACACACACACACATACACACACACACACACATACACACACACACACACACATACACACACACACGAGCAAGCACACATACACACACACACACACACACACACACACACACACACACACACACGCGAGCAAGCACACATACAGTGCTGATTTTGCTGTTATAGGTAAGACCGAGCAGAGACACAATGGCAGATGCTTTCTCAAAGCCAACATGTTTTTGTTGTTGCTGTTTTGTTTTTTGTTGTTTGAAAGCTGGATGCTCAGTAATCAACCTGCCAGGGAGGATCACAGGACAGGACACATACAAGCCACTGCTGCACAGGCTCTCGGGTGTCCCTGGGCTTGGGGAACTTGAAAGATTCACATACCTGGCCTGGTGGGGATTTTAGTGGGATGCGCCCCCCCCGGGTGGTCGGGCGGTCTGCAGGCGGCCAGTCTGCAGGCGGCCAAATCTGCAGTCTCCTGTGTCCCTCCGCTCGCTGCGTTGAGGCAGCAGCTCCAGGGGCCTCGGTGGCGGGTACAGGTCCGACTCGATCACCACCTGCAGGGCAGCGCGAGGGAAACACAGTCAATCATCCTCTCCTGAGTCCCCCAGAGGTTGGGCCGCACCCACCTCATGTCCACTTGGGAACTGTAAAAATGGCTACAGCGAGGTGAGTCTGGGCCAGGATATCGGGAAGTGGGAAGTGAATTTTCACAGGGGAGATCTCAGAGAGTCTGAAAAGAGTGCTAAAGGCTAAGGTGGTTTCGTTAAATCGCCCGCTAATGTTCAACCACAAATAGATGATAGTACATCACTAATGGGACCCCAGGAGTCAGGGACCATCGAGGAAGAGGGGTAGAAAGGCTGTAAGAGCCAGAGGTCAGGGAGAACTGGAGTAAGCATAGCCTTCTGGAAAGGATGCTGCACTTATGAACTGACAAAACTGAGGTTGCCTGCACAAAGTCAAGCCAGTCAGCATTCCAGCATGGAGGTAAGGAAGGGATTATGAGCCCTCATCCCTAGCTGAAGAGCTATTGACGGCTGGTGGCTTCTGTGGAGGGAGACTCCGTTATTTATTTATTTTTTTTTTTTCAGTGATATCACTGCTGGTAGGTCAAGCATGCTTCGGTGGATGGCGGCACACCCATAAGCCAACAGACAGCACCGAGTTGATTTAGTAGACCGCTTTTTAAAAAGGACAGGAAGCTGGGAGGTAGGGGTGAATCTGGGAAGAGTTAGGAAAAGGAGTGGTGTTTAGCATGATCAAAATACACGGTGTGAAAAGAATAAAGGATTATATTCACCTATGCAGAAAAGAGAGCAGAAAGATTGTAAGACTCAGAGGTGGTGGGTGCCTTCAAGGGAGCAGTGTTTTCTATATACAACAGGGAAGATGCACTTATGAATTTACAGAGAATGCCCAGCATGTACAAGGTCAAGCCAGACAAACACCCAGCATGGAGGAAGGGCTGTGGGCATGAAGTTCCAAGCCTAGCACAGAAGCTATTCATAATTGACAGCCACTGGGAGAGGGGAAAAAAAATCAGTATTCCTCAAAGGAGTGACAGACACTATAGCAGCCACACTCCAGCGGGCCTCATGCCCAGGAGTAGGTCAGCCAACACAAATCTGATTCCATGTTTTGTTCTTGTTTGTTTGTTTTAAAGAGAGAGAAGGAAGTTCAAGTTGGGTGGGTTTGGAAGGATCTGGGAGGAGCTGGAGGGAAGGAAAAGATAAGATCAAAGTATCGTATGAAATTCTTTAAAACACTGTTTTAAAAATCCCGCACGTGCACTAAACACACACAGGGGTTGTTGACTTTATCTCCCAGTGGATGGCACCCAATAGTTTAGGTAATTTGTGAGCTGGACGTGATTTCAAGCAGGGAGTCTGTGTGTGAAGATTGTATGCATAGGGTATGCCATTTACACAGGGAATTTGAGCATATCAGTGTTGGTATATGTGGATGTCTTGGAACCAATCCCTGAGGGTACTGAGGGGCAGCTGGACTTAAGTCATTGAAATGATTTAAATGTAAAAACAGGAGACAAACAATAGCAGCCATTTTATCTTAATACGGGGAGTTGTGAAGAGAATCTTGGCAGTCGGGGGTGGGGGGCAGAGTCTGCATATTTTATTCATTTCTAGGACACAGGGTCATTCATTCTGATTGTCCTTACACCATGAGGCTCATTCATTAGAGCCTCCAGTATTCCACAACGCAGCATCCTCCCTGGGGCTTGATTTACCCCCAGTCATTTCCTTCTGGGCACAGCTGTCCTTCAAGGGTCCATTCTGTGTCAGCCCCTGGGGTTCTGTGAGTCTGTGAGGGAGGAAGACAGACTCAGTCCTTGATAGTCTAGCTTTCACAGACCCCCTTCAGTTGAGCACACAGAACTATAGTGTTGGTTTAGGGGGATGCTGGAGCAAAGATAAATGGGCTTTTAAAAACACGATAACAGGGCTGTGTTTCAAGTCAGTGGAGAAAATTGTGTCTTTAGTGATATTGTTGGAATAGATATCAGGCCACTGGGGGAAAGCATCTCTATTTGGTTTAGGTGATGAACCAGGTCAAAGCTGTGTGTTGGATAACAAACACTAAATTAGAATATAGCTTAATGTAACACATAGCATTGGATATTAGGAGGAATTATCCCTACGCTCATAAATCTCTTTACAAGCAATAAAATTGAAAATGCAATAGAAAAATGGAGGGACAATACGAGCAAAACCCATAAAATATGCTGAATGTTAGTGACTACATATTAAAACAATAAAATCCTCCTCTCCTATCAGATTACCAATGAAGAGCAAGATAACTATTTGGGGTTCAAAGCCAGAGTTCAAGCTCCAGATTTATTTTTTAGATGGGGTCTCATGTAGTGTAGGCTAGCCTCCAATTCAATATGTAGCTGAGGATATCTTTGAACTTATCAACCTCTTCCCTCCAGCTGTAGAATACTGAGATTACAGGTGCGTGCCACCAAGCAGGGAACTGAAACCAAGGCTGTATGCGTGCTACGCAAACATTCTACCAGCTGAGCCTCATGCTAAGAAGGCCTTAAGTCTCAGTTTTGACACTTAATAGTTGAGTAGAGTGGGCATATTCATGCCTAGCCTTGGTGGACTGGCATAATCAATACCTGTTATTAGCAAAGATTCTTGCTGCCTTTAGGCCACACATTTACATGCCACATTTGCAAGTGTTTTAAAGTGTTCTGAAGACTGGGTCTTCGTGTCTCCCATGGAGGAACATGAGAGAAGTTGTCACTTTCTTTCAGTTTACCACAAATAGTCCTTTAGTTAGAAATTGAATATCACAAATTCAGTCTTAAATGAGGTAGGACATTCATTCTTGTCAGATCCACTAGGACCCACTTACATCTTTGGTGGAAAGCTGGGACTATTCTGAGCACTTAGGATTCATCACTGGCCTGACAATCCTTGCCCTTTCTTGCTCTGGACATTTCAGAAATGATGATTTGCTGGGTTCTCTGCAAGCCTTTCAGGCAAGGTAAGGAAAGTTCCAGTCCACACAGTGTGGCATGCATGTGCCTGTGTGTGTGTGTGGGGAGTGTCTCACACTCAGTTGTAGGACAAAGTAAGGCAGATAGGAAAGCTCAAAGTGACTATGAGGAGACACTAGCACCTTCCTTCTTCTGAAATGTGCTCTTTGGGGAAGAAGACATGCCACCTCTCCAGGCCTTCATTGAACTCAGTGGGGCAGGGGATAAGGTGGAGAAGGGAAGAAGCATTAGCTCTTCAGTCTAGTGTGGATGGAGGATGTCGGTGTGGTCTGGTGTGGTGTGATGTGATATGGACTGGTATGGTGTGGTCTGGTGTGGTGTGATGTGTGTGTGTGTGTGTGTGTGTGTGTGTGTATGTACTGAAAATTGACCCCCATGACTTGTAGCTTGTGTGTGTCTATAAAACTTACTGCTGATACTGTTGAACAAAGGAGTCTGCGAGCATGCCTTTAGCATCTGAGTACAGAGCTGAGATTGAAGAGGTGAGGTGGGAGGTAGGGTAGAGGGAGAAAACAAGGATTTTATGATGGGATTTTCCTGTTCTAGGCCATCACACTGAGGTGTTACTTTAATACTTTGCTGGGGAGTCCATCCCCTGACACCTCAAATCCATACTTCTATTTGTTTGCCAGGTTGGAGGTCAGATGAGGAACTAGATAGCTGAGTTCTAGATGCAATCATGACTTGGGGCAGAAGGAGTCTATAGAAATCTTCCAGTTGTCTCACTAATTTCACATCTAGGGAAACTGAGGTCAAGGGGAATTTTGTGTCTTTCTTAAGGTCACAGAGCTGTCTGTACAGAACCAATGTGAAACTTAGGTTTGTGCCTCCCTAGTGAAGGCTCTTTGTAAAATCTCAGAGAAGCACCTACACCCAGCTGAGAATTTTCAAGTGCAATTGAAGACTTAGTGGATAAACCAGGAGATTACACACAGATGTCCCCACACAAGCATCAAATTTGGGGACAAAGTGATATTTACAATCCTGTTTCTCTGTCTCTCCTCTTGCCAGCTTCCCTGCTTATTATCAAAGGGCTCCATTATCCTGGAATGCTTGACAGACAATTACACCATTGCGCCATTGTGTGGGCGCATTTGTTCGAGATATTTCTATGATATCCACAGGCATCAGGACGATTAGGACATCAATAAAGCAGACTAGGAATCCAAAAGAAGAGTAAATAGAGAGGGAGGAAGGGAGGGAAAAGGGAGTGAGGGAGGTAGAGGGATGGAGGGGGAAGGAGAGAGAGAGGGAGGGAGCGAGAGCACATCAGAGAAGTGGATGTGCCTCAGGATTTGGAAGAAAATGCATCTCAACTGGAGTCCAAGAGGAAGTGAATTGGGCACCGAGGATGACTCAGAGAGGAAAGTGGTATTCAGAGAGGAAGAAATACCTCAGAGAGGTATTCCAGCCACAAGGAGACCCAAGGAGTGACGGGAAATGCAAATGAACATTTGGGGTCAAAGAACACTGTAACTGTTAGTGTCTGTGCCAAGGAAGATGGGTTTCCCTGTGGTACTTTCAAGCTACCAAGATGGAGAAGAGGACAGAGCCCTGTCTCACCAAGGCAGGGATTTCAGGCTTGAGCTGCCCTGCCCAGCCTGTGGTTAGTCCTGAGATTTTTGAACTGAGGAGCTGGGAAACTATTGGCTAAGGCATAAACACATGCAATAAAGTTTCATAACTCTGAATTATGTGTGAATAACCCTTTCCTTTCCATCTTCCTTATGAATCAGGTGTTTAATCCTCAGGGGTTGGAGGGAGGTCAGGGATCCTACCACTCACAAGCCTTCTCTTTCCTAACAATGTTCCCAAAAGTTCCTATGAAAAGATACACAACTGACATAAAAGCAGACAATTAGATGAGTAAAAAACCCACAGGGAAAAGTGTTGAATGGCTAATAAATCTATGAAAGAAATGAAGAACTACATTAAAAGGGAGGAAATACAAAATAGAACAATAATGCATTTCCACCTATTAGCTTGTGAAAGTTTAACGACAGGAATATCGTACAGTATTGGCATGGTGTTCTAGAAGAGAAGTGGTTGCAGGACTTTAACAATGACTACAAAAGTTTTTTAATCCTCAGACCTATCTTTTCACATCTATGAATTTACCCTCAAAGATATATAAAAAGAAATTTATAAGAACATAACAATATGTTCAAGAGCATTTTTTGGGAGCACTGTCTTATTAAAAAATGGAGAAATTTCATTTATTGATGACTTTGGATAATAAATCTAAAAACTCCAGATTCCACTTGGATAAATAAATGCTGGTAATTCATACATTAGAACATTATGCCACATTAAGTGAGGGATATCTATATAAACATATATCACACACATAAATATTCACATATTTGTTGGCATAGAAAGACATTCACAATCTATTGTTGAGTGAATAAAAGGCAAAGGTAGGTGGATTTTCCTCATGCTAGCTTTCCTATTTATTATCAAAGGGCTCCATTATTATGGAATGCTTAACAGACCAACTCCCATGTGTGACCACTTTCTTGTGTGCTGCTTCTATGACATCCATGTGTGTATTAGCTAAAGGTTGTAAGTTCAAGGCCAGCCTGGTCTTCACAGAGAGTTGCAGGCCAGTCAAAGCTACATAGTGAGATTCTGTCTCAATAAAACCAACTCAAATTAAAAACATTTATTGAATGCTTAATATGTGACAGTCTCTGAACCAGACACTTGCTGTGTGTTAAGTCATTTGTCCCTTCTTGTGATATATGTTTGTAGTAGCCTCATCTTAAGGCTAAAGAAGTAGAGTTCCAGGGCGGTTAGGCAACTGACTCATAAGTAAATGTTGATGGAGCTGGGACTGCACACAAGCAACTTGACTGCAAAACCTCAGCATCTTCTGTTGTGTTCCTCAGCATCTGAGAATTCTGTGATACTAAATTGAATATCATTGCAGAGTTTGAGATTTTATGATGGACACATGCTGATTTGGGAATTGAAGTGTAACAAAGCTGTAAGTAATGGACCTGTCACTGACTGGCCTCTCTGCTTTGTTCAGGGTGATAAATGTACCTGAGTTCTTTAAAAATAATAATAAAGAATGTTTATAGAAACAACAAATAAACCCCCTTTAATGTTAAAAGTATATATATTTAAAAACAGAACAAAGGATTTAAAAAACTGTAATACTTAAAATCCATAATAGTGCTATCCAAAACCTGTGACAGCAGCTCCTCATCACCTTCCTTCTGAAATACAGAGCAAGTGTATTGGTGGTTCTGACATTAAGAAATGTGTACATAAAGTGAGAGATACACTGCACCATTATCTTCTAAGGGTGTGCAAGCAACTTTAAGGTACTCCATTAAGAATATCAAAACACACACTTTTCTTTAAAAAAGAAAGCCCGTTTTGATGAGGCTGCTGCAGGAAAGGGACAACAGAAGCTGGGACCCCTGAATTGTTCAGGATTTCTGGCATTACGAGACAAACCTTCAAACAAAAGTCATTTTTAAAAAAAGTTATGCCTGTAGTCCTAGCATTTTGGAGGCTGAGGAAGGAGTATTTCAAGTTTCAGGCCAGTTTGAGCTGCATGGTGAGCTTGAGGACAGCCTGAGTTACACAAGGGCTATCTCAAGCAAGCAAGCAACCAGCAACAAAATTACTCTTTTGTAAAAGAAAGCCCCTGAGGTCAGTGCTAAATGACAGACTCCCATTTTTCAGTGGAATCCCCTCCTTTGCCCGATCTGGAGAAACTCCAGATTCTCTAAGGAGTGTCATGTAGCCCAACCCTTTCCTGAAAAAAATCCTCCCAGTGAACACCTGGGGATTTCTGAAGGTACTTCCCCATGCTAATGAGATCTCAAGGTGCCTTGGCTTTCAGCTAATGACATTTGTCCACTCCTCTAACCATACCTGGAGTTCTTCCCCCACCCCAACTGCCCATGGGATAATTAGGGATAATTAGGTACTACATTTCCTTTCTTACGATAAGACCATGCCCAGTGAATCAAACACATTTACCTCCAAAATGTCTCCCCATTACCCCAAGGTTTATAATGTCCCTGATTCACCAAATAAACTCTCTTTCTGCATTCTTCCACCATGACCATCTGAGACTCAGCTGTTTATTTTGGGATTGGGAATGAAGAACTCAGCACTGGACCCTCTGGCCTAGGTAGGCTTGCTTGGGGTGCAGGCTCCTGCCTTCTGCTGCTGCTGCTGCCTAGCTAGGTGTCCTATTGCCAGCAACCAGAGCTCATCTCTGAGCACCCAGAGCATTCCTGATTAGCCAGGCTTGCACAGGGAGCAGCCTTAGGCCTTGCTTCCTCCCAGGCTGCCTAGCCATATTGTGTGTCAGTCACCACAGGTGGTCACAGGCTTCTCTTACTCCAGCACCGCTCACCTGCAGTGCTTACCTGTGGCAGTAGCCAGTTGGTGGATATCCCAAGACAGCTATCAAATCTGCCTGAACCAAACTGGACTCCCAAAGTTGCTTGACTTGGTCCAGGGGCTCAGAGAGCTCCTTGAAACTTCCTGGCCTGGGGCTAATAGAGTTGTAACCTCTTGGTGCATGAGAGGGTTAGGGCTACCCTTCTCTCTCCATTGCATCCTTAGCTGAGAGAGCTGTGACACTTGACAGTCAAAATAAACTTTTCTCCTGTCTCTCCAGGCTGATGGGACATCCTGTGGGTAAGGATTTACAGGTCTGTGTTCTGCCTTTTTCTGCCTGAACTGACCTATCCTGGAACTTCCAGCGAAGGAGTGTGCATTTCCAGCCTCAGACTGGACAAGGCTGGGAATTCCCCACCAGGCACGGAACAGCAGCTGAGAATTCCCCACCGGATGTAGAACATCAGTCAGTTATTTTGGCTAAGTGAACAGACAACCTCAGAAGACACCAAAAACACCCCTTGCCTCCTCATCCTTCAGACCAAGGGAGAGGGAGGGAGTCAAGAAACCACCATTATTTTTGTACTGAAAGTCAGTCAAAGAGGATCAAAACTAAACACGTTTCCTTACATTCTTGGTCAAGAGATGTTGAGAGCTTTTGACTCTTCTCCTGGATGGACTGGACACTGAAAGAGATATAGAAACAGTTTTAGAAAATGCCTGTAAGGCATACAGACCTAAGAGTGTTTGTACCAGTTGTGGGGCTATTGGGAAGGAAGAGGGAAAAAGAAGCAGAATTCCATTGAAATTTTAGACCTTACTTGGCTTGACTAAATCAAAACGTCTATAGCACCACCCACCATAGCTAAAGTTGCCAAGACCCCAGTGCCCATCAACAGGTAAATGACTAAACAAATATGGTATACCCATACGCTGGAACATTGTTCAGTCTTCAAAAAGTAAAGAGAGCATGCATGAATGAACCCAGAAAAGACTGTGCTAGGTGAAATGAGATATGAAAGAAGAGCTGTTCCATTCCCTCAAGTCTACCTATATGAGGTATCTGGAGCAGTAGACTTCATAGAGATGCAAAGTAGGATGGTCATCCCCAGGACCTGGGAGGCTGGAAGAGTGGGGCGGTGTTGTTGGTATACAGTTTCAGTATGGGCTAATGAAAAATTCAAGAGACCGAGGGTGGCTGTGGTGTGCATCACTCTGGGTGTATGCGTCACTGATCTGTACACATGGTGTGGTAAAATGGTAAATATATACATATATTTGTATGTATATATGGTAAGTATATATTTACCATAACTTAAAAGCAGCTTAGTAGGGAAAGATGTAGCTTAGTTGCAAGAGTGACTGCCTGCCATTCATACTGTTCTGGGTTTGACACTCAGCACTTCATCAAACCAGGTGTGTTGGTTCACACCTGTAATTTCACAGCTTGGGAAGTGGAGACAGGAGGAAGATTGGGAGTTCGAAGTCATCCTCGGCTACATCATGAGTTCTAGCTAGCCTGGGCTAACAGAGAAAACCCTATCTTGGAAAAAAGAAAGCCTTAAAGAAATCAATTAGCTGTTAAATAGTTACAGTGCTTTGCTGGGCCGAGGTGTGTATCTTACTATAGTAATAGCCACTGTTCCCAGCTCTGGTAATTAGCATTCCTCCTTTTCATTTCTCTGATGTTGAGTTCCCAAGATTCCTCACATCAGGAGAATATACATGTGTGTGTGTGTGTGTGTGTGTGTGTGTGTGTGTGTGTGTGTGT
>CAJQZJ010000233.1:58759-71816 GCA_907164525.1 Lophiomys imhausi | reverse complement strand
AGAGAGAGAGACAGAGACAGAGAGAGACAGAGAGAGAGAGAGACAGAGACAGAGAGAGAGAGAGACAGAGAGAGAGACAGAGACAGAGAGAGACAGAGAGAGAGAGAGAGAGAGAGAGAGACCCTGACTTGGGTGAGTCACAAGCTTCCACATGTAGTCTTTACTAGTTAAATTTGCGAAACTTGAAAAGGGCTTATAATGTTAGCAGGCGCAATATTCTCCATTCAGTTCCTCTGAGAGAAAGAATTGGTTTCAGTCTTTAACTTAGGCAAAGTGATGCTCTTTTGTGTGTGAAGGAGACACCCAGCAGGTGCTTCGGGAGTCGCGTGGTTAGACATAGGATCCTCAAGTCCATTTCACTTTACAAAACAATAACAAACAGGGTTTTAAAAATTGGGAGCATGCTCCCAAACATTGTGTATGACATTTACACTCAAAACTATTTACTGTTTACTGAAATGTAAATGTCACTGGTAATTTTAAAATAATATTTCAAAATTTATTCTTGAACAATTTCATAAAGTATATTATATATATATATATCTTAATTATATCCAACCAAATCCTCCCTCCCACTCCTCCATTTCCCCTCCTACTTTCATGTATTGCTTTATTCTTTTGTTTTATAACTATATATCCTCTGTGTCCAATCACTGATTGCTGTGTGTGCATAGGTGTATGGCTAATCACTGGGGTGTGGATGGCCTACCAGTGGGCACATGTCCCCCCAAGAGCTCCCCTTCCCTCAAAAGCCATCTAGGGCCAATTGTTCCTTAGATAGGGGTGGATTCTCATAAGCACCTCTCCCACCCACACTAGAGTGTTGACTGTCCTGAGCTTGTCAACCAGAGCTGTTGTGAGTTCATGTCACGTCCTCAGTGAGACACCATCTCACAGAGCTCCTCCCCAACTCTGGCTGTTACATTCTTTCTGCCTCATTTTCTGCAGAGTCTTGAGGAGCAGGGAGAACAGTTGATGTAGACATTTAGGGGACGCACACCCAGTAGCCATTTATTCTCAATGCTTAGACCATTTGTGAGTCTCTTTATTGACATCTGCTGCCCACTGCAAAAAGAAGCTTCTCAGATCACGACTGAGCCCAATTCTAATTTATAAGAACAAAGATAAATATTTAGAAGGACGTTGGTAACTTTGGCAAAACAGACAGCAGCATCTCTTCTGAGCCTATGTGTTCTCTAGGCATGGGCTTCTGACCAAGTTTACAGTACCAGGTATGGATTTCTTCCAGTGGAGAAGCTGGCTGTGTTTAAAATTGCCACATTAAGTAAGCCAATTAAAGTGGGTGTTTTCTTGCTATAAGACTGTATTCTCCCTGAATTCTTAAAGAGAATGGATTATTAGTTTATTATTATTATTATTTTGAGATGGTCCTTCACTATGTTACCTAGGCTGCTCTTGAACTCCTGAACTCAAGGGATGCTTCTACGTCAGCCTCCTAAGTAGCTGGGATAATAGCTGTGCTTTACTATGCCTGGTAAAAAGAGAATGAATTTTAACATAGTGCCCAGGCTCTCCTGCAGCAGACAGATCTTGCACAGCCATGCCTCACCACTCTGTAATGGTTTCTTTCATTTTTGTTTTTTTTTGTTTTTTTTGCTTTCTTTCTCCTTTTCATTGAAATAAGACTTGGATAACATAAACCAACCATTTTGATGTATGCATTTGATGGGAACTAGTATATCACAATATTGCGCAACTCTCTACTATCTAATTCCAAAACACTGTATCATGTGTGATGGTTAGTTTTCATTATCAACCGGACTATGTTTGGAATCACCTAGGAGATACACTCTTGGGATGTGTGTGAGGATGATTCCAGAAAAGTATAACTCAGGAGGGAAGATCTGTGCTGTGCGTGGGTGGCCCTCTCTCATGGACAAAGGTCCCAGACCAAATAAAAAGGCAAAGGTGGACCAACTGAGCATCAACTTTCCCATTTTCCTGCTTTCACCGATAGTGTGACCAGCACCTCATGCTTCTGCTGCATGCCTTCCCCACTATGAAGGACTGTGTCCTCTCAAACCATGAGCCAAAATAAACTCTTCCTCCCTTAAGTTGCTTTTGTCAAAACAATGAAACTGTAACTGATACATCACCTGAAAAGGAAACCCCATATTCATAAAACTATCACTACCCTTCGTACCCTAGCAAGCACAAGTCTGTATTCTGTTGCTACGGGTTTACCTCTTGGGATAACTGGAATCACACAAATGGGACATTTTTTTGCTTCTTTTACCTAGAATAATATTTTGAAATTCATTCATGTTCCATTCATTCATATATATTATATTATATTATATTATATTATATATAACACATATATATTATATATAAACATATATATAAATTTTTTTCCAGACAGGGTTTCTCTGTGTTGCCATGGCTGTCCTGGACACACTTTGTAGACTAGGCTAGTATCAAACTCATAGAGATTGGCCTGCTGCTGCTTCCTGAGTGCTAAGATTACAGGAGTGCACCACCATGCCTGGCTTCATTCATATTTTTTAACAAATATTTTATTTATTGAACATGTGCTATGCATCAAGTCCTGGGGATGATAGGATGTAAGTGTGTGGATTTTATATGCTATTGGGTGAGGCAAATGATATTATAAGTAATGTGTGAGACATATTAGATGATACATAAAAAAAAAGAGAATGAAAAACAGGGAAGAGAGGATATGAAGGGTTGGAGTGAAAAATTGAAATTTTAAACAGAGGCCAAGAGAAAACTGTATCCAAAAAGTGATCTGCGGTTGGGGAGATGACTCTGTGGGTAAGTGTGTATGCCATACATGCATGAGAAGCTGAGTTTAAATTCCTAGTGCCCATATAAAAGCCAGGCATGGCAGCATGTGCCTCTAGCATCTGTACTGGAGGCAGAGACAGGTGGATCCTAGGAACTCGTTGGTTAGCCATTACAGCAGGATTGATGAACTTCAGGTTCAGTGAGAGACTCTGTCTCAAGGGAATAAGGTGGGGAGTAATAAAAGAAGATACTGGATATCCTTCGCTGATTTTCATATGTTCATGAATGCACATGGGCACACACACCTGCAAACATTCACACACATACATCACACACACACACCTGCACACAGACATGCACATACATACATCACATGCACACACACAACCTCACACTACACACATACATCACACACAAAAACAACATACACTCATAATGCACACACACACACACACACACACACACACACATGCTCTTTCATGAGCACTAAAATAAGTGATCCTGTGACAGGATGATTGCTTAATCAGCCAGTTCAAGACTCTCTAGGCAATATAGCATGGCCTCCATCTAAAAGTCAAAGCCCAAAATAAAACAAACCAAAAAAAGTCTTGACAAACAGCTCAAATGAAAGAGGGAAACTGTGAACATCTAAGGAAGAGTGTTTGCTTGGGTGGGGGAAATCCAATGCTAAGCACACACCCAACTTAAAATGTTATAGTACATACACTTAGATAGTTAAACAAGGAGAGTGAACTTTAATATTTATAAGTTGTATATCATGTGGATATGTTGCATGTGAATACATATGCATAACTTTAATACTGTTTTATGTTATCCAGTATGTATCTCCTTTATATTTAAACCAGTTTGTGTTGGACTTTCTGTTTGTTGCAACTTAAGGTCTCTTAAATTGATGCACCTACCATGTATATCTACCTTGTTTTGATCTATTTTTTAAAATAAAAGTTCTTGCTATCTTACCAAGTTGGTCTTTAACTCTCAATCTCAAATGACCCTAGCCACTGAGATGGGATGGCAGGTGTGAAGTCATGCCTAGCTTCTGTCTTATTCTCTTCAGGGGCTTCAGTTTGACTGCGTCACAATATGCTTAATGTAAGTTGATATATTACTGTAGTCACTTCTAGTACTATCTTATACACGCACTCAGGTCTATCAGTATGATAAATTCTTAGAAGCCAATTTGGGGATCTTTGGATGATATCTAGGGATGTATTTCTAACTATGAAGCTGAAAGTGGTTGCCTCTAGGACAGGAAGTTTGGTGAATTAAGAATGAGTGTTCTCCACATATTAAAAAGACAAATGTATAAATTTTAATCAAAGAAGGAAAGGATGAAAATAGAAATATATGTGGAACACAGACTTCAAAGCTAAAAATAATATGCATAATGTTTTTTTTAAAGTGTGCAAAGTGGGATGGGGAATAGTTCAGTGACAGAATTCTTGCCTGGATGCACAGGCATTAGGTTGATGTTTAGCACTGTCAAAAGTTATACAAACTACATGATAGGTGAACTCAATAGTAAGACAAGCTAGCTGAGTATAAGTTAGGAAGCTAAAAGTTCCTTTTTTTCATTCTAAAATATTTAATGAGTGATATTTATATATTTTAATCCATTTCAAATTTAGTTCCATGCTAGACACAAATGCTGTTGTGAAGTTTCCCTTTTTTAATAATTTATTTTTTATTTCTTCAAGTTACATCTCAATCACAATCCCCTCCCTACTCCCCCCCTCCAGTCCCACCATCCCATCCTCTCTCCCCCTCAACCCCTCATCCTCTACCCTTTTTTTAAGTTTAAGGTATATCTTTTCCCCCCAACAGCTCCCCCTTTCAGTCCAACAAATGGTTCTTTCTTTTATAACAATAAATACAATACAAAACAACAGAAATAAATAGACCACAATTATAAGAGTTATATGGCTTAGCATACCTTCCCAAAGTCCAGTCCATATGTATTTGGCACCTGACTTATCATTCTACTATCTAATCATCTCCATGAGTTTAAAGTTCTATATCTAACTCAGCTTTCATACTAACTTGCATCATAATTTTATAAACATCTTTTTAGATCCAGAACACCCTCTTGATTCCTAAACAACTCAAAATTTAACTATGAGACTCTAGCTATCTATTCTTCAACCACCTCAGAGACCTGAGAGGGATAAATATATCAGATTATATAGGAAGTGCAGGGCCCGCAGCTTCCAAAACTAAGAAATGACATACCAGTGGCTGCCTGGACAGTTCCCATTTTCTCTCCATACATTACAGCATCAATCTTCAGCCATTTGGCCCCATTTCTCTGACAGACATTGGTTGTAGAGCAGGAATTATGAAGGACTTACCTACCCTGTCTTGGCAGAGCTAGGCTGTCGACTTACCTGCTTCCAAGTTTTGTCCTTTTTGGACAGAAGTCTGTCTACAGTTGAAGCAAGTGGTTTTTCTTGCCAAGAGAATGGCTTACCACCAATTTAATCATCTCCCACTGGAGATTCTTCGATGCTCATCTTCTACTTGGAGTAGAATAGGGGTGCTGTCAGGAGCTGACATGCCTCGATATCAAAAAATCTTAAGTAAAACTACAAGTTCTTCCGGGGGCCAAGATGGCGGCGAACTGCATGGACGCATTTTGAATGTGGGAGAGAAGAGCCATAGAAAACACAGAGTTGTGGGACACTGTGCAAAAACCGGAGGGTCTGGCCCCTTCGGGAACACACACAGCTCCCAAGGGACTGTTAAAAGTCCCAGGGCAAGGCTCTCCCCCATCTCTTGCAGACACGAAAGCCACTAAATCCGGGATTCAGGAACTCCCATTTGGAGAGGCGCCTGGTAAGATCGATCCCAACACACAGCAGGCAGAATCAAAGGCCACATGGCGATCGCCCACTAGCCAACTGGGCTTCCCATACCTCAGGAAGACCTTATAACTATTTAGGAAATTTTGCAGAATAGTTGAAGTCTTGTGGTTTTTTTTTTGTTTGTTTGTTTTTTCGAGATGTAGAAAAAGGGCGCTCAGCGGGAGATCCGCAGCCGCTCCAGCCGGAGCGGAAGGTGGGCGGGCAGAGCAGTTGGGGAGGGAAGCGGACGCTGGCGGGAGGAGACGAAGCTCCGCCCACCCACAGCAAAGCAGCTAGGGAAGGAGGCCGGCTCTGACGGTGGGAGGGGCTGAAGCTCCGCCCACCCACTGCAAAGCAGCTAGGGTGGGAGGCCGGTTCAGAAGGCGGGAGGGGCCGAAGCTCCGCCCACCCAAGGCGGAGCAGATAGGGAGGGAAGCAGCCAGGCCTGTGGCGGAGAAGCCTAGTGGGTAACCAGAAGCCAGGGGACCATAGCTGTATTCGGGTAAACCCAGACACATTAGGTGTGGAGCCGGGCCCTGTCAGCCTTCGTGATGACAAACAAAGCCCACAAAATCTGTGCCTGGGCAAACAGGTCCATACCATTAGAACCATTGAAGGCTGATCACTCAGTGTGCAAAATAGAGAAGTCTGAACTGGGAGCAGTGTAACAATCCCGGACCATTACTCACTACCTGGGAATAGGCTGCACCAGCTCACAACGATTCAGGCTATTAAAACCACAGTGACCCTGAGATCACCCTGTAAGCAAGGACAGATAGCCAAGCAATTCGACTCCTTCACCAAAGCATCCCCTGTGGATCCAAACACAGAAAACGACAAGAACAGACAGCTAAACACACACACATGGCCAAAGGTCCAAGAAAAAATAGAAATCAAGGAAATATGACTCCAACAAAGCAGAATTATCCTAGCTCATCCAATTCGGTTGACCTCACACCAACAGAAACACATGAAAATGTTGACAATTCTGCATTATGGAAAGTGATAGAGTCCCTGCAAGAAGAACTTAAATCTAAGAAGGAATTCAAAGAAGCCACAATTTTACAAGCAAAAACAATGAACAATACCATTAAAGAGCTCCAAGCCAAGGTGACAGAGCTTGAACAGGAAAAAGACAAAGCAATGAAAGATTTTCAGACAAAAACAAGTAAGCTGGAGAAGGAAATGTACAAAACGAACAATACCATACAAGACATGAAAATAGAAATAGAAACAATAAAGAAAACACAGTCAGAGTTAAAAGAGGAAGTGGAGAACCAAGGGAAGAGAACAGGAACTACGGATGTGAGTATCAACAATAGGATGCAAGAGATGGAAGACAGGATCTCAGGCATGGAAGATTCGATGGAAGAAATCAGTACAACATCCAAAGAAAATGAGAAGGCTAAAAAATTTCTCACCCACAACATCCAAGAAATCAAGGACTCAATGAAAAGACAGAACCTAAGAATCATAGGCATAGAGGAAAGAGAAGACTCCCGACTCCAAGGTCCAGGAAATATCTTCAACAAAGTCATAGAAGAAAACTTCCCAAACCTGAAAAAAGAGATGCCAATAAAAATCCTAGAGGCTTACAGAACACCGAACAGATTAGACCAGAAAAGAAACTCCTCTCGCCACATAATAATTGAAACACCAAATGTACAGAACAAAGAAAGGATATTAAAAGCTGTAAGAGAAAAAGGCCAAGTCACATACAATGGCAGAGCCATCAGAATTACACCTGACTTCTCCTCAGAAACTTTAAAAGCTAGAAGGGCCTGAATAGATATCCTACAAGTCCTGAGAGATCATAGGTGCCCAGCCAGACTACTATACCCAGCAAAACTCTCTATCAACATAGATGGAGAAAACAAGATATTCCATGACAAAATCAAATTTAAACAATATCTCCCCACAAACCCAGCCCTACAGAAAATCCTAGAAGGAAAATTCCATCCCAGAGAAGAAAACTTCACCCAAGAAAACAAAGGGAATAGAAAACCCCTGAGCAACTACACCAAAAGAGACACAGGACCATAACCTATACCAAACTAATGAAAAACAACAACCCCAGGTCACTAATATCCATCAACATCAATGGTCTCAACTCCCCAATAAAAAGACACAGATTTACAGAGTGGATCCACAAGCAAGACCCGTCCCTTTGCTGCATACAAGAAACACATCTCACAACCAGAGATAGTCACTACCTCAGAGTGAAGGGCTGGGAAAAGGTTTTCCAAGCAAATGGACCCAGGAAGCAAGCTGGAGTAGCCATCCTAATATCAAACAAAACAGACTTCCAACTGAAGTTAATGAAAAAAGACAAAGAAGGACATTATATACTCATTAAAGGGAATATTCATCAAGAGGAAATCTCAATACTGAACATCTATGCCCCAAATACAAAGGCACCTACTTTTGTAAAAGAAACACTTCTAAAACTTAAATCGCACATCTATCACAACACATTAGTAGTGGGAGACTTCAACACCCCACTCACAACAATGGACAGATCATCAAGACTGAGGCCAAACAGAGAAATATTGAGTCTAACAGAGATCATGAAACAAATGTACCTAACAAATATCTACAGAACGTTTCACCCAAACACAAAGGAATACACCTTTTTCTCAGCACCCCACGGAACCTTCTCCAAAATCAAACATATAGTTGGACACAAAGACAGCCTCAACAGATACAAGAAAATTGAAATAACCCCTTGTATCTTATCAGACCACCACGGAATAAAGCTGGTCTTCAACAGCAAAAGAATCAACAGAAAGCCTATAAACACATGGAAATTGAACAGCTCCTTACTGGATGACCACTGGGTCAGGGAAGAAATAAAGAAGGAAATCAAAGACTTCTTAAAATCCAACGACAATGAAGACACAACATATCCAAACCTATGGGATACAATAAAAGCTGTGCTACGAGGAAAGTTCATAGCACTAAGTGCATTCAAAAAGAAAATTGTGACAGCTCATATTAGTGAATTAACAGCTAAGCTGGGTGAATTGGAAAAAAAAGAAGCAAACACTCCCAAGAGGAGCAGAAGGCAGGAAATCATCAAACTTAGGGCTGAAATCAACAACTTAGAATCAAAAAGAACTATACAAAGAATCAATGAAACCAAGAGTTGGTTCTTCGAGAAAATCAACAAAATAGACAGACCCCTAGCCAAATTAACTAAAAGGCAAAGAGAAAGAACCCAAATCAACAAAATCAGAAATGAAAAGGGAGAAATAACAACAGACATCAAGGAGATCCAGAAAATATTCGGGTCCTACTTTAAAAATCTATACTCCACCAAATTTGAAAACCTAAGCGAAATGGACAATTTCCTCGATAAATTCCACCTACCAAAACTAAATCAAAATCAGATTAACAGCTTAAACAGCCCAATAACCCCTAAGGAAATAGAAACAGTCACTAGTAATCTCCCAACAAAAAAAGCCCAGGGCCAGATGGCTTTAGCACGGAATTCTACCGGACTTTCAAAGAGGAGCTAACACCATTACTCTTCAAACTCTTCCACCACATAGAAACAGAAAGAACATTGCCAAACTCATTCTATGAGGCCACTGTCATTCTGGTTCCTAAACCACACAAAGACCCAACAACGAAAGAGAACTTCAGACCAATCTCCCTCATGAACATAGATGCAAAGATACTTAATAAAATACTAGCAAACCGAATTCAAGAACACATCAAAAATATCATACATCATGATCAAGTAGGCTTCATCCCAGGAATGCAGGGATGGTTCAATATACGAAAGTCTATCAATGTAATTCACCACATAAACAAGATGAAAGAAAAAAAAACACATGATAATCTCGCTAGATGCAGAAAAAGCATTTGACAAAATCCAACACACCTTCATGCTAAAAGTCCTGGAGAGAACGGGCATACAAGGACCGTGCCTAGAAATAATAAAGGCAATATACAGCAAGCCAGTGGCCAACATCAAATTAAATGGAGAGAAACTTGAAGCATTTCCTCTAAACTCAGGGACAAGACAAGGATGTCCACTTTCATCATATCTCTTCAATATAGTACTTGAAGTTCTTGCTAGAGCAATAAGACAACTAAAGGAAATCAAAGGGATAAACATTGGAAATGAAGAAGTCAAATTATCCCTATTCGCAGATGATATGTTAGTATGCATAAGCGACCCCAAAAACTCCACCAAAGAACTCTTACAGCTGATAAACAACTTCAGCAAGGTGGCTGGATACAAAATTAACTCAAAAAAATCAGAAGCCCTTCTTTATACAACAAACAAGCATACCGAAAAAGAAATAAGGGAAACAACCCATTTCACAATAGCCACAAACAATATAAAATACCTGGGGGTAACTCTATCCAAGCAAGTAAAGGACCTATATAACAAGAACTTCAAGCCCCTGAAGAAAGAAATGGAAGAGGCATTTAGAAGATGGAAAGATCTCCCGTGCTCATGGATAGGTAGGATCAACATAATAAAAATGGCTATTCTACCAAAAGCAATATATAGATTCAATGCAATTCCTATCAAAATTCCAACACAATTCTTTATAGACTTGGAAAAGCTATACTCAACTTCATATGGAACAACAAAAAGCCCAGAATAGCTAAATCAATCCTGTACAATAAAAAATCATCTGGAGGTATCACCATCCCAGATTTCAAGCTGTACTACAGAGCAATAATAATAAAAACAGCATGGTACTGGTATAGAAACAGACCAGTGGATCAATGGAATCGAATTGAAGACCCAAACATGGAACCACACACCTATGGCTAACTAATCTTTGACAAAGAAGCCAAAACCGCATAATGGAAGAAGGACAGCATCTTCAACAAATGGTGCTGGTCCAACTGGATGTCTGTCGCATCCCCCTCGACCAGCAAGGATGACGCAACTCACAAAAGCTCTTCTCCAGCAGTTTATTTAGGTCCCTTGAAAACAGTCTTCCGAATGCCCGGGCAGACCCAACCCACAGGCTAAATACTAAATGAACAGCCAATCAAGTAAAGCCAAGTGGTGTTATCTTAGAGGCCCATGTATGCGGAAGCAAGCCAGATCAGCGGTCTTAGCCAAATATGGACTTGTTTATCATCGAGAGCGCTCACCGTCGGGCTGGTGGAAGGTGGAAACCGGCGCCATCTTTAGGGCGCGGCACATCGCAGCTCTCTACAGTTTTCCCTTTTTTATTTTTTTTAAAGTTGGTAAAAGTCTCTGGAAAGGCTTCGTAATCCCTCTATCTGGGGATCTCACGGTGGGCCTGAGCCTGTAGGAGGGCGGTGTTTAAACTCTTACCCGTCTCTGGGTCAGCCTCCCCACTCGGGACTGTCCTGTCTTAGGTGGCTGAGACTTACCCGTCTACTCCGTCATTGACTTGCCAGACCCTAATATCCGTGGAACGAATACCTCAGTGGGCAGGGACTATGCTTAGTGAAGATTTACTTCACGGCAGCGAGTCATGTCTGAGGGGACTGGCCCGCCTCAATGGCGACAAGGGCTTGTATAATCATGGCTGTATTACGCTTTTGTGTGGCTCTCATTTTGTAGATGCTCCATAGGCCAAACAGAGAGGCTAGTATCATTAGTATCTACGCCCGCCCATTCCTTAAGATGATCCATAGCCGTCTGTATCCAGGAAGTCAAACCAGTAGCCAGGCTCAGATCCACCCGAGTGGAGTTGATGTGAACAATTGTCGCTCTCAGCTCTCTCATCAAATTTTTAAATTTAGCCGACCAATCCTGTAAGAGGAACTTTGACAATTGTCTAGACAAATTAGCAGCCTTTGAAAAATTTTGATACTGCACGGAAGTAACATATAAACCTTGTAATTTCCACTCATACCCCAATTGTGTTAGTTGTCAAAGAGAATCAATCTGTTCTTGTATTAAATCTATGTGTTGATTAACTATCATAAGACCTCCTTTGAGATGAGAATTTATAGAGGTCTGGGTACCAATGTCTGTGTTACAATGGCTAAGATGTTATTCAGGGCATTGGCAGTCTGTATAGAACTAGACAAGGCAATAGCTGAGGCAGTAGCTCCCACAGCAGCAATAGTGATAGCAGTAACAATAGCTGTAGTGATGCCAAAATCTCTTTTAAACCTGAATAGCATCATGGTATTAGGGGCCTCTACAGGAACTGGTACATATCGAGGCATTCTAGTCACCACAGCCACAGGAAAGGCTGTGGCATTCCAGCATAGGGCATAAAAACATGTGCCCGGAGTGTATATTAACTTTTTTTTTACCCAAGGATGTACTCCCATTACTTACAATCCACAGAAAAGGAGGCCAGAGACATACTGGCAAGGCTGAAAAGTTCTTGTTGCGGTAAGAATGAAACAAAGATTTCCAAGTACCAGAGCCACTACCGCTAGAAAAATCCAGATTGGTAGCGGACCCTAGGGAAAAATTACCTCTTTGATAAATTCCCCCCCCCCCAAGCATAATGACAGGTCCCAAGTCCATGCAACTTTCATTTACCCCACACAAAAGCCACAAATCAAAAGGATTGGTGGCAGTCTGTTGAGGATCCCTAGTAGATATATCAAGCATTCCTGTACAAGACTTATTCACTATATTACTAATCATGGGGCTAAAGGAAAAATAATCTTGTTGAACCCAAACTGTTCTGCGCTCCTGACATCCAGTCCAAGGAAAAGGTCCTTCCTCTCCTGTGGATCCTCTACAAAAAGGTGTCCAGCGTGGCTGTCTGGGGGGGTCCCGGTCAGAGACTCGTGTGGGCCACCATCCTTCAAGATGAGAACCGTTGCCTGAAAACAAACCACCACTCCTACCCCCAAACCTCAGTTGTGGTAAAAAATCTGTTGACTGTTGAGACAATTTAATGCATTTTGTATCATCTGACCTATTGAAGCTCATTAAAAAGCACAGACTACCCTTCAAGCTGACATTTCTATTACCCTCTATAGGGCTTTTCTGATCATCAAAGGGAAGGTAGGGTAAGCCTAGGCTTTTATTACTGCTAAATAAGCGTGGAAACACAGTTGTATCATGTCTGACCGGCATTGGCTTTGGGAATATCGACAGGATCCCCCATCTCGGCTCGGTCATTCCTGACATACTCACTGCTACTATCACCATGATCCCTAGGAAGGTTTTCATGACGAATCTTTCTCACAAGGTGTTCAGGCACCCACACTGGATCTTGTTGATCCTGAGGAAAAACACAAACAGACCCTCTCGCCCATGTTAGCACGGGGTCAGGCCCCCGCCAAGACCCTGTCAAAATGTCTTTTCACTTCACCATGTTTTTAGGTGAACCATGGGAATCCTGATGTCTGTCCGCTGCTGAGCGGCCTTGAGCATCCAAATTGAAAAATTTTAAAGTAAATAAGGCTAAAGACATTCTCTCCTTGGGGGTACGGCCTTGGCCTATTCCCCCTTT
>CAJQZJ010000233.1:39422-58359 GCA_907164525.1 Lophiomys imhausi | reverse complement strand
AGGTCTCTGAGGTGGTTGAAGAATAGATAGCTAGAGTCTCATAGTTATATTTTGAGTTGTTTAGGAATCAAGAGGGTGTTCTGGATCTAAGAAGATATTTTTAAAATTATGAGGCAAGTTAGTATGAAAGCTGAGTTAGATATAGAACTTTACACTCATGGAGATGGTTAGATAGTAGAATGTTAAAGTCAGGGGCCAAATACATATGGACTGGACATTGGGAATGTATGCTAAGCCATATAACTCTTATAATCGTGGCCTATTTATTTCTGTTGTTTTGTATTGTATTTATAGTTATAAGAAAAAGGACCATTATTTGGACTGAAAGGGAGAGCTGTTGTGGGGAAAAATAAATACCTCAATTATTATTTTTAACTCTATTATATGGGGGGAGCCCGGTTGAAATTGACATAACACGGGCTCTTGTCTTTTTATCAAATAGGCTCCGTAGTGTGTCTTTGAGCCATTAGTAAACACATTTGGTGACCCTTGAAGTGGTACTGTTGAAGTAACCTTAGGGAATATCACTGGGTGTTCCTTAAAAAATGATAGCAATGGATGTTTAGGGTAATGGTTATCAATCACTCCTTTAAAGTTATATTGTAATATTGTCCAATCATCTACAGTGTCACACAAAATCTTAATTTGATGACTGGAATAGGGCACTATTATACGGGCAGGAGCAACTCTAAAAGACTGTAAGCATTGTTGGATACCATTTAAGGCTAAAGCAGCAACTGCAGTGGGATAATATTTTATGGATTTTTTTGGAGAAATCTTTGAATAGGTCCATAATAATGGTCCATCCTGTCATAACAACCCTGTAGGTTGACCATAGGTGGCAAATATGTATAATGTAATGGGCTGTCCTTCTTGTCATCTCTTTAGGAAGGCACTCTGTAACCTTTTCTTTACTTTACATAAAGTTTTTTTTTTGTTTTTTTTGTAAATTGTCTAGGAGAATTAAGTGTTGAATCACCTTTCAAAATATCATATAGGGGTCTTACTTCATAATTTGGTAGTTTTAAATAGCCTCTTACCCAATTGATATCTCTTAACAACCTTTGAAAATCATTTAAAGTCTTTAAATTATCTTTTCTTATCTCAATCTTTTGAGGTATTATCTTTTCAGGTCCAACCTTCGCTCCTAAATAATCAACCACATTTTCTTTTTGAACCTTATCAGGAGCAATAAACAACCTTTTTTTTTTTAATAATTGAACTAATTTTTTATAGGCCCGATCTAACATTTGTTTACTCTTAGCTGTCAGTAAGATATCATCCATATAATGAACACATCTCAAATCTGGAAAATTCTTTCTCAAGGGAGCAATGGCTTTCCCCACATACAGTTGGCACATAGTGGGGCTGTTTGCCATGCCCTGGGGTAATACTACCCATTCAAACCGCTGATCAGATTCTTCATGGTTACAGGATGGAACAGTAAATGCAAATCTCTCACTATCTTTGGCACATAAAGGGATGGAGAAAAAACAATCTCTTATATCTATAACTATAATGGGCCATGAGGCTGGCAAAGATGATAAAAGCGGCAAGCCACGTTGCACTGGGCCCATGATCTGTATTTGTTGATTTATGGCATGCAGGTCATGCAATAACAACTAAGAGCTTCCACCTGAGCTACAGTGAAAGTAGCATTAATCCCATAAGTGCGGACAGACTCAGCGAGTGCTTTAATTACCTTAAAATCGAGAGGTTTATGATAACGATTTCCCCCTCCATCCTGAAAGACAGGGTAGTACAGCTCATGTCTCGCTTCCCTCCAGACATTTGGACAGAATGACCGCCCACTAGGACCACTCAGAGGGGAAGTCTCATTATATGAAGGCGGCACCAACACAGGCGGCCCCAGACCTGAGGGCTCTATCCAGGTGCAGTCAGAACTCTTCTCAAAGATGACTTCTCCATTTTCTTTGTTAACATTTTAAGTTCCTCTTTAGACTCTGAGCTATCTTCTTCCAAAGTATCTTTCCCAGATTTGACCAAGCGCTCTTCTTTTAACTGTTTTAATATCTTTTGTCCTTTTTCCACTGTCTTGCAATATCTCTGATCTCCTAAACAACTCCTCACCATCTTTCAAATCGGTCTTACTCCATGCTTCAGAGTACCTTGCTCCCAAGCAAAATCCAAGTCCCTGTCTAATTTGTCCCAGTAGGATACCGTAAGATTCCCGGACACCGCAAACCACGGAGCCACAGAATCGCATTTATTCAAAAATCTCTCTAGGGTAGACTTCTTAATTTTTAAATTTTTAGCTAAAAGTAGCTCCTGAAGAGCCAGAAAAATTGGATGTGACTCAGACAATCCCATGTTTAAAAATTTACTTTCGGTTCGCAGCTTCCCCGCGAAACTTTACCTTTTGTTCGCTATCTCCGCGAAACTTTACCTTATGTTCACTATCTCCGTGAATCTTTACCGTATGTTCGCTATTATCCGCGAATCTTTACCGTATGTTCACTATTTCTGTGAAACTTTTTTGTCCCAAATTATCCCAGGAACTTACCAGCGCTGCCCCTGACTGCAGGAGTCCTGATTCTTTTTTGGGTCCCCGTACGGGCCACCACTTGTCGCGTCCCCCTCGACCAGCAAGGATGACGCAACTCACAAAAGCTCTTCTCCAGCAGTTTATTCAGGTCCCTTGAAAACAGTCTTCCGAATGCCCGGGCAGACCCAACCCACAGGCTAAGTACTAAATGAACAGCCAATCAAGTAAGGCCAAGTGGTGTTATCTTAGAGGCCCATGTATGCGGAAGCAAGCCAGATCAGCGGTCTTAGCCAAATATGGACTTGTTTATCATCGAGAGCGCTCACCGTCGGGCTGGTGGAAGGCGGAAACCGGCGCCATCTTTAGGGCGCGGCACATCGCAGCTCTCTACAGATGTCCACTTGTAAAAGAATGAAATTAGACCCATACCTATCACCTTGTACAAAACTTAATTCCAAGTGGATCAAAGACCTTAACATAAGGCCAGCCACACTAAAGATACTAGAAGAAAAAGTAGGAGAAACCCTCGAATTCATTGGCACAGGTCACAACTTCCTGAACAGAACACCAACAGCTCAGGACCTGAGATCAACAATCAATAAATGGGACCTCATGAAACTGAAAAGCTTCTGTAAGGCAAAAGACACTGTCATTCGAACAAAATGGCAGCCTACAGACTGGGAGAAAATCTTCACCAACCCCACATCTGATAGAGGGCTATTATCTAAAATCTACAAAGAACTCAAGAAACTAAATGCCAAGAAACCAAATAATCCAATCAAAAAATGGGAGACAGAGCTAAATAGAGAATTCACAAAGGAGGAATCCCTAATGGCCGAGAGTCACCTGAAGAAATGCTCAACATCCTTAATCATCAGAGAAATGCAACTCAAGATGACCCTGAGATTCCATCTCACCCCTGTCAGAATGGCTAAGATAAAGAGCTCAAATGACAGCACATGCTGGCGAGGGTGTGGAGAAAGGGGAACCCTCCTCCACTGCTGGTGGGAGTGCAGACATGTGCAACCACTATGGAGGTCTGTCTGGAGATATCTTAGAAACCTTGGAATAACTTTGCCTCAGGACCCAGCCATACCACTTCTGGGTATACACCCAAAGACACCTCACGGAGACATAGGGAAGTCTCCTCATCTATGTTCATAGCAGCCTTATTTGTAATAGCTAGAAACTGGAAACAACCCAGATGTCCCTCAACTGAAGAATGGATTAAAAAATTGTGGTACATCTATACAATGGAATATTACTCAGCTATAAGAAACAATGAAATCATGCAATTTGCAACCAAATGGATGGATCTAGAGAAGCTCATCCTGAGTGAACTAACCCAGACTCAGAAGGATGCACACGGCATCTATTCACTTATAGTAGGATTTTAGCTATATCGTACAGGATATCTGTACTACAACCAACACACCAAAAGGAACATGTACATAAATTTCTTTTTTCTTTTCATTTCTTTTTCTTTTTCCTTTCCCTCTTTTTTTCTCTTTCTTTTTCCTCTCTTTTTTTGTTGTTGTTCTTTGTTTTTGTGGGTTTGTGTGTCTGTTGGTTCTTTTTTTTAGTTCCCCCCCCCCCGTAGCAAGGAGACACTTTTCACTGGCAGTACTGCCTCGTAGACCCCCAGTGTATGAAGAGGCCCTCAGCCCTCATATGACTCCTGATCTGTTGTGAGAGACTGGTATGCAGGGACACTCCACCCCAGAGGATCAAGATGGAAGGTTCAGGGAGTAGAGAATGGGAGGGTGGGGCTGGGAAGCAGGAAAAGAGGACAATATGTCAAGGATGTAACCTGTAGCAACAAACAAATAAATTTACTAATTAAAAAAAAAGCAGGTAACAACGTTAAAACACTGTAAATAAAATAAAGGACACAGCTGTTCAACCTGGTTTTATGAACCTCCAAGTGTCGAAAAACGTAGAGCTAAGATAAAATACAGGAGAAATGTGGTGTTAACCCATGCCTTTAACTTCAGCAGAGACAGGAGGAGCACCATAGAGTTAGTGGACTTATAAATTCTAGAGTTACACGGAAAAAGGGTTGTGAGGGTTCACACCCTTAATCCCATCATTCAAGAAGAGTACACCCTTAACCCCAACACACTAGAGACAGAAACAGGCAGATCTCAGAGCTCAAGGTCAGCCTGATACAAAACAAACTCTAAATAAAGAAAAACTTCGATCCAGGAGTGGTGGAACACATCTTTAATCCCCTCAGATGGGAACCACAGGTCTCGGATCCCAATAATTAGAATGCAGAGACACACACATAGGATTTGGAAGGACCTAAGTTTAAAAGTTACTTACAAAAGGCCCACACAACACAAACAAATTGTCCTTCAAGACCTCAAAATATATACACTAAAGCTGGTTTAGCTCCAAAATAACAAAATAATTTCTTCTTTAAACCAGATTGAAAGATAACACTTTATATATTGTCAAAAACCAAATTTGCTTCAGGAGAAATGTTACCTACCCCCCCCCCCCAAAAAAAAGAGGGTGATTGTCCCTGAGTGAGGAATAGGGCAGGGCTCTGTTCTTATCTTTCCAGGAGAATCAAAGCATCCATTCAAGGAACCCAGGGACAACTGGACAACGGAAACCTCAGCAGAAAACAGAATCAGACACCAAAAGAAGACGAGTGACCCAGATGATTCAGCCTGACAGACTCCCTCAATAGATGTCTCCATCAAAAGCCTACAACCACAACAACTCAATATCACTAAGACCGTTCAGCTCTACACAATGCCCCAGCCAGAACCTCAGTAAAGCCTGGAAGTTCAGCTTCTGCCTACAAACTCCTTAGGACATCTAAACAGCTGAGAACAGAAGGACTGAACATAAAAGGATGTATTAACATTTTTAACCGTTTTTCCATTTTGGTTTGGGCCCCAAACAGGTTTACTACAACCCAAATCAGCAGGAAGTCATTTTAAGAGAGCGACGTCCCATACCCAGAGGGTGGGGAGGGTGTTTCTCCGCCCCCCCCCCTTTTTCGGTTATTTGAAGGACAACTGAAAACTCTGTTATTTAGGGGAAGAGATTACAAGTTGTTAAATGGTCCTGTTTAATGAGTTTTGGAGGTTAGACCCAGGGTATTCCTTCTTTCCCTTTTCTATATCCTTCTTTATCTCCTATGTAGGAATGCACAGACTTGAGAAAAATCGAGACATAGACAGCACAGGAAGGATCAAGAAGAAAGGTCGCATTATTGAATATGCCCTTATACCCTTGTATATTGATACAAAATTAATAGTATATTTGGCTAAAGTGGTATTGACCATTGTTTATTGTGCAAAAATAAGATTGTATTGGTCTACGTCAGTATTGATATTTGTATATTGATACAAAATTAAGATTATAGTTGGCCACAATGGTATTGACCCTTGTATATGGATGCAATATTAAGATTGTATTGGGCCGCATAGGCATTGATCTTTGTATATTGATACAAAATTAAGAGTATATTTAGCCACATTTGAATAGATCTTTGTATATTGATACAAAATTTAAGGTAACGCTTCCTAATGGTATCGTACCTAGAGATACTTAAAAATGAAATGTGAAGCTCTGGCCTCTTGATACCAACCGTCTTAAACTGTTTAGGATAGTTAAGAAAAACAAACTCCTAGTCATGCATGCATGTCACCTTGTTAGCTACTATGATAGTCTATCACAGATATTCTCTAAGTTACTCAGTAATCAAGTTGTTAAGAGACAAGCAACATTTGCTTATCTAAATACAAGAGATAGATAGGGCATCTTCAAAAACCCCAAGAGATCTGCAGATTATGGCATTCAAAGATGTGGTCTTAAATTAAGATTTTTTTTTGATATCATGACATATCAGCTCCTGACAACACCCCCTATTCTACTCCAAGTAGAAGAAAAGCATCGGAGAATCTCCAGTGTGAGATGGTTGAATTAGTGGCAAGCCTATCTCTTGGCATGTAAAAACTCCTTGCTTCAACTGCAGACAGACTGCTGTCCAAAAAGGACAAAACTTGGTAGCAGGGAAGTCGACAGCCTAGCTCTGCCAAGACAGGGTAGGTTAGTCCTTCACAATCCCTGCTCTACAATAAATGTCTGTCAGAGAAACAGGACCAAAAGGCTGAAGACTGATGCTGGAATGTATGGAGAGAAAATGGGAACTGCCCAGGTAGTCACTGGTTTGTCATTTCTTAGTATTGGAAGCTGCAGGCCCTGCACTTCCTATACAATCAGATATATTTATCCTTCTCAGCTCTCTGAGGTGGTTGAAGAGTAGACAGCTTGAGTCTCATAGCTAAATTTTGAGTTGTTTAGGAATCAAGAGGGCGTTCTAGATCTAAGAAGATGGTTATAATAGTGATGCAAGTTAGTATGAAAGCTAAGTCAGTTATAGAACTTTAAACTCAAGGTTAAAGTCAGGGGCCAAATATGTATGAACTGGACATTGGGAAGGTATACTGGGCCATTTAACTTTCATAAATGTGGCATATTTAATTCTGCTGTTTTGTATAGAATTTACTGTTATAAGAGAAAGAACCATTTGTTGGAATGAAAAGAGAAGCTGTTGGGGGGGGGAAGAGGGTGGAAGGGTGGGACAGGAAGGGGGAATAGGGAAGGGTTTGCGACTGAGATGTAACTTGAAAAAAAAATAAAGTACTTAAAAAAAAAACTACAAGTTCTTAAGGTGAGGTTATACTGTAGTGATTGAAGGTGTGGCTAGTATGTGCAAGGTACTAAGTTAGCTGCCCAGCTATGAGAAAAAGTTACAAAGAAAGAAAAAAAGAAAAGAAAAAAGCCACAAGTTTAGATGAAGGAAGAGAGGTAAAAAATTTTTTTATTTAATTAAAAATACCAAAATATCATCATTTAACCATGTAACCAATATAAAAGAAATCATTAATAAGGTAGTTGAATTACTTTAGATTTCAACAACAAAAAGTTAATTTTGGTTCACTGTATATTTTTCATGCTGTCTCTGGAATCTGGTGTGTATTTTCCAATGGACAGCACATTTTAATAGTTCATGTGGCAGTTGACCACCATATTGGATAATGCTGATCCTCATTGGCTCTTGGACTTTGAACTTGAAATTCTTGGCACCAGCATCAATCCTCAAGACAGGCTAAATTTTCTGCTTTGTTTTCTGTTGCTCTGATAAAACACTGACCAAAATAACTTGAGGAGGGGGAAATGTTTATTTTTACTTGGCTTACAGGTTGCAGTCTATCATTAAGGAAAGACAAGGCAGGAACTCTAGGCAGGAACCTAGAGGCAGGAACTGAAGCAGAGGTGATGGAGGAATCCTGCTTACTGGCTTCTTTCTCTGGCTTGCTCAGCTGCCTTTCTTTTGTTGTTGTTTTTCTATTTCTATTATCATTTGTCAAATTCACAAAATAATGGGTTTCATAACAACATTTCATGTATGCATATAATATACTTTGATTATATTCAGTACTCGATTATCTACCCTCCTCATGCTCTCCTATTACTTTTATGTACTGTCCCTACTTCTTTTTTTCTTTATTATTGTTACATGCATATTAAATTTATAAGTACAACATGCTGCATGCATTTAGTGTTTATTCTAAGTATATATATATATATATTTAGAATATATACATATATGTGTATACATATATACATGTATATATACACATATAGAATGTATACACACACATATATATGCATATATGTATTTATGCTGACCACTTGGTATTAGATAAACAATTATGAGGACCATCCCTGGGAAAAATTGATTTTCTCTTAGCAGTCATTCATTGCTTGAAGCTCTTCATTTAGGGGTGGGGCCTTGTAAAATTTCCCATATCCATTTTGGTATGTCAACTGATATTGTCATTGTTCAGGTTTTCTTTAGGCTTCCATGTTATAGAGATTTCATGGATGCAGTTTCCCTATTCAATATAGAAGACCTAGTCTCTTAGCAGATATTTTGGTCCTATGGCTTTTCCAATTCTTCTGCTTCCTATTCCCAGATGTTAGCTGACCCTACATCCACAGATGTAGGAGCTGTATTGTAGTTGGGGTTGTGGGTCCCTCTCTAGGGTCAGTTGTTTTCTACATTTTTGTCATTTGTGGATTTCTGTGATGGTCTCCATTGCTGTAAAAAGAAGCTTTCTTTGATGAGAGGGGGAGAGCTCCTCTTGTCTCTTTGTATAAGTATTTAGAATGCAGTTAAAATATATATACTTATTTAGGAAAATGGTAGTAGTAGGTTCTCCTCTAGAATCCATGACCTCACCAGCCATGGGTAGTTGTCTAGGTTTACAGTTCTATCATGAATCTCCTCCTATTTGGTGGGCCTTAAGTCTAATTAGAAAGCTGTTAGTTATCCCCAAGATGTTGCACTTTTGGGGATATCTTACTGTACTGGTCATTGTTAGATGTCATAGACATTACAGGTGGGCAGGGCTATTAATTGCTTTTCTCTCTTGGAAGCTTGAATAGCACCTTCCAATCATGTGATAGCTAGTCCTCAGGGAGAAGGCTTCTGAGTCAGTTGCGGCTAAATTCCTCTAAGTCCTGTATCTGAAGAATGTGGTGTCTTCAACAATAAGGAATTATCTTCAAATTCCACAGGTAACCAAGACAATGGCAATAGCCTGAATTTTGGGAGTGGGGGAGTCACTTGGACTCACTTGAACTTGGAAGAAAGTTTCTCACGTCTGGGATATTTGTTGGATAGACTATGGCTGTGGGGGCATTATCAACCCTAGTGGTGTAACTTCATTTAAACTATATATACACATGGATGTATGGGTGCACACACTTATATATTACATACAATTTTGGGTAAACAAAAAAAATAATATGATTCCTTATTATGGCTTTCTTTCAAATATCCATAATGTTATTTACCTTTCTTTCCTGGTGTTTCCTCTGATCCCTCTATGATCCTCAGTTAAAGCCCTCCCCTCCATCTTCCCAATTTCCATGTCCATAACACCTGGAGCCTACTAGTTCCCTTTCTGTAGTTGCATTTCCCCAGGCCTGCCCAGAATTGGCACCATTCAGTGTGGGCTGGACTTCCTACATCAGTAGCAAAAAGAAAATGCATCACAGACAAGGCCATGGGCCAACATGATGGAGACCACTCTTCAGGTGACCTTTTCCTCTTCCTAGGTGTTCCCAATTCAGCAACCAAGATTAGTCATCACACTAGGTGTTTTACTCATTGTGACCCTCATGCTGGCTACCTCTGCTGATCGATTTGTTTTCCTGGCCAGGAAAATGCCATGTGTGTGGCCTCTGTGGTGGTGAGTGGGTCCTGGGTCAACAGCAGCCAGTGGAACTGGTTTTCGGCCTGTGAAATGTGTTGCAAACTTTCCATTTATTAGTGAGGGCTTCTTTGCCTTAATAAATGTTTAAACTGTTATGTTTTTCTTTATATTAAAGCAAGTTTTTCTTTTTATTAAAAAAAACCCTACAAGAATACTTATACTAAACAATGGGTGATCCCATCTTTCAGTTATCTCCATTTTATATATATTTTTATTTTTATTATACTAATTCAAAATGTATGCAAAGTGGGGACTATGGTTTAATGAACCCCTAGCACCTGTCACTCAGTTTTAACGATGACCAATTTTTGTTTTCATTTATGCTGCTACTTTCTCTCTCTCATGAAAATTTTATTTTGGAGCCAGTTTTAAATTGACTATTTCTTTGTCTGTGGCAGTCCTGCAGGTTGAAGCCAGGTGCATGCCAGGCAACTGCTCCACCAATATGGGCAACTTCTACAAATATTGGAGTGTGCTATCAGAAAAGTGGTCTCTTTCTGTTTCCTAGAGTTTTGTGGTGAGATCAGAAATATGGCAGGTCACCAGACCCAATGTCAAGATAAATGCTTAGGCATTTAATCAGATGGCTTGTTCATGACACAAGCAGGCAGTATTACCATTGGCTCTTGATTTATGAAGCCACATGTTCGGTTTGTATGACGGGTGTTATTAACATCAGCGTGGCAGGTTCATTCATTCTGTCTCTGCCCAGAACTCTTCAGTCATGAATGCACTCAACAGATGGGGAGTTTCATGGTCACAAATGGAATTGTTTATCCTCTCATTGTCCCCATGTCAGCAATCAGACCAAATCCGTTACCCACCAATAAAAAGATCAGCCTGCTGCCAGTTCAGCTGTGGAAGAAGCGAAGCTATGCTGAAGGGATTTGGAGTTTTAGAAGAGATAAAAGATGCAATAAAAAGCCACATAAAAATTAAGACCACAGAGAAAAAAAATGAGTCTTTCATCCTAAACCCAAAGGATTAAGGGATTTGAAGGGGAAGACTTGGTAAATCTCTGTTTTCTTTAACATAAATACTCTAGCGCCCCCTTTAATGATAAACAGTGCATAGCTTTCACTGAGTGCTGATGGCTTTGTTATGTCATTTTAAAATTCATAAACACTCAAACTGTTTTTGTTTTCTTCTGTTGTTGTTTCTTTGGTTGGTTGTCTTGGTTTTTCACCCGGTTTCTCTGCGTAGCCTTGGCTGTTCTGTGTCCTGGGAAAGGCAAAATTTGCTTTGCTTTGGTATGTCTGCTGTCAATAAATGGCTTTAGGAACTGGGGTTCTAAATGCCAGTCTCCAGACAACCAGAAGAAAATCTCAGGGTAAAGACCTTTGCTTGTTAATACTACAATGTTAGCAAACTGTCTGACTTTGGGAGAACATTAAAGACAGCCCTTGGGACCTTGTAGAGCCTTTGGCTTGTAGAACCAAAAAGAAGAGATTATGTGAGATTCCCTACTCAGACACTTGTTTATTTATAGTTGAATATTTTCAAGGGTCTGCATGGCTAGTGGTGAACAAGGGTGTTGAGCAAAGAAAACACTGATAACACCCAAACAGAAGGCTTCTTGTAATAATAAATATGACAAATATCAAACAGAGTCTAGCCAGTATTAAATCTAATTTCTAATGCACTGAAGTTTGCTATCAATTAATATTTACTTATGGACTACTTGGTCTACTGTATTTCCCTGTTTTATCTGTGGTTAGAATGAAAAAAAAAATGACAATTTGAAGATTGTCAAGGAAAATAAACATGCTTTTTTGGTCAGGTTCAATGGGGGAGAAAATTGTATTAAGTTAGCTAATGGGTCTCAGTAACATCCCATGACTTTTCCTCTGTATAAGTGCCAACTATGTTAACATATCTAAACCTATACATAGAAAAGTACATAGACAGACAGCACATAGACAGACAGGCACACAGACAGACAGGCACACAGACAGACAGGCACACAGACAGACAGGCACACAGACAGACAGGCACACAGACAGACAGGCACACAGACAGATAAGCACGCGGAGAAGCACAGAGACAGGCACACAAATAGAGAAGCACTCTAAGTGAATAGATGCCGTGTGCATCCTTCTGAGTCTGGGTTAGCTCACTCAGGATGAGCTTCTCTAGTTCCATCCATTTGGCTGCAAATTGCATGATTTCATTGTTTCTGATAGCTGAATAGTATTCCATTGTGTAGATGTACCACAGTTTTTTAATCCATCCTCGGTTGAGGGACATCTGGGTTGTTTCCAGTTTCTAGCTATTACAAATAAGGCTGCTATAGTCACTTATAGTCAGATTTTAGCCATATAGTTCAGGATAACTATACTACAACCAATGCACTAAAGGGAACATGAACATAGACTTTTTTTTCCTGTCAGTGAGACACTTTTCACTGGTGGTACTGCCTTGTAGGCCCCCAGTGTATGAGGAGGCTCTTGGCCCTCATATGACTTCTGAACTGGGGCAGGGGACTATTATGTAGGGACACGCCACTCCAGAGGAGTGGGATGGAAGGGATGGGGGGTAGAGGGTAGGTGGGTGAGGCTGGGAGGGGTGGAAAGAGGACACTGCGATGAAGATGTAACCTGAAGTAATAAATAAATAAATACTAAAAAAAAAAAACAAAACCACAAATAGACAGACAAGACACCCAGACAGACAAGCACACGGAGAAGCACAGAGACAGACAGGCACACAGAGGATGCTCAGAGGACACTTCAAATCAGGGTTCCTTGATTTCTGTAGGGAGAAAGATAGTCACTGAGAGATTTTGATTTTTCTCCTTCCTTCATCCCTTGGTTCCTTTTCTCTTTTCTCCTCTTCTTTGTTCTTTTTGCTGTTGGCAGTGTGGATGATCAAACCCAGGGACTCAGTCATGCTACTGAGATGCCCTGCCACTGAGCTCTGTTTCCATCCTCTATTGAAAGATTTTGATGAAATCGTATTTTATGAAGACTGTTCTGGGCCCAGGAAAGGGAATGGCTCATAAGATGTTTAGAGATAGAGGCAGGAGAGTGCTTAGAACAGTACTTGTGTAGCCTAACCTCAATGTAAACTGATATTTTTCTCTTTGGGACTATCGTTTCCAGCATGGACTATTATAACATATCTCTATACCCTATGGTCTAACATTGATTTCTTATGGCTTTGGAGGTTGGGAAGCCAACATGTATATTCTATCTGGAATAATTTCTGGTGAGAGGTGAATTCTTGAATGGAAGGCGTCCAACTTCTTATTGTGTGCTCATGTGTAGAGAGCAAGAGTTCTGGCCACTTTCTTTTATTTTAAGGAGCCCACACCCTTGTGACTTAATTCAATTAAACTTAGTCATCACCCAAAGATCTCAAAACACTCAAAACACTCCTAGCTTCAGCACTGGGAGCTGGGGATGATACAAATATTCAGTCCACAGAAAATCCTGGTGGACATAGCAGAACAGAAAGGAAAACTAGGAAGAGTGAATGAGAGGGATGGTTATGGGCTGGGATGGAAGAAGTGGTAGGGAGGGACAACATCATTCACAAGGCCTCTAGGAGTTTCTGCCCTGCAGAAAACCTTCCTTGGTGTTAGAGGCCAAATGAGAAGGTTTGGGGACAGAGAGGTCACAGATACTGGACAGAAAACCTGTCTGTTTAGTGTTTGAAACTAAGCCTAGGCATTTTGTGGAACTAAAAGTTTTCTCTCTTTATGGATGATGTCTTTTGTCTTGATAACCATGGTATATCAATCTTCCTCCTTAACATTTCATAGTTTTTAGTCGCTGCCACTCAGTCACAATTGTGAAAACTGATGAGAAGGACGAAGCAGGAGGATGACTGGGTTTAAGGAACTCTACTTCTTGAAAGTAGAGAACACTGTCTTTTATGTAAGATATTAAAAACATTAGATCTGGTCAAGAGCCAGGGTCATGGTCTCCTTCTTACACTTAACTGTTCAATCCACACATTCCTGAAGTCTCTAAGGCAGCTTAGCAATTATCTCTACAATACAAATGATGCTGATTTGTTTCCTTTGATGGATGGTGAATTCCTTAAGGGGAAGGACTGTGCTTTATTGATCTCCATAGTCCCAGAACCTGGCAGAGTTTATACTGGATGGTTACTCAAAGCAAGATCTGTGTGTAGGGCCAAATCATTTGCCAGCAGTGTGACCTTGGCCAAATACTGTGACCTCTCTGAGGCCTGATTTTATCATCCATAAGATGGAGATAATTGTAAACTTTATTAAGCTCTTTCAATCAGTGAACAATATAATGCATTTAATATATTTATAGTGCCCAACATGTAAGAATACAAGCATATGATCAATATTAGGTTTACAGTTAACATTACTGAGCTAATGTCCTAGAGCCTGGTGTGACAAGGATGATTGGGGGTAAAATTTGAAAAGGCATTTTACCACTGGGAGCCCTATTTTTTTTTTTAAATTACTAACTTCATTAGTAAATTACTGAACTTCCTAAGTTCAGTCCCCAGCACCACCTAAATCCAGATGTGATGGTACACACCGTGTTTGGTAAGTTTGAGGGCAGCTTGGGATATATGAGCTTCCGTTTCTAAATAAGTAAATAAAGCAGTAGTTTGTCTTACAAATACTTTTCCTCATATTTAGTTCATAGTAATACAACTCACACTGGTAATAAAATGCAACAATTACTGGTTACCCTGCAATTGTTGTCAAAGCCATCAACAGAGCATGTGCACATACAGCTTCCAGAAGTTTCTGATTAGAGAAGCAACTTAGACCCTTGGAAGGGGTCTTGGGGACTGTTCCTTGTCTCTCTCAGGTCTCACAGGGCAGCAATCCTTGCACTAGCAAGTCTGGATGACTTCTGGAAAAGAGAATTTGGATATTGTTCTCAGGCAGCAAAACATGGCCCATGACCATGCTGATGCAGGCCCGTGGGCAAGGGAACTGCTCCAAAAGGGTCCAAGAAGGCAAAAATAATAAATAAATACAAGGCAAAAAGGAAAAAAAATGGGGATCTATAGTTTCACTTCACTAAAGTAAGTTTTATAAATTGATTTGAGTTAATCTGCCCTTTGCATTGGCAGGCTACATAGTCATCTCTATGCATTCTGCAGATTCAAATGAGCACACATCAAAAACATTCAGGGGGAAATGCACCTGACCTGACATTTCCACAAGCTACTGTTCTTGCTATGTAGTGTCTTGTGCCCTGCAGGTCCCTGCCAGCATGACCATCACCAGATGTAACCCTAGACCCTCTCTGCCATCTCAGCTTGGGGCAGCCTCCAGCTCACTGAATGCCAGCCGAAGGGCAGCAGGGGTGGCAAAGGAGAAGTTTTCTATGCTCTGGCTTATTCCAAGATGGCTGCCTGCAAATCAGCCAACAGGTGAGGATGCCTCAGTATGACAGGCCTGGTAGTATGACACAGCTGGAGAAAAGATGTGGTCAGAAGTCCACGGAACCCTTACTTTACAGAGGACTCCTCAAAAGCTTGGTGTGAAAAAAATAGATAGGATTTTAAAACTAATCTTTGAGATTTAGAGTACAGTTATTGGTGTTCTGCAGCAGGAAGTCAAATTGACCTGAGAGGGCCTCAGTCTCCTCTCTCAGTCCCATATCTGTGTTGGATGTATACTGAATTTCCTCATGCTTGACATTCCCTAAACAACACAGAATAATTCTTTTTACTGTATCAGACAATGTAAGTCAAGTCCAGGTGATTTAAATTATATGGGGCTATACATAAATAACATCTACATCACTTTATAAAAAGGACTCCAGAATCTTAAGATTTTTGGTATCCAAGGAGTGTTCTGGAAACTCTACAGATACTAAGGATAAACCATCCTGACATTAAAGAAATTATTCATGATTGCTTTTCTTGGGTCCATCTGTGTGAAAAGATCCTGTTGCATTTATCATTGTGCTAGGGTTTATGCTAAAGAGAGAGACAAGGAAAGGAGGAAGGAAGCAACCCTAACGTGAGCTACTGTGTTCATTTAGAAAATACAAACCAAAAGTTCATGCTTAAAATGTAAAAATTCAATGTGTCGAAACTCAAGAAAGTGACTGAAAACAAGAAAACTCCACATACATGTCCATCTTCTGCCTGCTGCTATGGTACTGGTGAAAGTTTGAAAGTCATCTCAAATGCCTGTATTATGGATGAACTTCTAAAATTCCATTTGGTGAACTCTTGTGTGCCTTTTAAAGTAGGGATCATGAAGATTATGTGGAAACATGGAAAGCTTAAAATGTCATATCTCCTGAGAAAAGAGCTGATGGCTATACATACCTTCCATGTTGGGGGGGGGGGAACGGAAGGAGAAGATGACATAACAGTTGTGTTTGGGTAATGGGATTATATGCCATTTTTATTTTCTCTTGAGTATTTTAATTAGTTTCCAAGGTATCAAAAAATTCTACAGATTGGAAAGTGATTAAAACCACTCAATTAAAAATCCAGTATTTAAAACCATAAAGAATGAAGATTTGAAGTTAGCTGTCCCGAGTGTAGCCTCATGAGGGATGCCACATGGGACATCTCCAGCAGTCGCTGCAGTTTCAAAGGAGATTGCATTTAATCTGAGAGTGACTGCAGTTGAAAAAATCAGAGGGCTAACAGCAGAAGAAACCAGGCCCTCCCAAACCAGCTGCCAACAATTCAACTGAGGGCTTCAAGAACTAATTTCCGTCCATTCACTGTGGTGCTGCTCAGGAGACGTGCTTCCCCAGGCCATTGTGATGGGGACAGCCTTGTCGGCCAATGGCTCCCAGAGGATCAGGCAGTTAATGACAGCTGGCTGGGTTGGAGTTGCTGGCATCAGAGAATCACAGCTTGTGCAGTGTTGACCTGGAGTGAACAGTTACCCCACTCACACCCCTCCCCAGGGGTAACATGCCTCATTAGAGTACAGTTTCTAATCCAAACAACCATTAATCTTTTTTCAGGGTTAAAGGGCCAGAAAAGCAGTTTTTGTGCACACGCCTTTTGTTTTGAAATGGATTTGTCTATGTTTTACAAGAGCAGAATTACTTCAGTGAACACTCAAAAACACCTTACAGCTGTGTCCAGAGCTATACAAACAATGCCAAACTCAACATAGCCCTTCCTGTTCATGGAGAAGGGACAAGAGAGCAAAACCAGTCATCTGCTTAGTGTGGCACGTGACAATAAATCATGGTAACATGGCTTAACTTAGAATGAATTAGTGTTTACCTCATAAGTAAATTAGAGATGCATGATTTAAGTGAAAATGCTGTCATATGTGATACCTCTATGAACGTAACATTATATAAACTCTTGGATGTCATTCTTTTAATTTTCCTTCCCTTGCCAAGAAAACCAAGTAACTGAACCTGTAAATTTAGAAATGTTTTTAAAAGAAAATCAGTTGAAAAATAGAATTTGAAATGAGAAAAATTCACTAGTTACCTCTGACATGAAAGTGTTTTATTTACAGACATCCACCTTATCTTCTCTTTCATACTTAAAATATCTGACAATTTACAAAACACTTTTCCTCCCATGCTTTCAAATTGTAAAGAGCAAAATGATGAGCTTCAAGATAAAAAAAAAAATGAAGGCTTCTTAAATCCGTTTCTTACCGCATGGCCTTTAAATTTTTCTTCTGCAGGATTGCTGTCAATATAAACGCCAGACATTTCTGGTGAGTCACATTCAGACATCTGGCTATCGTTAGGAAAAGCATCAACTACTTGAGGGATGAAGAATTCATTTTTATATCTCAAATTGTTTCTCATTAAATTTCTCAAATTCAAAATCTCACAATCAAGAGTAGATAATAAATAAAATATATTCACAACAGTTTTAAGCTAAAGAGGCCTTCATTAAATAAAGTAAGATTCAGGTCAAAGAGGGACAAAAATCCAGCACCCTGGAGTCTCTAAATAATACCATAGAGCATTACAGAAAAGACACTACCTGTGGGCTCCACATCTGCAAGTCAACTAATTCCAAACTGAAAACATTGAAGAAGAAGATTTCACAATTTCCCCAAGAGCAAACCTGAATCTGCTGTGCACTGAGCAGTGTGCAGGGATTAAGTGTGCAGACACACTCGCTGGGACCTCCTGCCCCTGTCTAGCTCTCCTGTCTCCAGCACTAGCCTCTGCACTGCTTGCCTTGAGCCCTGGCAAGTTACACCTACAATAAATAACCTGTACAGACTTCATTGTTATTCCCTCACAATACAGCTTAGCAAGCAATTACATATAAGGGAGCAAGAGGTGATTTGAGGCACTAGAAGGATGTTCATAGGTTACATGGAGATATGGCTCAGAGGGGTGTGTGTGTGTGTGTGTGTGTGTGTGTATGGTATGAATGTGTGCGTGTATGCTCGGGTGTGCATGTGTACAGGTCAGAGACAGACATTAGGTGTCTCTTCCTGGTACTCTACACTTTAGTTTTTGAGACAGGGTCTCTTGGTAAGGGTGGCCAGTGAGCTCTAGGAATCTACCTGTCTCTACTTGCTACCTCGGAGCTAATTTTCCAGATATACGAAACTGTGACAGGCATTTATATGGGTGTGGGGGAAAGGATATGAACTCGAGTCTTCATGTGTGGGTGGCAAGCACTTTACCTGCTGAGCCATCTTCCCAGCCCCACCTTCCCCTTTTAAGATTAGAAAATTGCTTTCTTTAACAAACCCAGACAATGTAGATATGAATATAGTACAAAGCAAGAGAACAGCTGGGTGTGGTGTTTATTCATAATCCCAATGCTGGGATGGCAGAGGCAGAAAGACCCAAAATTCAAGGCCAGCTTTGGCTAAAAAGAGAATTTAAGGCCAGCCTTAAACTGCAGCTATACAGTGGAACTCTACCTTAAAACCCAAGAGCTGAGGCTGTGATTTAGTGGTAGATCACTTGCCTAATGTGTGCAAGACCCTGGGTTCTAACTTCAGCACCTTAAAAAACTGAAAGCATAAAATAAATACCACAAGCACATTTCCCCTTAATTTTCTTTTTTTTAATTTCCTTATGATTTATTGTCAATAGATATTTGATTTGTATACCTGTTTTTTTAATAATTTATTTTTTATTTCTTCAAGTTACATCTCAATCACAATCCCCTCCCTACTCCCTCCTCCAGTCCCACCCTTCCACCCTCCTCCCCC
>CAJQZJ010000233.1:0-29188 GCA_907164525.1 Lophiomys imhausi | reverse complement strand
ACACACACACACACACACACACACACACACACACACACACACACACACAGAGAGAGAGAGAGAGAGAGAGAGAGAGAGAGAGAGGGAGGATATGAAAGAACTGGCCTAGCTAAGAAAAAACTAAGCTTTCATAGAGAATTAGTATGTTTAACGGGCAATATGGGATAATGCTGAAACTCCTAAGCGATTAGGAGGAACTGCTGGGTGCTCTCCCAGTCTTCTTTAACAGAGGATCTGCCTTCTTGTAATGTCTGTGCCGCCTGGAACATGCCCTGTAAATTCATGAAGATTTCCCACATTTACAGTAGCCTACAGTTTGGAAACCCCCACCCCCTCTAATTTTTATCATTCGAATATTTACAAAGGCCACAACTATGTTCCAGGAGGGCTACACATCCCTCTCCCTAAAGGGAGAAAGGATACAGGCTCCTGGTATCGCTGCCAATGTGTTCACACAGTACCCAGTGCAAATGGAAGCCTGGCTTTGGCTGGAAGTCCTGGGCTTCTGACATTAACATTCCCCACCCCCACCCCTGTACAGCACCTGGAGCCGTGGGGCACACAAAGGGCTGGTGTGCGAGGAAGGGCCAGGGCAGTAGCCCTGTGGAAGGATGTCTGCCTTCATTCCTGCCTCCTTGGGAATAATCTTTCTAACGGCTCAAGTTACAAGACCACAACGAAGAATCAAGTTTTCGTTACAGCCTTTCTCTTCCTACCCTAAACAGAAGTAGGGGAATAAGATAAGCGAGTTCTTCAAGTGCCCTAAAAAAAAAAGAGTTCTAGTTTTAGGAAAACACTGAAATTTTTTTAACCTCCTACTATGGCTATCCAGAATATAATTTTATTTCTGTTAAGAGTCAGTGGGCCTCTTATTAGAGAGATTACTTATTCGACAGGTTAGCAAACAGGTTGCTTATTTGGAATTGTTTTTGTTTCTTGTGTGGTTTCTCTGTGATTGGGAGGGTACCGCTGCTTTCATTATTCATTTTATCAGTGTTCCCGCACAGCAAAACTCAGAGAGGACATTACTTGTGTGCCAAGCAATACTCTCTTTAGAGGCTAGAGCAGAGCAAATAGCATCAGGATACACTTAATAGAATCAATATTAGGTTCCATTTCATTACAGATCCTTAGAAGCCTGAAATTATGGCACTTAAGTGCTGCCCAGGGTTTCAGGCAACTCTCTAATGTTTTATCACTGGGCTACTCCAAAGTGACAATTTTTGTTATTATTCCCAGGAAACATTCCACCTGGGAGGGCCACAGATTTGTGGGTAATGGCTCATACCTAATATTTCTGCTGTCTCCAGGTGCCGCTCTGGAAACATCTGGGCCGTGAAGGTGAACACTGCTGGAGATGTAAGTACCACAGAAAGGCCATGGGGCTGGGGAGAGATGCACAGAACAGCTGCTCTTCCTCAATATTCTAGCCATGACTAGCGGGTACTCTGAGCAGTCAAGGACTCACAGTATGGGGGCTGGAAATGCAGCTTAGTGGCAGAGCTTTTGGCAGTTCATCCCCAGCCCCACCCCCACCGACAAATATAGAAATTCTGACAATTATAAGATTTAGTTGGATAATTCATTATTAAATAAATTTACCACCAAAGGGTGATCCACATTGTATTCCTTGGCTTTATATGTCTTCACTAAACCCGAAATTGGGTAAGACATGCCATGGCTGGAAAAGAAAAACAAATCTTTTGTTGACACACAGATACCAGAATTCAATAACACCGATATTGTTACAGGAGTGCCCCTCATACCTCTGGACTGTATTGTTACCTCACAGAGTTCTATGTGATCTGTTTCTTGGATGCAGGGATGTACTCTGATGCACTTCACGTTTACTGTATTCATTAACAAAGCCTCTGAAATGATCAGACTCCAGTGATCAAAGAGGCGTATGCATTGGATAATATGCAAGCAGGACCCACCAGTCTTCCCAAGATGCTCTCTATCTCTCTGTAAAAGTCCTAGTCCCACCTATCTCTGTCTTTGCCCAATCTCCAGGCCTCAGCATTTATTTAACCAGTCAGAGTCGATTAAGTAACAGACAGCAAACAGGACCAATTAACATTTAGAATGCTTAACACCAATTTTAAAGATATAAAGAGAAAGGGGTCACATTAGACCCTAGGGGAGATATCTTAATCCTTGGAAGAGATTTTAAAAATATAAAGAGAAAGAGGTCACAAGCCAGTCTCCTTAGATGTGGAACACCCACTGGAAAACTTGTTTCAAGAGAGATATTAGACCCTAGGGGAGATAATGTAATCACTGGATGTGATGGTGCATGCCTTTACTCCCACCATTTGGAAGACAAAGACAGGTGGATCTCTGACCTTTCCCAAGGTCAGCCTAGTCTACAAAATAAATCCAAGACAAAGACAGACAGATTTCTCTGTCTCAAAGGAAAAAATAGAGAGATGTGTTAATTGTGAGAAATTATATATTTTCAGAGCAAAGGGACTAAACACCAAAGAAGACAAGACAAGTGTAGATGGTCCAGCTCACAGACTATTCCAGCCAGGACTTCAATAAAGCCCTGAACTTTCCCATGCAAAGTTCAACTTCGGACTACAAACTGCTCAGGACATTCAAATTGCTAAGCACATAAAGACTAGACTATTAACTTGCTTAACCATTTTTTTCCATTTTATTTGGGCCCCCAAACAGGCTATCTACATCCCAATTCATCAGGAAGCAATTTTAAGAGAGCGACGCCCCATTCTCAAAAGGTGGGGGGATAATATTTTGGTCATTTGATATGTTAGAGATGTTGTTTAGGGGGATTGGTTACAAATTGTTAAATGGTCTTATTAAACAAGGTATATGAGGTTAGACTGAAGGACTTTTCTATTTCTTTCTCTTTTATATAGGGAAAGGGACTTAAAAAGAAAAAGAAGGGGATATATGTATATAATATGGAAATGATAAGATTATAAGGATAGATTATTGAATTTTCTCTAAAGCTTAAAACTATTGTTATTAAAATAAGGTTACCTTTGATACATTGGTATAGAATTTTGTATATTGATAAAAAATAAGATTAATTTTGATAGAATTTTACAATTTGCTTATTCAATGATAGACTCATTAATCAATAGATGTCTTCAAAACCCTCAGAGATGTACAGAAAATGGCATTTAAAGATATTATTTTAAGAATTGTTTGATTTTAAGACAGTCAGTTCCTGACAGCTCCCATTTGACTTGGAAGAAAACAATGAGCATCAAAAAGAAACCTCCCAGCAGGAGATAATTCCTAGTGAACAAAAATGTCCCTGCTTTCTCAACAGACTATACACAGTCCAAAGATGGACCAGAGCTTAAATGCAGGCAAGTTGATGTCCTGATTCTGTAGAGACAGAATGGGAAAATCCTTTTTTCCTGTTACACAATTATGTGTGTGAGATATGCTTGGCCAGAAGGCTGAAGATGATGCTCCAATGGTATGGAGAGATACTTGGGACTATCTAGGCAACAAACTGTCATCTTTTTTTTTTTTGGAAGCTGCTCTTCTGTGCTTCCTATTCACTCAAATAATGACTTAATCCCTTCTTAAGTCTTTGATGGGGTTGAAGACATAATAGCTATAAAATTTCAATTTAACTTGAATTATTTAGGATTTAAAAGAAAATATAGGATATGACAAATTATTTAGGTTCAGAACATTAGACACACCAAGATAGATAGATGATTTTTTTCTTCTTCAAGATTGCCTGATAAAAATAGGCTAGACATTATGTATGTACCTTTTATCCTTTTTATTAGACAGAAGGAGGGAAATGATGAGATGGTGTTAAGCATTCTAAATGTTAATTGGTCCTGTTTGCTGTCTGTTACTTAATCGACTCTGATTGGTTAAATAAATGCTGAGGCCTGGAGATTGGGCAAAGACAGAGATAGGTGGGACTAGGACTTTTACAGAGAGATAGAGAGCATCTTGGGAAGAGGAAGGTTGCTGGAGGAAAGTGAGGAGTAAACAAGGAAGACATGCCGTGGGGTAGATTAAAGAAGATCCTTCCATATGGCCTGGAACATCAGCTTAGTGTGAAGAATAATAGTCCAAACGGACGTATGTATATATGTGGTTATAGTTGGGTAATAGAGTTATGAGCTAGCTTAGATGGGCTAGGATTGCACAACCAAGGCCTAGGCTTGTTAAGATCCACTCCGTGTCTGTGTGCATTCATTTATAATGGCGGGTTAAGGATTAACATCGCCAAATCAATTAAAGATAAATATAAATACTAGTAAATCATTTAATTGGCCATTTTTTTTTACACACCAGTGATCCATTCTGCAAATAACTGACAGATTGTTTCAACTGCTGTATATTATCGGCACTGAATTATAAAGGACTAATCTAGCCTAAGACGCTCGGTTAACCAGTTCTATTTAACTGACTTTTATTTGCCTGGTTCTTACCTTTGCAAATGGGTGTGCAAGCACAGGACAGGAGAGGATATTAGATCCTGCTCTAATATTCTTTCATTTCTTTATGTCCTTGAGACAGGGTGTTGAGTCTAGAGCTAGCCTGGCAGTATTGAGCCCCAGAGTATCTGTGCCTCATAGTGCTGGGGTTGTAGGTAGTTGTGGTCATGCCCAGCTTCAGACTTTTATGTGAGTGCTGGGATCCAAACTCATGATCACACAGAATGCACGCTCCCCACTGAGCCATTCTCTACCCCACAGTGGGTTTTACTTTTACCAGAAGATAGAAACTTTGTATCCTTTAAAACTTTTAGTGAACAAATAGGAAAACATCGTAATTTAATAGATGGTTTGGAGTATAAATATTGTAACAAGTTAATATATAATATTCACAATTAATATTGTCAAAATGAAATGCTTAAAGTGACCAAAATGGACTCTTTCTTTTAATAGGGACTATTGGAGTATCGGGTGCTTTTTTAGCAAAAGATTTCATGAAAAGAAGTATTTTGATGAATTGCATGAATATTTATCCAAAAGTTCTCAGACATCTTGCATGAGAGAAATTGGAAGCTACTGCTTCTCTGAATTATTGGACACTTTTGAATTAGTTTACCTCTCTTGGAATCATAAAATTATTGCTCATATGCTTTTAAGAAGTGTTAGGGTTCATAAAGCTTCCTTCCTCTCTTTTTTTTGTTTTTAATCCACAATTTTTAAAAAAGATTTATTTATTTAACATATATGAGAGCTCTATCTGCATGTACCCCTGCATGTCAGAAAAGGGCATCAGATTCCAGTATAGATGGTTGTGAGCCACCATGTGGTTGCTGAGGATTGAATTCAGAACCTCTGGAAGAGCAGACAGTACTCTTAACCGCTGAGCCATCTCTCCAGCCCCCAAAATTAACAATTTTTTTTTTGTTTTTTGTTTTTGGTTGTGGGTCTTTTGTTTTCTGTTTTTGTTTTTTGAAGGTTTTTCAAGACAAGGTTTCTCTGTGTATCCTTGACTGTCCTGGATTCACTTTGTAGACCAGGTTGGCCTTGAACTCACAGAGATCCACCTGCCTCTGTCTCCCAAATGCTGGGATTAAAGGGGCATGCCAACATGCCCAGCAATTACAGACAGCTGTAAACTGCCTTGTGGGTGCTAGGATTTGAACCTGGGTCCTTTAGAAGAGCAGTCAGTGCTCTTAACTGCTAGCAGAGCCATCTCTCCAATCCTCATGAAGTTTCCAAAGGCAACTTTATAGCAATACTTAAAATTTCAATTGTTTTTAATAGTTGTCTATGCTCTTTGTACAAAATAAAAATTATTCATATTTTCTTTCCTTCTAGCCATCTTATGCATATATTTAACATGTGATCACACTGAACATATAGTTTCTAGATTTTTTTCCTTTTTTATTTTATGTGTTTATGCCATTTGCCTACATGTTTGTCTGTGTACTCCATGCCTGCAATGCCCGTGGAGGACAGAAGAGGGCATTTGATCATCTGGAACTGGAGTTGCAGAGGGCAGTAGACTGCCACATGGGTGCTGAGAATTGAACCTGGGTCATTTGGAAGAGCAGCTGTTGATCTCCAAACTGCTGAGCCATCTCTCCTGCCCTTGTACATATAGTTTTGAACATTGTTTTTGTAGCCAAATATTCTTTTGTTTGTTTTAAGACTGAGTCTCATGTAGGCCAGGCTGATCTCAAACTGTCTATATAGCTGAGGATGATCTTAAACTCTTGATCTTCCTACCTCTATCTCATAAGGGATTACAAATGTGAGCCACTGTGCCTGGTCTTATATAGTATTTCAAACAGTTTCCTATATAAATCTGCCTTAAGTATTATTCTTAACGACTTTGTTTTATTCTTTAAGTACTATGCACTAGTTGAGCATAAACTATTTTAACTGAAACATGAATCCAAAGTTTTCAATTATAAATTACACTTAAGTTAACATCTCTATAAGGAAACCTATTGCACTACCATAAATATTTATTTAGGCTAGATTCCTAAAAGTGACCTAGTGGGCTAAGGGGAGAAACATTTTCAGACTCTAGTACCTGTTGTTTACTTGCTTGTGGTGTAATAAATTGATGATCCTATGCCACAGAACTTGATGCTCACCACTGCCTTGCACCTAGCAAAGCCTTACTGTCAATCCTCAACATTCTCTGTTTTTCTATTCTAAGGCACTATATCAATAAAGTTTCAGTCAAAGATTAATTTGGGACTATTAACAGGGATTCTGATTGCTCCCTTTCTCCTTTGCATATGAGAGATCAAGGAAAGATCCACATTTAAGATTTTACAAATCACAATCTATAGGAAGACACAGAGAAGTGAGAACCCTCATCTAATGCTGGTGTGAATGAAAAGTGGTGTAAACACTAAAGAGGAGTGGTAGTTTCTAAAAAAAAAAAAAAAAAAAAAAAATCAATGCAACTTACCATAGCTGCAGAAACTCCATCTGTATCAAGTAAGAGAAACAAAAACGTGCATGCACAAGCTTTACAGAACACTATTTGTAACAACAAATGTCCACTAACTGATAATAGGTCAAATAAAATGTGGTATTTCCATACAATGGAATACTATTTGGCAGTAAAAAGAAGTGAAGAGCTCATGTATGAGTGAACATGAACTTTCTAACAGTATCAAAACAAAGCATGGCAGACACAAAGGACCATGTGCTTTCATGTCTATGACACACTCGAAATGGAAAATTCCAGAGATGGAAAGTTGTTCAGTGGCCTCTAAGCAGAGGGAGGTGTGGGCGGCATTGGTGAGCAGAAGCTGAGGATGTGGGATTCTGTTTTTAACAGGGGTAGTAAAATGTTGTAGAACTAACGGTTGCAGGAGTTTGTGCATAGAGGAAAACCCATTGAATCATATGTGTCTTAAATGAGCAGACTGTACAGTACATAAGTTGCATTGTAAAAGCTACTATAAGAAATCCATGACCTAGTAAACTGGATTCAAATTAAGGAAATATTTGTGGAATCTTAGATTTCTTCTTTGCATAGCATATTTAAAATTTTCCACTTGTCCTGAATTATATATACTAAAATTTAGAGGCAATAGTTTGAGTTAATAAATTGCATGCTCACTTACCATAGATGAACACCAGCATTTCCAAAGCCAATGCCAGCAAAAGCACTTGCCAAGTGCATACTAGACCTTGCTTCCAGATCATCAGGATTTCTGACAGCCCTGTGAATTATATAAATACAGAGCAACACACCAACACTGGTATTTCCTTCTGAATAAAGATCTGCCTTAGGGAAAGGCAAGAAGGTGGAATGTCAGTCAGTAGGAAGAAACATTAGGCAGGTTACTCAAACAACTCCTTGTCTTCTCAATGAAAACTAAAGGCAAACATATTTTTCTCATCAACGGCTTCACCAAGGGCATAATAAACAGTCTGTCAGCCACTTAACTGAGAGGGAGGTGCCAGGTAAGCAAAGCCCTGGCCCTGTGCTGTGAGCGCTGCTCTAGGGAGGTGACCTGGGGTTTGCATGTCTTCTGTCAGTGACCCTGATGGTTGTGAACAGACTCAGAGTGAACCCATTCTGAGAACGAATGCAGAGCCTGTCACCTGTCACCCTAGGCTACCTGCAGGCCAAGCCAGCCAGCCCAGCCATCTTTCTCCCTGTGACACTGATCCAAATTGAACTATGTTTTTGCTATTTCAGGAACCTGTCCCCATTTGCTCTCTCATAAATAATGGCCATACATATGCATGCTTATATATTTGTATTCTTTGAAATTTTTTTTAAAGATTGGCCAACTTAGAATATTTAGCTGAGTGGTTAAGAACACTGGTTACAGCTTGAGAGGCAGAAGCAGGTGGATCTCTGTGAGTTTAAGGCCAGCCTGGTCTGCAAAGTGAGTTCCAGGATAGAAAGTACTATTACACAGAGAAACTCTGATTTGGAAAACCAAAAAACCAAAAAACAAAAGCCAAAAACCAACCAAACCAACCAATCAACCAAACAAACAAAAAACCCAAAACCAAAACCAAAACAATATACTGGGTACTCTCCCAGAGGATATGGGTTCAATTCTCAGAACTCATATGGCAGTTCACAACTGTCTGTAACTCTAGTTCCAGGGGATCTGACTCCCTTACACAGCTATACATTGGAGGTAAAACACCAATACACATAAAATATAAATAAACAAAAAAGAAACCTTGACTTAAAAAATAAAAAATTGTCCCCTAGCAATTAGAGTGGCGGCTATCCCTGACATGGATTCCATTGCCTGCTGTTGGATTACTCTCCCCTAGCTGGGCTGCCTTGGGTGGTCTCAGTGGAAGAGGATGTGCTTAGTCCTGATGCAATATGAGGTGTTGGGACAGGTTCCCTTCTGTGAGAAGAAGGGGAGTGGGGGAGTGGAGGGTAGAGGGTGTGAGAGGGAGACTGGGAAGAGAGGTGGGAGGGGGCTTCGATCAGGATGTAAAGTGAATAAATAAATTAATTAATTAAAAGAGAAAGCAGAACAAAACAAAGGAAAAAGAAAAAAGAAAAAAATATGCTGGACAGTGGTGGAGCACACCTTTAATCCCAGCACTCAGGAGGCAGAGGCAGGAGGATCTCTGTGAGTTCGAGGTCAGCCTGGTCTATGAAGTGAGTCCAGGACAGCCAGGGATACACGGAGAAACCCTGTCTTGAAAAACCAAAACTAAACTGGAAACAACCCAGATGTCCCTCAACCGAAGAATGGGTTAAAAAACTGTGGTACATCTACACAATGGAATATTATTCAGCTATCAGGAACAATGAAATTATGCAATTTGCAGCCAAATGGATGGAACTAGAAAAGCTCATCCTGAGTGAACTAACCCAGACTCAGAAGGACACATATGGCATCTATTCACTTATAGTAGGATTTTAGCTATATAGTAGAAGGTATCGATACTACAACTAACACACCAAAGGGAACTTGGACATAGACTTCTTATTTTTAATTTTTAATTTTTATTTATTTTTTATATATTAGTTATATTTTTTCTATTTTTTAGTCTTTTTTATCATTTTAATTTTATTGATTTGTTTGTTTAGTAGTTCTCTCTCCCGGGCAACGAGACACTTTTCACTGATGGTACTACTTCGTAGATCCCCAATGAATGAAGAGGCTCTTGGCCCTCATAGACCTCTCAACTGAGATGAGGGACTGTTATAAAGGACACCCCACCCCAGAGAAATGGGATGGAAGGGTTAGGAGGTAAAGAAAAAAAATGAAATGTGATGTTTCGGCCTTTTACTACTAACTGTCATAAACTGTTTAGGATAATTAAGAAATGCAAACTAATGGTTATGCAAGCCGGTCATTCTGTTAGGTACTATGACAGCCTATTATAGTTAATTGCTAAGCTAATCAGAAATAAACCTGCTAAGAGACAAGCAACATCTGCTTACCCTAATATAAGAGATAGATAGGGCCTCTTCAAAAACCTCAAGAGATCTGCAGAATATGGCATTCAAAGATGTTTTCATAACTTTAGATTTTTTTATATCAAGACATATCAACTCCTGACAGCACCCCCTATTCTCCTCCAAGTAGAAGATGAGCATCGAAGAATCTCCAGTGGGAGATGATTGAATTAGTCGCAAGCCTATCTTTTGGTAGGAAAAGCCCCTTGCTCCAACTGTAGACAGAATACTGTCCAAAAAGGACAAAACCTGGAAGCAGGTAAGTCGACAGCCTAGCTCTGCCAAGACAGGGTAGGTAAGTCCTTCATAACCCCTGCTCTACAATCAATGTCTGTCAGAGAAGCGGGGCCAAACGACTGAAGAGCGATGTTGTAATGTATGGAGAGAAAATGGGAACTGTCCAGGCAGCCATTGGTATGTCATTTCTTAGTTTGGGAAGCTGCAGACCCTGTACTTCCTATAAAATCAGATATATTTATCCCTCTCAGGTCTCTGAGGTGATTGAAGAACAGATAGATAGAGTCTCATAATTAAATTTTGAGTTGTTTAGGAGTCAAGAGAGTGTTATACATCTAAGAAGATACTTTTAAAATTGTGTTGCAATTAGTATGAATGTTGAGTCAGATATAGAACTTTAAACTCATGGAGATGTTTAGATAGTAGAATGTTAAAGTCAGGTACCAAATACATATGGACTGGTCATTGGGAATGTACGTTAAGCCATATAACCCTCATAACTGTGGCCTAATTACCTCTGTTGTACTGTATTGTATTTATTATTATAAGAGAAAGAGCCATTTGTTGGACTGAAAGGGGAAACTGTAGGGGGAAATAAGATATACCTTAAACTTAAAAGAAAAAAAAAAGGGAAGAGGATGGGGGGTTGAGGGTGGGAGGGTGGGACTGCAGGGGGAATAGGGAGGGGACTGCGATTGAGATGTAACTTGAAGAAATAAAAAATAAAGGAAAAAAAAAGACAGAAAAAAATTACTTGCTCCACACTGCTTAAGTGGAAAAGGTCTCTTGCCCTTAAAAACTCCATGTTCTGGACACCCAGGGCCACACCCGTGTCCCCAAACATTTGTGTGTAGTTCCAGACAGCTGGAATAAAGCCTTTCAGTTGGCTGAAAGAAAAAAAAAAGAAAAACCAAAACTAAATTAATAGATAAATATTTAAGTTTTTGCTTTTAGAGGTGAGGTCTTGTTACACTGCCCAGGCTGGTCTCAAATTCCTACGCCCTGCCTCTGCCTCCCCAGTAACTGGCACTTCAGGTGTGTGACACTACACCCAGTTTCCAAACCTTGCAGGAATCCTTTCACATTTTCTGTCTCCTGAATAGCTGTGTTTCTTTCTTTCATTTTTTTTTTCGAGACAGGGTTTCTCTGTGTATCCTTGGCTGTCCTGGACTCGCTTTGTAGACCAGGCGGCCTTGAACTCACAGAGTTTCACCTGCCTCTGCCTCTGCCTCCCGAGTGCTGGGATTAAAGGTGTGCGCCACCAGGCCTGGCTATATTTTTTTCTTGACTTTAATTCATGTGAGTTTTCTCAGTGAGTGGCTTCTGTGTGTCATTGGGGTACAGGTGACATCTGCCTGTGTGGTTCTCATTCCTGCCCAGTCTCATGACACCTTCCCTCACCCCAGCTTGGCCGCCGAAGCTGTTGATTTTGAGAGTCTTGCTTTGTAGCCCTGGCTGGTTTAGGACCAACTATGTAGCACAGACTGGCCTCAAATTCATGGCAATCTTCCTGTATCAGACTCCCAGATTCTGGAATTACAGTTGTGTACCACCATGTCTGGCTAATTTGGGTGCTTTGGTGAGCAAACCTCTTTTTATTTTCTCTGTAACCTTTATGCATCAGGAGCTTGCGTTGTCTTCTGAAACTGTTGCCTTTTCAGACAAAGGGGTCCAGTTTTCTCCTGCCTGTCCTCAGATCTCTTCAGAGGTCACAGGTGACTGACCTGGTCAGCAGACCTTTCTGTACCAGCTGTTTTCACTTGAGAACAGCACATGAGTTGCTGTCCCGTCTCTTCCTCCTCTTGGTGACATACCTCTTCAGATACTTGGCAACAATCCGCAGTGCCTGGACCGCCCAGATGTCGCTGATTGGGTTGCTACCCTGGTACGCTGGTCGCTGGATGGGATTGGAAGGGCAGGGGCTCCGCATGCTGTAGGGTATGGCAGTGTAGGATTCCAGAGCATGGCTGAAGGAAATGTTTACATTACACAGAATGAGCATTGCCCCTCTCCATCTCTTGCAAAGCTTACTCTCACAACCACATTCTAAATTCTTGACCCGAAAAACAATTGCAGTCTATTCTTGATGTGCCTTAAAGTCAAGGGTGGTTATTTGAATATTTCAGAGCTGCCTCCACCGGCTGGCCTGCACCTCAGCTGCAGGTGCAGCTGGAGTCACCGAGCCAGTGACACACAATGGCCTCAGTAGAGCACGAGTGTTGGTTTTCACAGATTATAGTTTCCATTGTTAGATGGGGAATTCACTCTGTTCTCCATGTGGGAAAAGCTACCTTTTGGACAAATGGTTAGAAGCTAAAGAAAAATGCAATTGGCGGAGGGGTGCTGTGGCTTTGTAGTTCCCCACTGGGACTGTGGAAGGAGCACAAGAATCAACTGTTTTTCTCAGTGTGAGGACAGAGCGGTACTAGTGGTTGGATCTGGGACGTCCCATCCCACTAAGGTCACATATTAAACAAAAAGAGAGGCCCCTGGCCAATGGCTCTTCTGAGAAGTGGTGGACCTTTTAGTAGGTGAGGCCTGGTAGGGAGAAGTTAGGCCACTGGGAATGGAAAATGAAAAATGGAAGAGATAATGGGAGACTCTTTCTGTCTCTCTTTGTTTTCTGACTGACTGCCACGGGTTCCCACCACAGACTCAAAGCAGTAAGGCCAAGTGACCATGGATGTATTTAACTGCAAGCCAAAAGAAACTCTTTCTCCTTAAAAATTTTTTTGAATTATTTATTTACTTTTATTTTTTTTTCTGTGCATTGTTGTTGTGTTTGTGAGGGTGTCAGATCCCTGGAAATTGGAATTATAGACAATTGTGAGCTGCCATGTGGGTGCTGGGAATTGAACCTGGGTCCTCTGGAAAATCAGCTAGTGCTCTTAACTGCTGAGCCATTTTTCTAGCCCCAACCTTTCCTCTTTTTAGGGTGATTATTTCAGATATTTGTCACAGTAATGGAAAGCTGCTAACACAAAAAAGTATCGATATCTTCCCTCTAGCTTACTCCCTCTTTAGACAGTGAGGTCTGGGCCTGAGTCATTCCCTTAGAGGTTATTGCTTGGGCCGTGGTAGATTTATTATTTACTTTATAGCTAGGAAGAGTAACTTTATTTCCCTTATTTCTAAGCAATGAGAAGACATCTCATCAAATTTCTGAGAACATTTAACAGGATGGAGTTAAACAGTTTTCTAAGCAATTGAACACAGTGAGGAACATAGACCAGAGATTAGACTGACTAATGATGTAGCTCATGTGAACATCATGATATACAGTCACAAGGCCCAGGGGCAGTGACAGTCATGTGGCCCAGGGACAGTGCCAGGGACTAGAGCACAGTGGCCCTTTCCTCACCAGGGTCCCAGTGCAGTAGGGAAGACGGGCAAAGGAAGGGCATGGTAGAAGTTCAGGTCACACAGCAGGGGCTCAGGGCAGAGCATCTAGTGTGTTGGCCAGGTCAGGAAGCAGAGGATAGGATGGAAAGCAGAACCAGGCTGAATCCCCCAAAAGTCTGCTCCTAGTGACATATTGTCATCAGGCTCCACCTCATCAAGGTTGCATGACCTCCCAAAATAGCACCACCAGCTAGGAACCAAGTGTCCAAACACATGAGCCTGTGAGAGGCCTTTCAGACTCAACTCCGCAATACATAAAGGGCTGTGTGTGTGGATGCTCTTGCATGTGTTCTGGTCATGTTGCAGTCTGGAAGCTTGTGGATGGAAAGACTACAGGATGGAATTAGGGAAGCCCATAAGGAGGATACTGAAATGGTCCGAGTGAGAGCCGAGGCAGACTTGAACCAAGGAGGACCCATGAAGCCTGAGAACAGGTGCGCGAGAAGAAGACACAAGAAACAACCTGCTGGCTGACTGTGGGCATGATGAGAGAAGAGGGATGTTTATCCAAGTCCTGCTCCTTGGTGAGAAGGTGGATGCGAGAGTAACTGTGCAGCAAGTTGATCAAGAGAATCGCCCCACGTCGGTGACTTTCAGAAGCCACCATTTGAGAAGGCACCGCTGAGTGCCTAACGATGTGAGGATGTTAAGCAGCTGGATCTTTGTGATTTCCAGGCCAGCCTGGTCTACCTAGTCAGTTCCAAGATAGTCAGGGCTGTGTAGAGACACCTTACATCAAGATAAAAAAAAATAAAAAGAAAAAAAATTCTGATTTTAAGGACACAAAAATGGGGCAAAATGTGCTTGTACCGGTGGGTGGACTATGACGGTTTGAGACTTGCTGAAAGTGAAAAGAACCTGTGTGCTCCTCAGGGAGACTGGCACTGAGGGCCTGGTGCAGGAACAGATCCTAAGTACAGATGGGATCTTGGCACATCACAGCTGAAACCACAGGAGCCTACTGTGAGCCTTGTCAAGTTACTAAGCACAGGAAACCCAATCTCCTTTTCTATTAGTGAGAGTCTCACCTTGCAGTTTTACAGAGAGGTGACGCGTGTGAGGTTCTCAGAGCACACATGATGGGCCTACACCCTGGAGACACTAGCCCCTTTACTGACCTCCCCCTGGGTGAAGCTCTAAGCCTTCCCTAGCTTGTGTGGCCACAGAGGCAGGATTCCCTGCTTTAACGTTTTTCACCTATCGAGGACAATGACAGTCAGCATGAGGGGTGCTAGACAATGTTATCAGTGAAGGCTTATCAGGACTGTATTCAGGCAATCTAGTAGCAAAATACTGTTCACAGACAAGTCTTGAAAATCCCATCCAGAAGGTGCCGGTACTTACCAAAGGACATCGAAGCCACTGTTGGCAACCACTTGGCAAGGCATGTGGAGAGTGTGTAGAGGATCAACTAGCCCCAGTGTGGGCTTGATGGCTCGTGAGGCAATACCTAAAACAGAAGGAATTTTAATGCACTGAAGGCGTGGGTACCATTAAAAATTTAATAACCTTAGGACAATAAATTTAAGAATGAAAGTGTGAGAAAAGATCCATTTTTCATATAGTGATGCAAGAAGGAATGTAAGAGAGGTGGGACCAGAACCCATTCTTTCAATGGTGTGCTGGGCTGGTTCCCCAGATCCCAGGAGCCAGCTTGTGTAGTTCTTTCAGCTGCCTGGAGGTTTGGCACTGCTGGCCCAGCTGGCAGTGTTTTTGACACAGAAACTGACAAGACTACAAACTCAGGGTTATTTCTTACTCAATTCCCAAATGTTGCTTACTAGCATACCATTGGCCATTGTTCTACATCTTGCTATATGACACCAGACAAGTCACTTAATCACTCAGAGTTTAGTAGTTCTGATTAGGCCCTACACACACACACACACACACACACACACACACTATTCTTCTCAAGAGCTATAAGGATAAAATAAGGTAATATGTATATAAGCTTTTAAACACCGCAAGGCTGAATTTAAATGCTGCTGTTGTCAACAATGACAAGGGATCGTAATTTAACTAAAATAAAGAAGATACCCTGAATGTACAACTGTTTTTGTACATTGTAAGTTGATCCTGAACGTCAGCTTATTTTTGCTACAAATGCTGGAAGCACTATATTGAATCAAACTTATTCCTACCACAGAAGCTAAGAGTCAAAGAGAAGGTAGGCCCAAAATGACTAAGACAGAAAACAGAACAGAGGCAACCTGGGGATGGGCCTGGAAGGATTGGGTGGGATAGAACATGAGGCAATGTTGTAAAGTTATGGGAATGTCTAGAATCTCAATGTGCCATGTGCATTTAATGACCCAATCATTGATATGGGCAGGAGAATGGCCTTTTAAGATTCATGGCACTTGGGGACTTGGTAGATGGCTCAGTGGTTAAGAGCAATTATTGCTCATTCAAAGGACCTAAGTTTGGTTCCCAGCACCCAGGTCAAGTGTCTCACTACTGCCTGTGACTCTGGCTCCAGGGGATCTGACACCTTCTTCTGGCCTCCAAAGGCATTCCCACAGGTATGGAGTACATTTACACATACACATAAATGAAAATATATATGAAAGAGAGATTCATGGCATTTTGTTACACTTTTCAGTTAATTCTCAACAAGAATTACCAGCCTATTTTCACATCTTCTTGGGAAGAGAAAATGTGTGTTTTTGTTCCCTTAATTCCTTGATTTCTAAATAACAGCATCAAACATAAGGCAGTGGGGTAGAAGTGTGAGAATTTCAAAAGAATTATGAATAAAATTCTTACCAGTTTTTACTTTCAAATGTTCGTAGTCAAAAATGGCAACCCCAGTGGTCTCACTGCCAGTTCCTGAGGTAGTTGGAACTGGAACAAAATAAAATTAATGTTAGAAGGAATCTGAACATAGGTAAACTCCACCTTAGAAACAAGGAGCAATGTTAAAAAGGGAAGTGTCCTTGATCTTCCTGCTTGTCTGACATGTATAGCTGTGTAACATATATGTTAAAGATTCATGTGGTGACCATGTTTGTATTAACATAGTTGTGAGTATTCCCATCAGCACGTTATGTCTGTGACTACAATAACATACATGTATGCAATCTGTATCTGTGGTAGCACATATATACATGTATATGTTTAACCTACACTTTGGTGTTCAGGCTTAATGTGTATCATATTTGTCTGTATTAACATGAGGTCTATTTAACATTTACCTGGCTTCTATATCTGTGTTAACATGCCTGCATTATATACATGGGTGCATTAACATGTATGTATGGTTAATAGGCATGAGTGTTTAATATGCATACTATTTGTATATGTACAAATGTACTTTGTGAATTTATATTGAATATATGATAAATTAGTATACATGTATGGTTAAATGCATGCAAATTTAACATATATGCTGTCTGTATCTGTGCAAACAGATTTTATACATATGTTGTCTGTGTCTGCACTAACATGAATCTGTGTTGAATTTATGATCTCTGTTGCAACACACATGTATGATGTCTATGTCAGTTTTAACATGCATATGTGAATCATACCTGTGTGGGAAGTCTGTGGCATATTAACGGCGATGAGCTCTGGGAAGCTGAGTTCTCTAAAACCAGAGATCAAGTTGCCCAGCACCTCCAGTAGGAATGCTTGAACATCCTGTCTCTAAAAGACATCTTTATTTCCTCTTGGCAACAGGCACAGGAAGGAGCTGCTTTTGCTGGGCCCTGTGGTTTTGTAGCTCTGTCAAGTTTCTAAGCTTTACTAATCACCTCTCTGTGTGGTGCCGGCACAGTTTTGTCAGCGGGTTCCATTTGCCAGACTCCAATTATGCTGCTCCCTGCTGATACCTCATTCCCTCCAGAGCAGTTCATCTGCCACTGACTCCCTCAAGTCCCCACTACTACATCCGGTTATGACAGGGGCAGAAGAGGGGAGTGCAGAGATGAAACTTAATCTGAGAATGCTTCCCTATTCCCGGGTAGTGTATTGTAAAAACAGAACCTCAGTGAGTAGTGTGCTAGGCTGGAGGAAGAAGAGGGAAGAAAAGACTAGAAAATCCCAAGGCTCCTCGGGGAACATTCAAGCTATTTTTGATATGAATTTGTACACTGGGCAGCCATGTACAAATGAACAGATGTCGTCCAATGTAACATGTCCATGCTGGCCACATGTCCAAGGGAAGACACAAAACTCCAGATCCGCTGGAGAGCCATTATATGGAAGAAAGAGTTGAGTCACCCAGAGAACATAGCAAATGTTCTCCCCAAACTCCACACTGGCTGGGAAATGAGACAAAACAGACAGGTCTGGAGACAAGGCTGCCAACAGAGGGACCTGCCGAATGTCAGTGAGGATCCTTCCCTCATCCACACAGTGACACCATGGCCTAAAACTCCAAGCTTCCTCCCCCTGACCCAAACTGTCTATCTGTAATGACGAAGGTCAGAATTTTCAAATGAAGTAACTGCTGTCAGCTTTGGTCTCTAAATACACATTGATTTGAAATGAACAAATCTTCTGGAAATGTACTTTGAAATTAATAGCTGGCATGGCCCCCGAGGCCTTCTTTGCCAGTTGTGAAATGAAGCGAATGAACAGAGTGTTTACCTGCGATCAGAGGTTTAAGAGGCACAGTCACGGGCTCCCCCTTGCCAATGGGGGCGTTGACATAATCAAGGAACTCAGAGTGAGGGCTGGACGCATACAGATTAGCAGCTTTACAGGTGTCCATGGTGGATCCCCCGCCCACAGCAACATAGGCATCAAAGGCTCCCTTCTTGGCAAATTCAATTGCATCCATGAAGCTTAGAGACCAGAAAACAAAAGAGCATTATGCTATATTTTAAAAAAAAATAGACTGTTGTGCTGTTAAATAAGGCCTGGGACAAAATTTCAATGGCAGCAATTTCCATTGGCTTCTGCTTAAGTAGCTAACAAGCACATAGCATTACCTTCCATCTGTAGGCTCCACCCTCACGTTATCATAAACCTGAAAGTTGATGCCATTCTTCGATAGGGAATCCATAACTATTTGTACAGGAGGGAGCTGGGAGAGGTTCTTGTCTGTCATCAAGCAAACATTCTTAGCTCCCATATTCTGTAGGTCCTATAATAAAAATCAGCTCATAAGTTAGGCTTGAGTACAATAACACCTATGGAAAAGTTTAATATGATCTTTAAAAACAAAGGACTAAATTATTGGTCCAGTAACACTTGTGTTTACAAGACATAACATGTAGAGGCTGCAGACATCTCAAATACTTGCCATGCCAACTTCCTTTGTAACTCCTGCTCCATATCTAATATTTGAAACAGCCATCTGAAAAAAGAAAAAAAAATGTAGGTGTGTTAGAGTCTGTCAATGTATTTCTAAAAACCTGAGATGACTCCTCAGTGTTTAGAGGATAGATAGATAGAATAACACACTTGTTAGCATGGCCTTCTAAGTCTCGCACTTTCTGTCCACCCCTCTTCTTTAAGCAAACCCTGGCTCTAGTCACGCTGAAATGTTGCATTTGTCTTTTCCCAACGATACAGTACATTCTCACTTGTTCCTTCAGCTTCAAATGTCTGCCTTCCCTAACTCCCACATCAAAATTAACTCTCAAATTTCTTACTTTCATATTTTATATGTCTCTTCATCTGTTTTTGCCCCTTCATTTATTCAACACCTGTGTGCATCTGTACACATCCACCTAGCCTCCCACCCACCAATACCACTGAGGAGTGTTCTGTTGAGGGCCTTGTGCTGGACTCTGGTGACACATGTAACCGAAACACAGATGTGTGGTCTTTTAGTGTTTACATACAAAGGCAGAGCTTTACACTAATGCACACAGGCCAATTTTCAATAAAAGAACAAAAAACAAAACAAAACAAACAAAAAAACCCAACCATAGTTTGTTTGATTCACAATATGGTCAGATTTCTTTTCTTTCTTTCTTTTTAAAAACATTGGTTAGTAACTCTTTAAAATGAGGATGTAAGTAATCCAATAGGGTCACCTGGATCTCTATCATTCTTAAATGATCTAGCAACCATCAGGATTATAGTTTTTAAGTGTCAGTAAGTATGTGGGGCTGAGTGGAGGCTGTACTTTCAGATTGGGCTAACTTATGACTCCTAAGTGAGGAGGGGCAAGGAGTTTAGTAAATAATTATAAGTCATTATATAATTAGTATGGCAAATTGCACAGGAATTGGTTGTTCCTTTACTCTTGCTTTGGAAGATTACTTTGACTCCTTTGTTTAACAGGCCTAAGGTAAATTTTCAGACTTATATGTAGCACACATAATTTGGACAGTTTATAGAACTGAGAGTTTGTCATATTTTAATAGCTATATAAAAGATGGTGTTTTAAACATTATTTCTGCTTTCTGACTATGTTCCCCTAATTTCATAATGCACATTGCTACCCAGCGCCTGATCAAAATGAGTCTGTGGAACACCAGCCAATAACAGACTTTAAATGAAGCACTAATGCTTCAGCAAATACTGTAGTTTTTTTTTTTTTCAGGTCATCCATAAAAGAAAGAATGAATCGATGAAATCTACCTCAAAGGCGTAATCTGCTGTTTTTCCTGAAGGTGCGAGTCCAGGGGCTAGAAGTGCAAAAATTAGTATGAGAACATGCATCAAAAAATAAGACTAAATAGCCGGGCGGTGGTGGCACACGCCTTTAATCCCAGCACTTGGGAGGCAGAGGCAGGCGGATCTTTGCGAGTTCGAGGCCAGCCTGGTCTACAAAGCGAGTCCAGGACAGCCAGAGCTGTTAAACAGGGAAACCCTGTCTCGAAAAACCAAAAAAAAAAAAAAAATAAGACTAAATAATTGTGTTTTGAAAATAAAACCCAGCAATGAATATAAACATCTTCCTTGAAATCTTACCTAAAAGTATACTTTTTGGGGATTTTATGGTTGTACATAAAATGTAGGTCACTATTTACAAAAAAGTACTAAAAACTGATTTTTTTCCCTTCTGTAAAGCTAGTTGTTATTTTGGGGCAATAAGAGGCCCTTTCAGTGAATTTCATATCTAAACAGTTATCATTGCTGTGTGTGCATGAGGACTGTGTGTACCACAGCATGTACATGGGGGTCAGAGGACAACTTTGCAGAGCTGACCCACCTTCATACCAGATCCAACTCTGGTCACCAGGCTTGCATGGTGAAGTGTCCTTACCTGCTGAGCCATCTTGATGGGCCCTTATTTGCTTTTCTTCTTTTTTAAAAAATAATTTGTTTTATTTTATGTACATTTGTGTTTTGCCTGCACATACGGCTGTGTGAGGGTGTTGGATCCCCTGGAACTGGAACTACAGACAGTTGTGAGCTGCCATGTGGGTGGTGGGACCTGAACCCAAGTCCTTTGGAGGAACAGCCAGTGCTCTTAACCACTGAGCCATTTCTCCAGACCCCCTTATTTTTCATTTTAACCTACTTATCTGTAACCAGTTCTGGTCAGCCACAAGATAAACAAAAGTGAACAGAGTAATTTGTACCTCCCATTTTTTGCTGTTAAAGAAAAAGAGACCAGAACTAGACAACAACAACAACACAACATTGTTCCCTGTGGACAAAGGCATCTTATCAAAATCTGTATTTCTCTGATTGTTCTAAGGCTTCGTGAACATTCTTGTTCCTGCTGTTGCTGCTTCTGTTACTAATGCTTAGGTCAAACAGTAAGTGGGAGTTATCTTTCTCTAAGCCATTCCCCAAGTAGAAAAAAAGCCAAGAAAGATTAGAGCAAAATGGGTGAAAACAAAATTGTGCCTGTTTGCCCAAGGGCCTTGAAGGCTCACTCTTCCTCAGGGCTGGTGGTTAGAGGCCCCATCTGCTCCGAGGGTGAATCACTCACCAAGCAGGAAAGGCTTTGGTCTCTGACTCCTCTTGACTCCTCATCAGGACCACACACAGGGGGCGACCTCTCCTTCCTTGTCCGTTTATAGCTTACCTCCTTCCAAGAAGATAAATCAATTTCTCTGTCAATCATGTGACATCCTGGGGACATGCTGAAGCTATATTGAACTTTATAGACCTCAGAGTCTGGCAATGATTAAGATGGTGGGAGCTGAAGACTTTTGTTATTATTTTCAATTATTAAGAAATAGATTATTTTAAATATGGATTCAGGAAAGATTTTTTTTTTCTTCTAGTAGTTACCTTACTTTAGCTTTTAGAACTGTCTTTTAACACAAAAGATTCTTCTTATTCCTGAAGAACCTAAACATTCTTAAAATATCCTAAGTGTGTTTTCAGTTTTGAAAAATATTGTATTTAAAATTGAAAGCATAAATAGCATTAAATGTCAAGCACTCAACTAACCTGGCACTGCTGGAGCTGTATGTTATCAGTTTCACGGTGAGAGGCAGCTATTTTCATCAGCCTGCCTTACACGTGCCTTGATTTCCCTTTTCCCCACTTTACCCCAATGTACTGCACGTGGTGGTGGGAGAGAGCAAAACTGAAGCTGAGTAAAAATTCAAAATGCTTTACCTTGGGAGTAAGTATGAGAATGAGTTGGGCACTGGCATCTAGGGAAAAGAAAAAGTTAAACAGAAACACAAACAGGAGACCAACAGTGAGAAGCCTTGAAGTGACTCTTACACGACATTCTAGTCCTGAGACTAAAGTGGGTGGCTGGTCCTGTCTCTACAGCACGCACACTAGCACGTTCTCCTCCCTGAAGCCCCTCACCTAAGCACTTTCCAAGTTCTCTTTTCTGGAAACCTCCCTCCTCTCCATGCCACATCAGCTATTTCTGGGACAGTCCCTCTCTCTGGCTTCAGTTTCTCCTATTCATTTGTTTCTTTTTATGGTTCAGAGGACCTTGCCTTAGCGGTGTGTGTCGACAAATACTGGACTGCATAGCCTCCTCCCTACCGCGCCAAAATTCAAATCTGGAATTAAAACACCCAAGGAGGGAAAAGGTACAAAAGGGTGGTTCCTCGGCGGCCCTCAGGATCTCAGAACTTCTTGACTTCAAGACAAAGCATAAGGCAAGGCTGCCACCTAGTGGTCGCCTACTCCCTGCAGGGGACAGGAGCGCAGAGCAGGCCCCGCCCGGGGTCCTGCTTACAGCTAGATTTTCTCTTTACAGAATTTGCCCTGCATTAAACTTCTAAGGACAAAACTAGAGAAGCAAAGAAAGACACCCGAAATCAATGCCGGGGACATGGCTGCCTCTTCCCATCCATTCGTGTTAAGTTCTAAGGCTAATTAACTGACTCGTAGCCCTTAGTTGAGGCTCCTGCCTGGCCCTCTCTTCCCTGCTGAGGATGTCCACCTCTGTTGATTTCCGCAGCTCCCCCTCACTATGCTTCTTAGACTATTAAGAGATTCATGTCTGAAATCCTTAGGCTTGCTCATCCTTTGGTTCTACCCTTGGCCCTCCATTTGCCGGCTGTTTCCGGAGCCACAGCTTCCAGGGGGAATTTTTACTGTTACTGGAGCTTTTAGCGTGGGAGCCTGACCTCTGGCGGTCTTAATAACTAGGCTGTCACTGGTCCTCAACGGACCAATTAAGGAATCAAAAAAGCAGAAATTTATTCAATGTGGCTGTATCGGGAAAGGGGTCTCCAGTAATTTATCCTCCAGAACCCTGATATAAGGTAAAGGTTTAAGTGGAGGGGTGGAGACCAGTGGGCAGATAACACTTTCTTTGGGTTCCAAGACTCCCTGCTTCCTGAGTTGTCTCTTCCTTCTGCTCCTTTTCCACTTTATCCACAGGGTTTGCTCCTGGGCTGCCTTCAGCCATCTTTCTTTCTCCCTTTATAGTGTCACATACCAAAGTCCCAGATCTTTCTCCACTTACCTGTCTTTGCCACAGTCTGCTTCCACTGTCATTTTTCATTCAGATGTCTACTAGTTTCCACACTGGTTGCTGGGAGGTGTCTTTGTTAGCTCTGTTCCCCAGTTTGGTCGGGGCATTTTCCCAATGACCTCACTCCTTTAGAGTTTCTCCCATTGCAAAGTGCAGACCCAGCCCTGCCCGCTTGGCCTCTCATCTTGCTTCAACTCTGGGTTTTAGCTCCTGAAAAACTAACAGTCTCTTCTTTCTCCTCACTTCACTACCTCCCTCCCTGGAGCATCATGAACTTTGCCCTAGGGATTTCCTTGCTTGGAATCCACTTCCCTTCCCTTCCCCTTTCTTTTCTAGGTAAGTGTGTTCTTTCCTGATAGTTCTGGAGTGGTCTTCTGAGGTCCCAGGAAGGAACCCTGTCTCTGTGTCCTATTGTACTGCACTTCCTTCCTTACTAAAACTGCTTCCAAGGGCTGGAGAGATGGCTCAGTGCTTAAGATGGCTGCTCTTCCAGAGGAGGGTTCGATTCCCAGAAGACACAAGGTGGCTCACAGTCCTCTGCAATTTCAGTTCCAGGGAATCAAATGCCCTCCTCTGTCCTCTCCAGGCAGGCAAGACACTCATACATGTAAAATTAACTGCTTCAACTCACTTCATATTTCTACTTTTCCCACTCCGCTTTCTGCTGGCACCAGAGTGCTAACCTAACAGCACTCATCCATATTCCCTTCCCATATGGCTGTTCCAAACATGTTCTGGGTGACACTGGTTCTAAAGGATATAGTGTTGTTTAATTTACCTGGCCAGTCTTTTACCACAAGGCCTGCTGAGATACTAGTGCTTCAGGGTGAGACATGTGGCTTTAGTAGCTTTCTGTTGCCAACAGACCACAACTTATCATTTCATTATAGGCTAGGGAACAAGGGCTGCAAAGCCAAAGTCCAACCCAGGGCTGCCTAGCTATGTGACATGGAACAAATTATTTTTCATGCTTTTCTTATGTTCAAGGACAATAATCAGTATGCAGAACAGTCATAAAGATTATTTCCAGTTGGGGATAGTGGCACAGGCCTTTAATCCCAGCACTCAGGAGGCAGAGGCAGGCGGATTTCTGAGTTCGAGGCCAGTCTGGTCTACAAAGTGAGTCCAGAACAGCCAGAGATATTACACTGAGACACACTGTCTTGAAAAACCAGAAAAGAAAAAAAAAAAGATTATTTCCTGCTACCAATAGTTCTTGTCCAGTGTATGCTACCTGGCATGCATCAACTCTTTCCTACTCGTGTCTCAGTTCTTACCGCCTCCTGGGAAGGCAGGCCCACACTCTTATGTTTGGTTCCCAGAACTACAACTCTCCCTCTCTGTTGTGGGACTTCCCTCTGCCTGAATTCCTCTCCAAGCCCTCTCCTTTCCCTACCTCAAGTCAGCTCAAACTTCCATTTCCCAAGCTGACTCTGACATTTGCACATTCACTCAGCCTTTCTGGAAGGAGTGTAGGGTCAGGGAGGGTAACTCCCTGCAGACTTTTCCCTTTTACTACCCATCTGTTGAGACCTACATCCCCTTATTGGATGCTTAAGACCCCTGTGCTCTTCAGCCTTCCACTGTTGTGGAAGAAAAGAGCAGTTTCTGCACATAGATCAAGTATACATGTGTTGCTCCAATATGTTAATTGTCTTGGCAAGGATGTCAAGTTCTACTCTACCTGTCACACCGTGGGACCAGGCCAGCTTCTCTGAGAATAGTTCCTTAGTGGTAGCTATGTCACATTGCACCACCCTGTCCTACCGTGGTCAGGCCCTGCACAGCCCAATGCATACTGTGGCACCTGCTTTTCTGAATTCTGCAAGTATCTGGACTCCGAATGCCTGCGCGGGTGCACACAGGGGTTGCCAAGGACTGTGGCATCCTTGGTGCAGGCTGTACTCACGCTGTGCTTTGCAGGTGCCTCAGCAAATGTGCGACCCGAGAGCGTGCAGCTGCGGCCATGGCAGTTCTCCTTGTCCTCCGGCCGCTCCACCCCCACTGCCAGCCAATCCAAGCGGCTGGGCTCCAGGAGGAAAACATCTGCCTCCTACTCACTCTGCAAGGTCACCTGACCCAGCTTTAGTCCATTTTTTCAGAAGTCAGAACCAGCTGCCAACTCTGAAATCTTGCCTCTTTGGCAAGAACTCCCCATAGGGCCTTGTGTACACTTTAAAGCCAGTGCTGTCTCACTTAAAAAAAAAAAAGAAGTCTAAAACCGACCAACCAAAACCCCCAAAGCAAATGTTTGAAAGTGAAGTTCTCCCTCAATAGCTTTGGCTTTGATTAAAGTTCCCCAGATGCCTCCAGCCTCTTGGATACTGAGAACTATAAACTGGCAGGGCTCATCGGTGCCTCATCTGACATGCCCCAGGGAAGGAGTTCAGTAAGATGGTTAAGTCCATCGAACTTAATTAAAACGTTATCTAAAGTCACTAGCAATCTAGCACTTCTATTAATTATGAAACAAGTAGAGCTTTCCTTCATTTTCTAAAAGTTGCCCCCAGCCCAATTCCCAAATGCTATCAATAGACAGATCAACTTGCTTTACAGAAAATGCTGTTATTTGCTATTATTTGGAAAAAAAAGCAAAACTGCTATTATTTGCAAACCCTTGATTTGACATTAATAATTTTCAGAAGGCATTTATGCAAACATAAGTTTATTAAGATCAAAATGAGACACTGATGACAGGGAAAAACATCCAGGACAGCAATAAAGATAAAATCTTCTGCTGGGTGTGGCTGCTCATTTATAATCTCAGCACTTTGGAGACAGAGCCACAAGGCCTTAAGTTCCAGGTCAGCCTTGGCTCCATGGTGAACTCAAGGCCAGCACTGGCTAACCACTAAAACCCAAGCTAATTAAACAAAATGACAAGTATTTTCACGAGTAACAAGGTTAATTACCATTATTTACTGTGGCTCTACTTTTTCATCTGAAGCATTCATCTGTCCGACTGTACTACCTGAACCAAACATCAGTTGCACTATGCTTTTAACAGTATAGATAACACCAAAAGAACTTTTGAATTTTTCCAGTACAAATGGCCTTCCTGTAACCTACTGTAACTTTGTATTTTTTCAAGCACATTCTACATTGAAACCCAGGTCACTGGCTTCATGTAGAACAGTAAAAGTTAAAAGCAACACCAGGTACAGACATACCTTTAAGTACTTGTAAATCACAGGTAGACATAGTTTTCCCCATTTCCCCTGCTTTGTTAAAAAAAAAAAGCAAAAATGTTGAAACCAACATACTATAACTCAGAAATCTGATCAACCCTCACCCAGTATCCAAAGTCAAGATAAAAAAGCAGCCTGTTAACTTATTCTTGGTTCTGACCATATTATTTCTGCAATTCTTGTTCTCAAAATATGCACTTCATTTCCAGCCAATGTTTCCATTGTGGGAAAAGAATTAATTTGTAGTCCAGAGCTGGCTCTTGAGGGGAGGCAAATCTGTCCCTTCAAGGTCAAATTCAAATGATGGGAGCGGCCACCTCCTACATCACAGTCCTAGCCTGGCAGAACAGTGGGGGGAATACTACTTCCTCCTCTTCCCACCTTGGTGTGGCACTCCTTTCTTCTTGCCACCTAAAGCAGGCGGCCTGGAATGCCTCTTGCCTCCCAAGCCTCCTTTCCTTTTCTCTCCCAGGCCTGGAGGGCCGCCTTTTCTCTTGCCCGAAGGTTCTTGCCGGCCTCCCTTTCTCTTGCCTTTCTGGCTCATTTTCCTCTTCTTGGCAGCCTCCTCTTGGTCCTCTTCCCTCATCTGCTTGTTGGTGGCCCTTGTCACGTCCAGCTGAGGCTTCTTGCTGTTCATGACTCGAAGCAGCTCTAACTGGTTCTTTTTCTCGGTTGCAAAGTCCCCAAAGAGGGGCTGAAACTTCCTCTTCTTGCCGGAGCCCCGGGGCGCCTTCTCCTTGGGGAGGCGCTCCTGGAAGCGCCCAACCGACGCCGTGGAGACCTTGGCCACTTGCATGGCGCGGCCCAGCTCCTCCTTACTCTGGTGTCCCGTAGGGTGCAGGCCGGCTGAGCTGGGCATCTGCGTCTTGTGCGCGCGGGCCAGGTTCCGCAGCCGGTTCAGCTCGTTCTTGGCCACGCGTTCCTTCTTGGCCTGAGTCCGCTTCGCGAACTGGTCTTCCATGGGGTCGGCGCTCCCAGGCACCTCGATCAGCCATTCCTTGGTGTCGTCCCGGGCGCGCTTGTAGCCCCATCGGCGCCGCCACTGGCCACTCACCTCGTCCCACACGAGGTTGGTCTTCTTCTTGGGACGGATGCCCTTAAGACGCGCGAACTGCTGCCAGCGGGTGAGCGGCGGTGGCCGGGGCAGCGGCTTCTCGCGGGGGAGGCGTGTGGCGGGCTCCGGCAAGCGCGCTACCACCGCCTCCTCCACGCGCTCTGTCGGCAGCTGCCACAGCCGGTTGATGAGCAGCTGCGTGTTGTCTCGCGCCAGGGCTCGCAGCTCGGCCTCAGGAGAGGGCCTGGCCTGGCGCAGCGCCGTCGGGGGGTTGCGGTCCGAAGCCAGCAGGTTGCCCAGGTCGAACTCCAGCTCCAGCTCCTTGTGCACCGTGATGCGCTGGAGCTTCTCCGCCTCCTCCTGTTCCGCCTTGGCCAGCAGCTCCTCCACGCTCTGGCCCTCCATGGCTCCCGCTGCGGCTCGGCTCTCTCACTTCGGGGCAGCAGCAGAACACAGCCCCGCTGCAGCAGCACCCAAATAACCGGCCACCACGTGCGGACTTCCGGACTCGTAACCCGGAAAAGAAAATTCGCTTCCGGGGTACCCGGAACTGACTCGCAACTGGGCGGCTAGAGAAAGGCCGGCAGAGGGCGGCATTGGAGAGCTGATGTTTTTAGAGGCGGGACCTGAGCTCACAACCGGATGTCGGCCCGACTGGCGCCGAGGGTCGGTTGGTTGAAGACTAAAGCGCTCTGGGCCTGGTTGGGACTACGTTTCCCAGCATGCTGCGGGGCAGGGGCCACCGCGGGCTGTTCAAACTCCTGGGGTTGCAGCTGTTGTAGCTTCCGGTTGGAGTGAGCATAACACTGTCTGCAGGTAAGTCTATTGCACAGGTGTTTGGCTAAATAGCCCCCCCCCAATTTTTTGTTTGTTTTGAATCACATATTAGATTTATCTAAATAGATAAACTTTGCACACAAGTTCAGGCTGAGCTCGAACTCCCTATTACAGCTGAAGAGACTTGGATGTTTGATTCTCCTACCTCTCTCCCAAGTACTAACATTACAGGCGGGCAACACCATATCCAGGTAGCTAGCTTTCTTTCTTTTTTTCTTTTCTTGTCTTTCGAGATAGAGTTTCTCTGTGTAGCCCTGGCTATCCTGGAACTCACTCTGTAGACCAGGCTGGCCTTGAACTCACAGAGACCCGCTCACCTTGTTCTCCCTTGTGCTGGGATTAACGGTGTGCACCACCACGCCTGGCCGTTACAGTTTCAAATTGTCATGTGGGTGCTGGGATTTGAACCTGGGTCCTTTGGAAGAGCTGAGCCATCCCTCCAGCCCCTCAGCTTTATTTCTAAAAATAAGCTTTAGGTTAGCAAAGTAATAGTTTTCAGTAGGATGCTTTCATACATGTTTCATTATTGTCTCACTCCTTCACTGCCTTTGTCCATCCCCCTTAAACAGACATTTAAAAAATGTAGAATGAACTGGGTAGTATGACTAATGGCTATAAGGGTCAGGTGTTCAAGGCCAGCCTTAGTTGCATAGGGAGTCATCCTAATTATTTATTTATTTATTTATTTATTTATTTATTTTTTTCAAAACATTTATTTATTTATTATGTATACAGTATTTGCTCTACATATATGCCCGGGCACCAGATCTCAATGTAGATGGTTGTGAG
>CAJQZJ010000231.1:1757685-1789282 GCA_907164525.1 Lophiomys imhausi | reverse complement strand
TTTAAAATGAGCCGGGCGGTGGTGGCGCACGCCTTTAATCCCAGCACTTGGGAGGCAGAGGCAGGCGGATCTTTGCGAGTTCGAGGCCAGCCTGGTCTACAAAGCGAGTCCAGGACAGCCAGAGCTGTTAAACAGAGAAACCCTGTCTCGAAAAAAAAAAAAAACTTTAAAATGAATACACAAATATGATGAGTGAGACTTTTTTATCTTCATATATATATATATGAATAAAGACAGGGTCTCTCTATGCAACTGTGGCTGTTCTGGAATTCACTATATACACCAGACTGAATTCAAACTGACAGAGCCAACTGCCTCTGCCTCCCAATGTTGGCACTAAAGGTGTGCGCCACCACGACTGGCACCAGACATTTCTTCAGTGATGTATTCACTGCTCTTGTGTATGTAGCTCCTGAAGACAACCCTAACGACCAATGAACTTCTGAGGTCTCTTACACACACTCACACACAAAGACACACATGACACATACACATATGAAAATAGAAGAGGGGCCCAGTTTAAAATAGGAAGGGAATAGGAATGGGATGGAGATGAGAAAGGGTAACAGTATATTTGTGTGTATGTTGAATACAATAAAAATCCATTGTGTACATACATGTATGAAAATGTCATGAGCTGGGCGGAGGTGCACACCTTTAATCCCAGCACTCAGGAGGCAGAGGCAGGCAGATCTCTGTAAGTTGGAGGCCAGCCTGGCCTATACAGTGAGTTCCAGGACAGTTAAGGCTACACAGAGAGACCCTGTCTTGGAAAAAAAAGTTATAATGAAACCAATTATTATGTATAGCCAATACATGCTGACAAAAACATTAAAAATTAAAATAAATAAGCAAACAAAATGAAACCAGAAAAACCAACCTGTGATGTGAGACTGTCTCAAAAAATTTACATTGATATGGACATTCTATTTACATATACATTTACATGCATATATTTATACACATTTGTATGTAACACATGATTTTATCCAAGTAATAATAAATATTCCTATAATGTAGATTCCTGTAGAATGATCCTCAGGACTGGGAAAAAAAAAGTCTGCGTCAGGAAGTGGAGAAAGGCCATGTTACATGGAGACAGGATGAGAGAGCTAGATGGATTTGGAGCTGGACATTGTCTTGCACACATCCTGCCCCCAAGCCTCAGTCTCTGGGTCTCAGTGACACAGACCTGGAGCTGAACATGATCCCTGTGAGTCTTAACAGTTAAGGGACTGCCTAAGCCCACAGGGTGTAAGTGGGGTCTCCTTGGTGAAGCTGGAGCATCTTTCGTGTCCCTGCCATGTGCTGAGCAGCAGATAAGATCCTGAGATAACCCAACACCTTCTGGAGGAGGGAGGTGCCACAAGATGGTTAGAGGAGAAACAGGATATCTGGGAGGAGGCAGGGGACATTTTCCCAACTAGATCTTGCAAAAGTGAAAACTCAGAGTCAAAGACAGGAAATAGATAACTGGCATCACTGAGACAAGCAGGGCTGGTCTGGACTGCTGTCAGATTGAGGGAGGCCTTAGACACCAACTGAACAGCTAGGAGTTTGTTGAAAGCAGTAAGAAGAGATGGATCAGTGGTTAAGAGCACTGGCTGCATTTCCAAAGGACCTGGGTTCAAATCCCAGCACTTACATGGCAGTTTGAAACTGTCAGTAATGGCTAGGTGTGGTAGTGTACACCTTTAATCCCAGTACTTGGGAGGCAGAGGCAGGCAGACCTGGCCAGTCTGGACTACAGAGTGAGTTCCAGGACAGCCAGGGCTACACAGAGAAACCCTGTTTCAACCCCCCCACCAAAAAAAATGAAAGAAAAAAAGGAAAAGAGAAGATTACAGGGAGGGACTAGTGGGAGGCACAGGGACAACGTAGAAGTGAGTCGGTAGAGATCCCATCCAGGGTCAGCAACTGTCTTGAGAGGAGCATGAGCACAGAGGCTGCATCTTCAGTGACTCAGAGATGCTGGGACTGGGAGAGAAACCAAGACTGCATGTGTGCTGGAGGGCCAAGGTCACCAGGTCAGGCTCCTTTGCCCCAGTCCCAGGGGCCCTTGCAAAGGTTTGAAGCTCTCTAGTCAGTCAAAGGTCCCGAATATTTCATTTTTGCAAGTAAGAAAACTGAAGTACAAAAAGGGAAATGAGCTGGGTAGGGCTGGCCTTTAATCCCAGCCCTTGGGAAACAGGGGCAAGTGGATCTTTTTGAGTTCCAGGCTAGCCAGGGCTATGAAGTGAGGTCCTGTCTCAAAAAAAAAAAAAAAAAAAAAAACAAAAACAAAAACAAAAAGCCAATTATTTGCCTGTAGTGATGGGTGTCAGGACTTGAACTTTTGATCTTGAACATGGTCTCTCTGTCTAGAAAGGCGCATGCCAGGCTGGCTTAGGGTAACAGTTGGCCATGGATGTATCTGTCATACTGTAGTTTATCACCTCCACCTAAGGAAATAAGAAAAGACGGCTGGTGCTCTCGGGGACAGGCTAAAGCTAAACTTGGGATTACCTAAGGTTTCACTTGGCTAGTATTTCTGTCCTTCAGTGATGCTTAACACACAGACACACACACACACACACACACAACCACCCCTGTAGCTTCCTGGAGAGGGACCTGGGCCCCAGTGGGATCCCTATGGGTGTTCATCTGGCCCAGCAGGTACCTAGCAGGTGTCCTAGGTGTACCTGAGAAATACTTCTATGGAATGCCACCCCATACACTTAGCTCTATTGTGCTCCTGCAACTACTTGGTAACATACTACCTTTTTTGTCTTCAGACCAGTTTCCTTAAGGAAAAATGTTTCATCTTTCCCCAAAATGTTCTTTAAAGTGCCTCCTAGTTCCACTCCTTGGATTCCTGTTTCCCTCCAAGCCTTCTTCCAGTAAACCTTCATAAACACAGGATTCTTGGGACATAACCTCTATTTACACTGTCCACAGCCAGCACCCTGACCTGCAATAGGTCTGTCTGCGTGTGTCAGGGCTGAAGACCAGTCCAACCAACCCAAGGCCACAAGTTTTGGCCAATGCTTGAGGTTTAAAGCTGTATGTTTTCCTTGGTGCTCAAGCTGGGGTGACGATTCCCAGCTAGTCCCTGGGTCCTGAAAACTATTCAAAGAATGGGAACAGAAAGGCTGAAGACTTGAGACTGTCCTACAGCCCCAGTGCTGAGCATCATACTCTAGAAAGGAGGGGGACTGGGGAGGAGCCCCACCTACCTGGTGAGGTCATGGGAAAGCAGCTCTGGCGCTGACACCTGGGGAAACCCGTTTCCAGGCTGCTTCCCACGCTAGCTCTCCTGGGAACCAGCTAAGCCAAGCCCCAAGCAGGGAGCCCCACACCTGTTCCCCCTAGTCAAGTTCCCATCATGGTGTCCCATCTGATCCAGCCCCCACCCTTCAAGTAAGCCTCAGTGCCCAAGCCATCTACTCAGGCTGCTGGGCCTTGGGAAAGGTTATGAAGGGCGTTGGGCTGACTGCTCCAGGAAACCACAGACACAGTAGCTTCAGAAACAGAAGGATTTATTTGCAGATTGCATTGCTTACCTTCTAAGCTATGACACTGGGGAAGGGGATGACCCCTCTCCTTCCTCCTTCAGGCTCTTCTCTGTAACTCCTCCCCCTCCCTTGCTGGGCCTTGACTCTCACTTCCTGCCCCTCTGCTGGCCCAGCCAGTTTGGGCAGTGCCTAGGGAGCCCTGAGACCCAGTTCTTCCCAGGCAGCAGTCCTGTCCTCCCTGGCCTTGGGGCTTGAGGGCAGTCCAGGTGTCAGCCTTCTCCACAGCTGTCCACCCCTGCTCTCTTTCTCCCTGTCTTCCTCCTTCCAGGCCCAATCCTCTAGTCTGCCTCTAGTCCACCTCTTCAACCCTCACTTTGTTTCTCCTCTCAATCTCTCACTGGACTCTGTACTCCATCTCAAACCTTTCCAAATCAAGGCTGGCCACCTACCAGCCCTCCAAGACACCCAGGTATTTTTCCTGCTTTGTCACACCTGGCTACAAGAGAGTGAGGACCCCCACAAGGGGCCTGCATTCAGTCAAGCTGACCTGTGGCCCTAAAATAAGAAACTCAAGCTGCTGGGTGATACTGACATTGATGGGATTATCCCATGATAATCAAAGTGCTGGGACTTTTTTTGTGAGTCTTGACCAAAGAAATCCAAATCAGAACCAGCCCTTGCACAGGACAGAGGCTCACCCTGGCTCACCAATGTTGTAGCTCGAGGCTCATATCCCCTGTGTTCTATAGAGAACTGAGTCCCAGGGGTTGGCTAGGCCCTGCCAGTCAGTACCCAATGTCCCAGGGTCCAGAAGCCTCAGGTCACCTGCATACATCTTGCACTGCCATAGCTGCTCAGACAAAGCAGAAGAATTTCTTCCAGCGGCAGCGAGAGAGAGTGCGCACACCTTTTGCATTCAGTTTCTTCTCCAGGCGAGCTTTGTGCTCAATCGCACTAAGAATGGCCGAGTCAAACACCTCCTTCAAGTTCTTCTGCGTCAAGGCTGAGCACTCAAGGTAACAGCAGGCCCGAATTTTCTCGGCCAGACCCTGGGCTTGGGGTTGGGGTACTGGGCCCTCCCGGCCTCCCTGGTCCAGCTGAATTAGTACATTGACATCGTCCCTCAGGTCAGCCTGAGTGCCCACTAGCAACACAGGTGCTTGGGGATTGTGAGTGCGGATCTCTGGCAGCCATTTTTCTGTTATGTTTTGGAAGGAGCTGGGCTGCACCACGCTGAAGCAAGCCAGAAAGACATCGGTATCCGGGTAGCAGAGGGAGCGAAGACGGTCAAAGTCCTCCTGGGGTGCAAAGGCTAACCGTTAGCAAGATCATTCCCTCCACGTTGGGACCAGAATCTGCTTCTCACTTGGGGGTGGAGACCTAAGACTCCTAAAACCCAAGGCCTGCTCCATTCCCACTCGATGCAGGGATATTCTCAGCCTCCACCCTCTTCAACCCCTTACCCAGGAAGGCTACGCCCAGCTTCTCACCTGCCCTGCAGTATCCCAGAGCTCGATTCGCACAGGGGCTCCATCTACCAGGACTTGCACTGCAGGGGTGGGGAGGGGAAAGCATGAGTTAGCCAGAGCATCCTCATCCCTCTAGGCAGGCCTCACTAGCGCCACTCCCGGCCTGCTCCTGGGGTCTGCTGTGCCCTCCCGCCAGCACGCCAACGTAAGCACAACCCCACCCCAGCCTCAGGTGGCGGGGTCCCGGGGCTGTAGAACATACCAGAGAAGGTGTCCAGTGCTGTAGGCCGGTAGCGCGCGGGGTACCCATTGCAGGTGTAGCTGACGACGAGACTGCTCTTGCCCACCGCGCCATCGCCCACCAGCACACACTTGATGCCCAGCTCCGGGGGCGCGCTGCGCCGCCGCGGAGGAGGGGTCGGGGCCGGGAGAGGCGGCGGCTCGGCCTCGCTCAGCTCCCGCGGCGGCATGTCCCGCTCCCGGGGTAGCAGAGGGGCCAGCCCGGACCAGGCTCCGCGGCGCTCAGGGAAGTAGGTTCCGTAGGCAGACGCTGACAGTCTATGCAAACTGGGCACGCCCGCTGGAGGCTAACAGAGGGTATATACGTTGTGCCCCGCCCACCTCATCTGCATGTCCCAAGAGGCCGGGACCCCGCCCACTGCCCTGGACCTCCCTCTGCCGAACACCCAAGGAAGATAGCAAAGTATCCAGAGAAAGAAAGGGATATGAAAACCTGGCACCACGAAGGTACAAGGACAAAGACCTGGCATATGATATTTTGGTAGATCCATGATTTATTGTTAGTAGGAAGATGCAAACTAGAGATTCTATAATACAGCATGTTCAAATTAAACATCACATTTTCTAAGTTAAAAAAAAGCTTTATGCATATAGAGTATTAAACATCAGTATAGTAATTTTACTAATAAAGGGTTTTGCTTTTTTTGGTATTTGTTTTGGGTTTTTTTTCCGTTTGTTTTTTGTTTTTGTGGGTTTTTTAGACAGGATTTCTTTGTGTAGCCCGCCTGGACTCGCTTTGTAGACCGGGCTGGCTTCGAACTCACAGAGATCCGCCTACTTCTGCCTCCTGAGCTCTGGGCCTTTTTTGTTTGTTTGTTTGTTTGTTTTTTAAATCTACTGGGAGTGAGGCTGAGAATGTAGCCCCCCCCCCTCCGCCTATCGTGTATAAAGCCCTGTGGTGCATTCCTCTACTCCTAGCACCCTGGAGGGGGAGGTAGAGGATCCCAAATTCAAGGCCATCTTCTGTTGCACTGAGACAGATGAAAACCAACCAGACTGGCCTGCAATGTGAGACTCTGTCTCAAATAAACAAATAGCCTGGCATAATGGCTGGCCCATGCCTTTATTCCCAGCCCTGGGGAGGCAGAAATAGCCAGGAGCAGAGGCAGAAGGATCTCTGTGTGTTTGAGGCCAGCTTGGTCTACATAGTAAGTTCTAGGCCAGTCAGGATTACAGAGTGAAACTCTCTCAAAACAAACAAAAATATATACACATGTACATTATGGGGCTGGTGATGTAATCTGTACTAGTGCTTGCTTAGCATATGTGAGGTCTCTATTTAATATCTAGCACATAAAAATACACAGGGCTGGATAAGTGACTTATTTGCCAGTGAATTTCTACACAGTTAGAATAGTCATTCAGGCTGGGTGGTGGTGGTGCACGCCTTTAATCCCAGCACTTGGGAGGCAGAGGCAGGTGGATCTTTGTGAGTTTGAGGCCAGCCTGGTCTACAAAGTGAGTCCAGGACAGCCAAGGATACACAGAGAAACCCTGTCTCGAAAAACCAAAAAAAAAAAAAAAAAAAAAGAATAGTCATTCAGACAGAAGCTGTGCAATTTCACATTGGATTTTATACTTTCATTATCAAATGTATTTTTGAAAACTTTTGTTTGGTTTTTTGGAGCCTTTTGAGTGAGGCTGAGAATGTAGCCCCGAGTGCCTGCCTAGCTTGTATAAAGCCCTGTGGTGCATTCCTCTACTTCCAGCACCCTGGAGGGGGAGGTAGAAGGATCAGAAGTTAAGGCCATCTTCTGTTGCACAGAGACAGAAGGAAGACCAGCCTGGCTAGTTTCTCTGTGTAACAGCCCTGGCTGTCCTGGATTCACTTTGTAGACCAGGGTGACCTTGAACTCAGAGATCCACCTGCCTCTGCCTCCTGAATGTTGGGATTAAAGGTGTGTGCCACCACATCTGACTGTTACCTTTTTTAAAAAAGATTTATTTATTTATTATATATACAATATTCTGTTTGCAGGTATGCTTGCAGGCCAGAGGTGGGCACCAGATTTCATTATGGATGGTTGGAGCCACCATGTGGTTGCTGGGAATTGAACTCAGGACCTCTGGAAGAGCAGTCAGTACTCTTAACCGCTGAGCCATCTCTCCAGCACTTGTTATCTTTTTTAAATAAAGATTTTATTTCTAGCTGGGTGGTACTGGCACACACCTTTAATCCTAGCACTCGGGAGGCAGAGGCAGGTGGATCTCTGAGTTTGAGGCCAGTGTAGTCTACAAAGTGAATTTCAGGACAGCTACAGCTACACAGAGAAACCCTGTCTCATAAAAAACAAAAACAAAAGAAAAGATCTTACTTTTAATTAAGTGTACATCTTTTTTGTTTGTTTTGTTTTTATGTGCATTGGTATTTTGCCTGCATGTATGTCTGTGTGAAGGTGTCAAATCTTGGAGTTACAGATAGTTGTGAGGTGCCATGTGGGTGCTGGGATTTGTACCTGGGTCCTCTGGAAGAGCAGTCAGTGCTCTTAACCATTAAGCCATCTCTCCAGCCCCAATTAAGTGTATCTTATATGGGTATGAATATGTGCATGTGATTGCAATGCCCAGGAGACGAAAAGAGGGCCTCAGATCTCCTGAACCTGGGGTTACACATAATTATGAAGCTGCCTGAGTGGGTGCTGGGAACTGAACTCAGGTCCTTTAGATCAGCATGCACCTTTAACTCCTGAGCCATCTCTCCAGCCAGTATCTAATATTATCATTATCATGAAAGCCCATCATAATTACCCACTTGCAGATGCTGTTTCTGGACCACCCACTATCTTCTCCCTAAAAGGAACTTACAGGCTCAGACAATACTTACCAGGTAGCCATAGTAAGGTCACCTAGAGAGCAAATGAGAGAGCAGCCTGATACTAATTTAGTCTCTACTGTAACCAGAGCAAGTGACACCAGGCCCTGAGTCCTTTCTGCTTTCGGAGGCACTCTTTATCTCAGTCTGCACAAAGATCACTGAGATACTTTCCCACAGGCAGGCAGACATTTATGAGTTTGAGGAAAGAACAAGACTACAAAGGGGAGAGGCAGCAAATAGTAATGAGACATCTATGTCTAGCCTAATGTGTCTAGCCACTCATCTGTAATCCCAGCACTTGGGAGGCTGAAGCAGCAGGGTTCCCATAGAACAAAGCCAGCAGCTAGTCTATGTGATGAGCACCAGGGCATCCAAGGGTGTATGCAAGACCCTATCACAAAGCACAAACAACAATCTGGGTGTGAAAATGGCTAAAAAGTTGCTAACTTGACCACTCTTCGGAAATTGCAGACTTCCCAGTACCCACTTTATATTCCAATGGCTACCTCCCCCATTCCTTTTATCCACTTCTCTAAAGATGCTAATCATCCTAACTGTAACCTCAAAATCCCCAAAACTCCTCAGACACATTCCCCTGAGTTTACTTATCAAGTTACTGAAAGTTGTTTTAAGTGTTGTCTTTCCATTACATCACCCCAGAAAGTCTGAACGCTGCTCATCTTGTCCTCCACTCTCAGTGCAGTATAATGGAAGGCAAAGTGCTACTGTCTCTCCAAGTCCCTCTGGTGTTAGCTATCTGTGACTCAGGAATCCTGGGGATGCTGCGTAGGTGTCCAGGACAAAATTACTCAACACACACACCACCCATGCACACACACTTACTTCTTTGGAATACTCTGTCCTTTTATCTGGGTTTTGATAACGTTATTGGGTTGGTGATGTAGCTGAGTTGGTACTGTGTTATCATGCATGAGATCCTGGGTTCTATTCCCAGGAGAATATAAATCTGGAGTGAAGGCACACTCCTGCGACCCTAGTGCTTAAAAAGTGGTGCCAGAGCCAGGTGTGGTGGCACACGTCTTTAATCCCAGCACTTGGAAGGCAGAGGCAGGCAAATCTCTGTGATTTTTGAGGCCAGCCTGCTCTACAAAGAGAGTCCAGGACAGTCATGGCTGTTACACAGAGAAACCCTGTCTTGAAAAACCAAAAGAAAAAACGGGGGTGGGGGGCATGGGGGGCCAAAAAAATTTTCACTAAAAATATAAAGTTACGGTGATACTTTTTAATCCCTCCTGAAGAAATACAAATAATACACTAATGGGTGGGACAAATAAGGGAGATGCCTGCTGGGCATGAGTAAACTTCCTGCCTTGACCAGGGACTGGCCATTCTCCATTGGTCTCATGGGTGGAGACTCTTTCTGACCTAGGTCTGTGTAAGCTGGTTTTGGTAGTCTTGTCAGTAAGAGGGGTCAGTAAGAGGGGGAGGGAGGAGACAACCTGGGGAGCTGCTGAGTCATCTATTTCCTAGCTAAGGACTTGGAATTCTGGCTGCTACTACTGAGAAAGTCCTCTTCAAGGTGCTGGGTTGTCTCTTCTTCCTGCCTACCTGCCATATCTGCCCCAACTTCCAGATATATTTGCTAGGATTATAACTTGGCACCAACATTATGTCTTGGGTAAATGGTATGTTCTAGGATGGGGGCAGGAAACAGACAAAAGGAATCTAGAACATCTGTGGACAGAAAATGAGGAAGGGCTAAACGAACAAACATGACAGGAAAAATGTAGGTAGTTCATAGGGAGAAGAAGTCAACTGGAAGCTTGTGATGGTTCAAACTGAGCCATCTGAACAGCAAGGTAAAGCAATATTATAACCTAGTATAAAGCTGATATTTATGAATCCAAAACCACAAATGATTTATTCATAAATAAGATGAGAATAAAAATTTCAAATAATGTTTTTAGATCTTTGGCCTTGAATGAGACAGAAAATAATTTTTTTTGAGACAGTAGGTCATGTAGCTTGACATGGTTGGCCTTGAATTATCTGTGTATTAGAGGATGGCCTTGAACTCTTTTTGTTGTTTTGTTTTTCGAGACAGGGTTTCTCTGTGTAACAGCCCTGACTGTCCTGGACTCTCTCTGTAGACCAGACTGGCCTCAAACTCACAGAGATCCACCTGCCTCTGCCTTCCAAGTGCTGGGATTAAAGGTGTGCACTACCACCTGGCAAGTCCTTGCATTTGTAAGGCAAGAGTTTTACCAACTGAGCTAGGAGGCAGAAGCAGGCAGATTTCTGTCAATTCAAGGTTAACCTGGTCTACAAATCAAGTCCAGGACATCCAGGGCTTTTACACAGAGAAACTCTGTCTCAAAAAACAGAATCAAACCAAACAAAACCAAATAAACAAAAATCCAACAGGGCTGGAGAGATGGCTTAGTTGTAAGTACTTGCTATGCAAGCCTGATGACCTGAGTTCAATTCCCAGTTCCCCAAAAGTGGTTTGATCTTACGATCTTACACATATGCAAAGTGTTCTCTCTCTCTCTGACACACACACACACTAGTACTAAGAAATAAAAACAGAAGGGGCCAGACAAAGGGCTCAGCAGTTAAAAATACTAGCTGCTCTTCCAGATGTCCTGAGTTCAATTCCCAGCACCCACATGGTGGCTCACAACCATTTGTAGTGGAATCTGATTTCCTCTTCCAGTGTGCATGAAGACAGATCACTCATATGCAATAAAATAAATTTTTTTTTAATAAGCCAGGTTGTGGTGGTATATTCCTTTAATCCCAGTATTAGCGAAGCAGAGGCAGGTGGAACTCTGTGAGTTCAGGGCCATCCTGGTATACAGAGTGAGTTCCAGGATAGCCAGGGCTACACAGAGAAACCCTGTTGAACAAACAAACAGACAAAGAAACAGAAAACTGGCCAATATACCATACTAGTGCAATTAAGATAACCAGGTTGTGAGGTACATGTACATGCTTGGACTGTATTTCTCAATTTTTTCTGTTAATCTAACTCTTCTATAACAAGCAACTTCCTAAACAAATCCACTATAGTGCTGATGTTCAATTATGAAACCAATAATGCCTTGCTTCCAGAATGTTCAGTCTAGTTGTATGGGGCTCTAGACTTGTAAAAATGCTGTTGTTTGCCCTGACAGATAAGAACCATAAGAACTGAGGTGAGAACTGCATGTGTGTACATAAGCACGTTCGTATTCATGTACATGTTCCTGTTTTGTCATTGAATATATCGAAGTCCAGAAGATGAATTGTAGAATTAGGGGACTTCAAAGAAACTGCTGACAATCTATCCCAAAACCAACAAGCCACAGGTTCATACTAAAGTGCAAAAATGTTATTTTTGTTTATTCCTTATCTTATTTAAACATGTTTATTCTTTAGATTTATGTGGACCCAGGTTCCATTCCCAACATCCACAGGGCAGCTTACAAGCCCCAGCACAACTCCAGTTCCAGGGGACTTGGCACTTTCTTCTGACTTCTAGGGGTACCAGGCATGCACATGGTTAGGGCCTACTTTAGTTTTTAGCATACCTGTAGCCATCTTGCCTTTAGCTTCCATTTCAATCATGGGGTGAAACTGAGTTGAAGTTCTCAGGCTCTTCCTGCCTGACATAAAAATGGCCTTTTACGGGGTTGGAGAGATGGCTCAGAGGTAAAGAGCACTGACTGCTCTTCCAGAGGTCCTGAGTTCAATTCCTAGCAACCACATGGTGGCTCACAACCATCTATAATGAAATTTGATGCCCTCTTCTGGCCTGCAGGCAGAACACTGTATACATATAAAAAATAAAATAGAATAAATCTTTTTAAAAATGGCCTTTTACTTACAATTCAATACTTGGATGTTCCACTTGAATTAATGATGTATGTTATACTTAAACAAAACCACAATACCCTGCTATGTTCCTTTCTCCAAGAATGGTGGGGAACTGGACAGCCCCTAAGCTTCCCCTACCCTAAATCCTACCCAATCAGCTTAAAATGCTTTATCTAGCTACCTAGATACAATGTACCTGGAGTAGAATTGATTCTTCCTGCTTGGTTTGACACAATGCACCTGGAATAGAATTGATTCTTCCTGTTTGGTTATGATTTTTCCTTTTAAAAACTCACTCTGAGAATGGTTGAGAGTCTCAGTCTTGGTTCCTGAATCCAGATTAGTTCCATGACTGGTCAGTCTTTGTTCAGTGTTCAATAAACATTCATCAAGATGAGCCTGGTGTTTGAGTGGTCAATGTGTGGCTACTCCTGAAGCCATAACACACATCATGCACATGTCTACATACAAGCAAAACACTTAAATACAGAGGCAGGCAGATCTCTGTGAGTTCGAGGCCAGCCTGGTCTACAAAGCAAGTCCAGGACAGCCAGGGCTGTTACACAGAGAAACCCTGTCTCGAAAAACCAAAAAAAAAAACAAACACTTAAATCACATAATAATAATAATAATAATAATAATAATAATAATAATAATAATAATCTTTTTTAAAAAGCCAAACAAGCCAAGTGGTAATGGCACACATCTTTAATCCCAGCCCTCAAGAGGCAGAGGCAGGTGGATCTTGTGAGTTTAAGGCCAGCCTGGTCCACAAAGCGAGCCCAGGATTCTATTACACAGAGAAACCCTGTCTCTAAAAACAAACAAATAAATAAATACCCCCAACCAACTAACCAAAAAGAAAAAGAAAAGCCAAGCAAAACTCACATCCTTTGCCACAACAATTTTCTTGCTAAAAAAAAAAAAATTAACAAAATCCTGCAAGTTTCCAAGAAGTGTTTTACTTCCATGCAAAAGTTCAGAGAAATAAAATCCACTTTATCCAGTCTTTCTTTTCCAGACTTCATATCCCTACTCAAGCCTTCTGTCAAGAATGAGCCTGGAGATCAGAAAGCTTTGAAATAAAGAGTTTAAGAAAAAAAAATCTTATGGGCCGTTGAGATGGTTCATCAAGTAAAGATGGTAGCCTAGCCTGAGGATCTGAGTTCAACCCGTGGGATCCACATGATGGAAGGAGCAAACTGACTCCCACAAGCTGTCCTCCACTCTCCACATGCCTGCTGCCCAGAGGCACCAGCACTCACACACTAAATAAATTAGTAAGTACATCTAATAAAAAGAAATTTTGCCGGGCAGTGGTGGCGCACGCCTTTAATCCCAGCACTTGGGAGGCAGAGGCAGGCGGATCTTTGCGAGTTCGAGGCCAGCCTGGTCTACAAATTGAGTCCAGGACAGCCAGGGCTACACAGAGAAACCCTGTCTCGAAAAACAAAACAAAACAAAACAAAAAAAAAAAAGAAATTTTAAAAGAAAAAGGATTTGTATATTTAGCATTTATTTACCAGCATTTTAATGATTATGAAAACAGTAATATAATCATTAGACATGCTTTCTAAGTTTTCCAGTTAACAGGATCCCAAGGACGTTTGGGGGTTATAGTCAGTAGTCTCGGCTGAACTACCTCACGGTGTCGCTTCGGACCAGCTAGCTCCCAGAGCCCCCATCCTCCATACACTCCACGGGCTCTCAGCTCGAGGCTTCTATTAAGTCCTTCCCTTCCCATTTTACCTTAGCCTCCACTTTTCTTTTCTCTTCACCTCCAGCCAGCCAACCCCAACTGATAATATCTGCCCCAACCTCTAAATGTCCGCAGACCCTGGCCAATACTGTTCAAACGCTCGCAAACAGTTGTCGCTTTAAATGCCCATCCAGTCAAGGCTGGTCACTCACTCCTGGGAAGCTATGGAATGCTTGCCAGTCTGAGCTACGGAGTAAGTAAGGGCCCTGTCTCAAAACAGCAACAACAAAACCAACCAAACAAACCAACGCTAATCCCAGGCAGAGGCAGGAAGATCTCTATGAGTCCGAGGCCAGCCTGATCTACAGAGCGAGTTCCAGGTCAGGTCAGCCAGGGCTATACAGAGAGGCTCTGACTCAAAACTCGAAAAAAACAAAGCAAAACAAAACAAAGGTCAGAGCAAATAAAACAAACCAACCAAACAAGCCAAAAGGCCATCTTTCCTGGGAGGCTGCCAAAGATGGTGGAGGGGCAGGTTTTGGTGCCCTAGCAACAAGGCCATCCTGCCGGGTCCCCATGAAGTCTTGGTCATGCGCAGAGAAGCTTTAACATTTCCAGAACTTTCTTTTTCTTTCTTTTTTTTTTTTTTTTTTTTTGGTTTTTCAAGACGGGGTTTCTCTGCATATATCTAACTGTTCTGGACTCACTTTGTAGATCAGGCTGGCCTCGAACTCACAAAGATCCACCTGCCTCTGCCTCCCGAGTGCTGGGATTAAAGGCATGTGCCACCACGCCCGACTTCCAGAACTTTCTACAGGAACAAGTGACAAGTGTTTGAACACAAACTCTAGCCAAGGTCGCTACCATTCCTCAGCCAAGGGGCATCTTTCTGTGCCCTGTGCGAGGAGGCCTGCTGCCACACCAGACCAGGCGAGGCCAGGCCGCCCTGGAATGTTCGATGGGCTCCCTCCTATGAAAGGAAAACCCAAACAAACGGGTGGTGGTCCCTGCTGCCCTCAGGTTACGCGGCTGAAGCCTACCAAAAAAAGGTGGCTTACCTGGGGCTTCGAGCTCATGGCACCAGAAGTGAAGGAACAACCAGACGATGTCCGCACAATGGAAGCGAAGCGGAAGGAAAAGGCTGTGAACCGGAAGGAGCTGTTGCCCACCCGTGAGGCTGCGGAAACCCCACGAGGAGAACTCTGGGAAGAAACCCGCTGGTTCATAGAGGTCCTCAACATCCCTGTCAGCCCAATTAGGACAGAATATGCCTAAAAACAGCTTCATCCAAAAGGACTCTCTTTAATTAACTGAAGTTCCCGTCATCCTTATTTCTAACGATTGATAAAGCTGTTATCTCATTTTTTTTTTTTTTTGGTTTTTCGAGACAGGGTTTCTCTGAATATCTCTGGCTGTCCTGGACTCGCTTTGTAGACCAAGCTGGCCTCGAACTCACAGAGATCCACCTGCCTCTGCCTCCCAAGTGCTGGGATTAAAGGCGTGGGCCACCACCTCCCGGCTGTTATCTCATTTTTAATGACTAGGAAGGAACACACTGTAGCCCAGGATGGGCCAACAGCGAATTTGTGACATTCCTTTGTCAGCCTCCGGAGTGCTGAGCTTATAGACATGGTTATACCATCTGGCTCTCAGCCTTTTCTTTCCAAGTGTCTGTCTTTCTCCCTTCCAGTGTTCTTTATCACAATATTCACCTCCCACCTACCTCTCTGTCTTGCTTTTCATCTCTAGTGCACCCAAGCGCCTAAGAACAAATCTAATCTGTCACTCTCCCACTCAAAAGCCTACAGCGGAGAGAGTGCTGGTCTCTGCTTGACATCACGTACCCCCAGCATGGTGTAATGAACTGCGCTGGATATGGCTGAAGAGAAATTTTAAAAACTGGATATTGTAGCCGGGCGTGGTGGCGCACGCCTTTAATCCCAGCACTCGGGAGGCAGAGGCAGGTGGATCTCTGTGAGTTCAAGGCCAGCCTGGTCTACAGAGAGTCCAGGACAGCCAGAGCTATTACACAGAGAAACCCTGTCTCACAAAACAAAAACAAAAACAAAAAACTGGAATATTGTTGAACACTCCCATAATCCCAGAAATGGGGAGGGAAAGGTGATCAGGAGTTCAAGTCCAGTTTCAGTCACATATCTAGTTCAAGGCCAGTCTTGGCTATACAGTTAGTTCGAGGCCATTGTGAATTCCTGTCTCAAAAAGAAAGAAAAGAAGAAAGAAAAAAACAGTGAGATGGGGCTGGAGAGATGGCTCAGCAGTTAAGAGCACTGGCTGCTCTTCCAGAGGTCATGAGTTCAATTCCCAGCAACCACATGGTGGCTCACAACCATCCATAATGAAATCTGGTGCCCTCTTCTGGCCTGCAGATATACCTGCAGACAGAACACTGTATACATAATAAATAAATCTTTAAAAAAAAAAAAAGTGAGATGACTCAGTGGCTAAGAGCACTGGTTGCTCTCGGAGAGAACCAGGGTTCAGTTCCCAGCATTTCCATGGTTGTTCACAACCATCTGTAACTCCAGTTCCAGGGGATCTGATGCCCTCTTCTGGTCTCTACCAACGCTGGACATGCATCTGGTATATACGTATACGTGCAGGTAAATACTCATACACATAAATAATTTTTTAAAACTTTTAAAAAGGAAAGAAAGGTGGGATGGCTCAGTAGGTAAAGGTGCTTGCCACAGAGACCTGAAGACAGGAGTGTGATCCCTGGAACCCTCAGAAAGGTGGAAAGAGAAAACTGACTGCATGAAATTGTTCTCTGACATCTATATTATGCACATTCCATCCCCACACACATCATGCACACACACAATAATCAATAAAAATTTAAAACTAAAAAATTAAAAGTTGAAAGACAGAAAGAGGGAGAATAAAAGCAAAAGGGGCTCATTGAGATGGCTCAGAGGGTAAGGGGACTTGCCCCCAAGTCTGGGAAGCTGAGTTTGGTCCTTCAGACACTCATGGTAGAGGGAGAGAATTGGCTCCCTCAAGCTGTTCTTTGATCACCACACAGTGTGCCAACATCTGTGCACACAAAAATAAGTAAATAAAAATTAATTTAAGCCGGGTATGGTGGTGCATGCCTTTAATCCCAACACTCAGGTGGCAGAGGCCGGTGGATCTCTGTGAGTTGGAGGCCAGCCTTCTCTACAATATGAGTCCAGGACAGCCGGGGCTACACAGAGAAAACTGTCTCAAAAAACCCGACAATTAAAATTAAAATGTGTCAGGCATAGTGTGCATACTTTTTTGTTTTGTTTTTGTTTTTTGTTTTTTTCAAAATAGGGTTTCTCCGTGTAACAGCCCTGACTGTCCTAGAATTCTCTTTGTAGACCAGGCTGGCCTCGAATTCACAGAGAACCACCTGCGTATGCCACCATGCTCATTAATCTCAGCACTCAGGAGACAAACAGGTGGCTCTCTGTGAGCTCCAGGCCAGTCAAGGCTATATAGTGAGACTGTCTAAAAGGAAGGAAAAAAAAAAAAAGCTAGGATCATGACTTCAAGGTTATTCTCAGCTACATAGCAAGTTTGAGACTAGCCTGAGCTATATGAGACCTGGTCTCAAAAAATTAACCAAATGAAAAAAAAATTGAAGTCCAATAGATGTGATAAGGTGTTGTCCTTCTGATATATAGGAGCACTGAGCAAAACTTTATTGAGTGCTGTATGCTGCAGGGTGTCACTATAGCTGTCTCTGAGCATCTTACTTTTAAAATAATTACACACATACTGCACAGTGGGACATGCCCTTAACCCCAGTGCTCAGAAGGCAGAGGCAAGTACATCTCTGAGGACAGCTTGGTCTACATAGTGAGTTCCAGGAAAGCCAAAGGTACATAATAGAGAGACTTTGTCTCAAAAAAAAATTACATTTTGTATGTGAAGGATATATGTGTGTTTGTGTATGTGTGGGGGGTATACATGTGCCATGGTGCACATGACAAAATCAGAAGACAGCTGAAGAGAGTAGCTCCTTCTACCATGTGGGGCCTGTGGATCAGACTCAAGTCATCTGGCTTGGTAGCAAGTGCCTTTATCTGCTGAGCCAGCTCACCTGTTCATTTTTTTTAAAGAATGATTTATTTTATTTTATGTGTATGTTTTCTCTGGATGTATTATGTGTACTGCATGTGTGCCTGGTGCTAGAGAGGTAGAAGAGTGCATTGGGTCCCCTAGAACTGGAGCTACAGACGGTTGTGAGCCACCATGTGAGTTCTGGAACTTAAACCCTGGTCCTCCGCAAGAGCAACAATTGTTCTTAACCACTGAGACATCTCTCCAGACTTTCACTTAAATGAAAAAAAATATTTACCAGGCATTGGTGATGCACCTTTTTATCCCAGCACTTGGGAAGCAGAGGCAGGTCAATCTCTGTGAGTTCGAGGCCATCCTTGTCTACAGAGTGAGTTCCAGGGCTACCAGGGATACACAGAGAAATCCTTGTCTTGTGGGGGAAAAAAGTCAGATGAGGGTGTGGGACTCCCTGGTGCTGGATTCACAGACAGTTTCCAGGCAAAAGTTGGTGCTGGGAACTGAACTCAGGTCCTCTGAAAGATCAGCAATGCTCTTAACTTGAGCCATTTCTCCAAGTCCTTATTTTTTATTATGTGTCTATGCATGTGGACATGTGTGCATGAGTGCAGATACCCTTGGAGGCCAGGCAGCAGTTATAGGCAGCTGTGAGGCACCTTACATGGTTGTTGAGAACCAAACTTGGGTCTTCTTTCAAGAGGAGGAGAATACACTCTTTTTTTTTTTTGGTTTTTCAAGACAGGGTTTCTCTGTGTAGCCCTGGCTGTCCTGGACTTGCCTTGTAGACCAGGCTGGCCTCGAACTCACAGAGATCCGCCTGCCTCTGCCTCCCGAGTGCTGGGATTAAAGGTGTGCGCCACCACGCCCGGCCAAGAATACACTCTTAACCACTGTGCCATCTCTCTGGATCCTGGATGTTTTACTTTTGCAGATAAAAAAAAAAAAGGTCTGAAATTATTCTATATCAGGGAAAAGAAAATGTACCATGACAATGGTGGTTTTTGTTTGCTTGTTTTAATGTTGAATTGCAGGACTATAAACAGTTTTCTGCCAATTTCACTAATTTAGAAGTCATTCCATATTTCCTGGTGAGCCCACCTCAGGTCTTTATTAACCTGTAAGCAACTTGAGAGCAGGGAGGTTCTGGAGCGATTCCTTCACAAAACAGCTGCATCCCACCTGACAAGAATTTGCTATCTATGATGCAATAAATGAATAGTGACAGCTTGCCAAATGGTGATAAGACCAGCAGTCACAATTTCTTTAATGCCACAGGCATTTGGCCAAACAGCCAAGCCATTGGCACGGCCAAATCTGTAGTTGCTTCTCCCATAAAGTCTGGTTCCATTGGCCTAACACCTCCTCTTGAACCATAGTCTGTTACCATTGGAGTTCATTCAAATCTCATGGGTTAACAGTAAAACATGTGTTCTTATATGATTATGATGATGATGATGATGAGAAAGAAGCTAAGCAACTGTGTGTGTATGGAATGTATGTCTTCATGTGGGTGTGTGCACACATTCATGCAAGTGTGTGTGTGCACCTTGTGGGGGCCAGAGATCAACCTTGGGTGTCTTCTTCTATTACTGTCAAGCTTATTTATTAGAAACAAAGACTCTCACTGAACCTGAAACTCACTGATTCATCTACAATGTCTGGCCTGTGAGCTCCAGGGGTTTTCCTATCTCCATCTGCACAGCAGCACTGGAATTACAGATGCATGCCACTGGGCCCAGCTTTTACACACTTTCCTGAGATGTATCTCCAACCTGAAAATCAGCAACTTTATAAAACAGGGGGCATGTTATATAGTTTGGTTTCTATTGCTTGAGTAAATCACTTCCTTGTCACTGTTCATCACCATGGGAGTCCAGGACAAAAACTCAAGGCAGGAACCTGGAAAAAGAAACTGAAGGAAGGGACTGGAGAGATGGCTCAGTGGTTACGAGCACCGACTGTTCTTCCAAAAGACCTGAGTTCAAATCCCAGCACCCACATGGCAGTTCACAGCGGTCTGTAGTTGCTGGACATGGTGGTGCACACCTTTAATCCCAGCACTTGGGAGGCAGAGGCAGACAGATCTCTTCGAGTTCAAGGCCAGCCTGGTCTACAAAGTGAGTCCAGGACAGCCAGGGCTACACAGAAAAACCCTGTCTCAAAAGAGAGAGAGAGAGAGAGAGAGAGAGAGAGAAGAAACTGAAGGAGAGACCATGGAGGAACATTGCTTACTGGCTTATCTTCATGGCTTGCCCAGCTTTTTTTTTTTTTTTTTTTCCTCAGACAGGGTATCACTATGTAGCTCTGGCTGGCCTGGAACTTGCTATGTATGCCAGGGTGGCCTCAAAACTCACAGAAATCCACCTGCCTCTGCCTTCTAAGTGTTAGGAATAAAACATGAGCCACCACACCAGCTCAGGTTGATTTTTGCTTTACAACCCAGGACTACTTTTCCAGGATTGGCATGGAATATGTAGGCTGGGCTCTCCCATACCAATTATTAATTAAGAAAATGCCCTTAGACTTGCCTACAGACTAGCCTTTGCTTGTTTGTTTGTTTGTTTTGCTTTTGAAACAATATCTTACTGTGTAGTTCTGACTGTCCTGGAACTCACTGTGTAGACCAGGCTAGCCTCAAGATCATAGAGATCTATATGCCTCTGACTCCCAAATGCTGGCATTAAAGGTGTGCACCACTATGCCCAGCTCTACTGACAAATCTGATGGAAACAATTTCTCTTGAGGTTCCCTCTTCCCATGTGGACTTCAGTCTGACTGAACTTCGAGTGGGTGTGAACTAAGATGATGAAGGCTTGGAAACAGCCTGAAGAATCAGCATCTATTGAAATAGAGGGACAGGTGACCTCAGAACCAAACTCTACCCAGCTTGTGAAAAGAAGAATCCTAATGACTTCTCTGCTCCTACAAAGCCACAACAAACTAAGGCTGCTAGAAATGTGATCCAAGAGGGACTGGGCTCCATCGGAAATCAGGAGCAGCACGTGACAGTATTGTTCACATGGTTCTGGCTTTAGACTCGTGGAGCATAAAGGAGAAAAGGGGTAGTGGAATATTCCTCCACTGTTTTTGTTTGTTTATTTGTTTTGTTTTTAGGTTTTTTGAGACAGGGTTTCTCTGTTTAATAGCCCTGGCTGTCCTGGAACTCACTCTGTAGACCAGGCTGGCCTTGAACTCACAGAGATCTGCCTGCCTCTGCCTCCCGAGTGCTGGGATTAAAGGCGAGCGCCACCATGCCCAGTCATTACAGTTTTGAACTGCCATATGGGTACTGGGATTTGAACGTGGGTCCTTTGGAAGAACAGTCAGTGCTCTTAACCGCTGAGCCATCTCTCCAGCCCCATAGTCCTCCACTGTTAAGGTCAGCTGCTGAGGTATGCAGCAGGGGGAGTCCCTGTGTGTTAGCCCTGAAAGGCTATTGCACAAAGCTGTGAAAAGGAGCCCTGCATTGTACTGAAGAGTCCAGGATGTTGGGCATGCCAGAGCTAAAAGAGGTCTGCTAGGGAGAGCTGTGTACAGGGAGAGGAATCAGCCTAAGAGAATTATGTTGTGGGCTGTGGTAGGATTAGAGAAGTTAATGTAGCAGTGTAGGGGTAAATAAAAAATTCTGTTACAGTGGGCAGCAAAGCCCTTTGACACTTGACATGCAGCTTTAGGATTTGCAATTTGCCTTGCTGCGTTTCAGTCTTGATTTTGTCCAGTATTCTTTCATTTAATGCCATTGCCTCCCTTTTGGAAAGATGCCCAATACTCTGTGCCATTGTATGTTCAAAGTATCTGTAAAAGGGTATTGAAGAGCATCCCCTTCAGTAGGCGTGGTTCAGGCCTGTAATCTCAGCATCCTGGAGGAAGAAACTAGAGGCCCAGGAGTTCAAGGTCATCCTCAACTATATAGTCAGTTCGAGGGTAGCCCAATTCATGAGACCCTGTCTTGAACCTCTCCCTCCAACAAGAAAATAAAACTGGGTCTACTTCCTAATGATGCAGGATGTGCTCATTTATTGTGTTTAGAATGGGGCCTACACATAAAGTGCTCTGTGAGAGTGGACTCTTACATCAGCTCCTTCTAGGTCAGGGCTGGCTTTCTCAGATGAAGTCAAGACTCTGCCTGAGAACGACTAAACAGATTTGTCAGGTAAAGTAATTTTCAGAGTTTTGTTTTCTCTGATCCAGATAAAAAGAAATCCTGGGACTTGAAGGATGATGGTTCAATAGGTAAAGGGGGAGAAGGCACTTTGATGCCAAGCCAGATGACCTGAGTTGGATCCCTGAAATCCACATGGTGGAAGGAAGGAACTGACTCCAAGTTGTCTTCTGACCTGGACATGCACACTGGGACACACACCCTCCTCACCCCCATCCACAGAAGACAAATCAGTGTAACTACTTGTTTAGATTTATTTTATTTTAATGTGTAGGAATATTTTGCCCAGATGAACGTATGTGCACAGGCAACAGATTCCCGGAACTGGAGTTGCAGGTGATTGTGAATCACCATGTGGGTGATAGGCAGTAAACTCCACTTCTCTGTAAGAGCAACAAGCGCTCTTAACTGCTGAGCCACCTCACCAGTCCCCTAATTTAAATTTACAAAAATGATGAAGAAGAGGGAGGAGAAGTAAAAATTTTTTTGAGAAGTAAATTTAAGAAAATAATAAGGCCTAAAGTTTGGCCTTGTGGGTCAGGCCTTGCAATCCTAGAATTCAGGAGGTCAAGAGAGGAGAACGGTCATGAGTTTGAAGCTTGCTTGGACTACAGAGTAAGACCTTGCTCCAAAAAACCAAAATATACACAATGTGTGTGTGTTTTGTTTGTTTTGTTGTGTTTTATTTGTTTTTTTAAGACAGTTTCTATTTGTAGCCCTGGCTGTCCAGAACTCATTCTGTAGATCAGGCTAGCTTCAAGTTCACAGAGATCTGCCTGCCTGTCTCCAGTTGCTGGGATTAAAGGTGTGGGCCACCACAACCTGGCAATAAAATGCATATTTTAAAAGTAAAAAGGCATGAATGATGTGAAATTCACAAAATAAAAAACCAAAAAGAGTAAAGGGGAATTTCAGGCTACACAAAGGTAATCAATTTATTGTTTTGTTATCTTTTGTCCGGTGCTTGCTAATTAACAGTCTGATATTTGGTCAGAATTTTGTTACCATCAGTTTTTGTTTTCAGTGCTGGGGATTGAATTCAAGACCTCACACAGGTAAGAGTCCTACTTGTCCAGGCTCAGGGAACATTTGTTTGTTTGTTTTTGAAGGATGTATGTATGTATGTATGTATGTATGTATGTATGTATTTATTTATTTGTTTGTTTGTTTATTATTTTATGTGAATCAGTATTTTGCCTGTATGTATGTCTGTGTGAGGATGCCAGATCTCCTGGAGTTACAGACAGTTGTGAGCAGCCATGTGGGTCCTGGGTATTGAACCTGGGTCCTCTAGAAGAGCCTCCTATGCTCCTAACCACTGAGCAATCTCTCTAGCCCCCCTTTTGAAAATATTTTTTCAATTTAATAAAAAATTTTTAGAGACAGCGCTTTTCTGTGTAATACCTGTGGCTGTCCTGGACTCGCTTTGTTGACCAGGCTGGTCTCAAACTCACAGAGATCCTCCTGCCTCTGCCTCCCAAATGCTGGGATTAAAGGCATGCACCACCACACTGGGCCAATACATTTTTGTGTGTGTTTCAAGACAGTGTTTTTCTGTGTGTAGCCCTGGCTGTCCTGGAACTCACTCTGTAGACCAGGGTGGCCTTGAACTCATAGAGATCCACTTGCCTCTGCCTCCTGAGTGCTGGGATTAAAGGCGTGCGCCACCAGGCCTGGCTCAATGTTTATTTTTATCTTATGTGCATTGGTATTTTTCTTGCATATATATGTGTGTGAGGGTGTTGGATTCACTGGAACTGGAGTTACAGGCAGGTATGAGCTGCCATGTGGGTGCTGGGAATTGAGCCCTGGTCCTTTGGAAGAGCAGCCAGTGCTCTTAACCGATGAACCATCTCTCTCCCCCCCCCCCCCCCCTTTTTGAGACAGGATCTCAGTATGTAGTTCTCACTGACCTGGACCTTACTATATAAACCAGGCTGGCCTTGAACTCACAGAGATCTGCCTGCCTCTATCTAATTTTTAAGATGAAATCTCTCACTGAACCTGGAACTCACTCATAGTAGATTGGCCAGCAAGCTCTGGGCAGCCAGTGTCTTGTCTCACAGTGCCTGGATTTCAGATGCCTGCTTTATTATTTCAATCCCCCTGCCTCTGCCTCTTGAGTGCTGGGGTTAAAGCTGTGCATCACTATCCCGGCCAGAGACCTGCTCCAATATAGCTGCTGGGAACCTGAACTGAGGTTCTTATCCCTTCTCAGCAAGCACTTTACTCAGGGAACTATCTCCCCAACCCTCTCTTTCTTTGAAATAAGGTTTCATCTAACCCAGGCTGCCCTCTTTGTTATGTAGTCAAGGATGAACTTGAACTTCTTTTCCTCTTTAAATTTTTCTTTCTTTTTTTTCTTCCTTCCTTCCTTCCTTTCTTATATGGAATGTCTCAGGAATCTCCAAGTCATCCTTGCACAGGGGCCATGTTAATCTTCTCCATATTGTTTCAATTTTTTAGTGTGTTTTCTGTCAAAACATGTTCTCTCTCTTATTGTTTTCTAAATAGTATTTGTGAGGCTGGGTTTGATTTTTTTGGTGTGGATCTGAATACAGTCAACAATCCGCTATTAGATATTAGTAACATTGTCTAAACACAAACTCAGGGCAGAGTGATTTGTATTCTATCCGATTGTACTCACCATGCTATAAAGAGATTTTTTTCCTCTGGCCTAGTGGTGGTGCACACACCTTTAATGCCAGCACTCGGGAGGCAGAGGCAGGTGGATCTCTGTGAGTTCAAGGCCAGCCTGATCTACAAACTGAGTCCAGGACAGTCAGAGCTATACAGAGAAACCCTATCTCGAAAAACAAAAAACAACAACAAAAAAAATAAAATAAACTGAGACATGAGCGAGTTCGTTTATGCAAATGTCTAATAAGCATTCACTAGTGAGTTCTTGGTGCTGCCCTGGAGCGGGTTACTGGTAGTGCTGGGGCTTCCCCAGAAAATTCCCTACAAGTATCCTGAGCAACTCTTAAAGCTGAGCTCAGTCATGTGGCCTCCACTCCTCTCACTCAGCTCCCTCCACCCCTTACACAAGGGTTAGTGCCATTACCTGCCAGGTGTTCAGCTGTTGCTACACTCTCCTTCATCTGCCACATGTAACCTGTCACTAAGTCTATGATGCCTTTCTCTGAAATATTCTCCCATCTTTCCAGCACTCTCTCTTTCTCATGGTTGATGGACAGGCATGGATACTTACGGCCTGTCCTCCGCCTCAGGTCTCAGGTCCTGTTCAAACACCCGATATCTTTCTAGTACCAACATCAGGTCTCATCCCCAACCAGATCTCCCAATGGTTCATGCAACAGCTTCCACAATCTGCCTGAGGCCAGCCCCACTTTCTCCACTGCCCTTCTCACCAGTGTTCTTGTCTTCACCCCCAAGCGTGAAGACAGGACTGTCCTGGATTTGTTTTGCTCTTGATTTTCCTGATGACATACATAATGCCTTTTTCTTTTTCTGACACGAGGGCTTGGATCTAAGGCTTTCTACATGTTAGACAAGCGCAGTCAAAATCATTAGTTGATTGGGTGCCCAGAAGCAGCCTGGAACCCCTCTTATGCTTCACTTTTCCTGAGGACCCTTGCCTGTCCCTCTACACCAAGGAACCACTGTGAGGCAGCTTACACCATTACCCAGCACATAGCTTTACCATTAGCTCTGCTGCTTTTGTCAATTTCTTTCTTCCTGTTTTCTTTTCTGAGGGCCTCACCTTGTAGCCCAGGTATCCTCCTAAGTAATCCTCCTGCCTCAGCCTTCCTACTGCTGGAGATTAAATTTTGTGTGGTTTTCTTTTTGCAGTGATAGGAAAAACTCCAGGTCTTATACACACTGGGCAAGGGCTGTCCCACTGAACCACACTTCTGACCTGTCCAGCTACCCAGCTACATTCATTCTCTGGAAGCTGGTGGGCCCCTAGGGGTGGATGGAGGGAACCTAAGACTGTTCTGCCTGTGCTTCTGAAGGTGAACAGAGGTAGCGATCCGACGGAGGAACAGGAGGTAGTGCGGCAGACGCAGTACAGCTGGTCTTCAAGTGACAGTCCGAGGGAGCAGAGGGAATGAAGCCTGGGCTCAGGAAGCCTAGGACCCACGCAAGCCTGTTGCTGGACGCCGCAGGGAAACCTCGGGCTGCCCCCTAGCGCCAAGATGCGGAACTGCAGCAGGGTCGCCCGCGCGGGCTGGAGTTGCTCGGGGCTCAGCGCTGGCTCCGCCCCCGCAGCCCTGAGTCTCCAACACCGCCTCTTAGTGGAGGCTCCAGTGCTCTTGGCTCCGGTTAACACTCGCTTCTGAGAGCCCGGAAGCACGTCATAAGCGCGCGTCACGGGGGCGGGAGTCAGCTGAGCTGCCTGAGCGAGGTTGTGATCACCTGGGATCTGCTAAGGGGAACCCATAATCTCTTGGGTCTGGAGCTGGGCTGCAGAACTGTCCCCTCGACCGTCTGGTCCTCTACAGCGAAAGCGAAAAGGCCCTCAGAATTTTAAAAAGGGTCTCGACCTGTCAGACGCTGGCGAGTCACAGCTTGCAAATCCAGGACTATAGGGGTCTCAGTTGTGACTCAAGACCCCAGACCAAAGGCCCAGAGTTCGAGTACCATGGCGTCCATCCTGGATGAGTATGAGGACTCATTGTCCCGCTCCATCGTCTTGCAGACTGGTTGCCCTAGTGTGGGCATCCCCCATTCTGGTAAGTTAGGGGCCCCGGCTGCCCCATTCAGTTCTGCTAGCATTTGCGAGGGAGGGCTGCTCAAGAGCTTGTGGTGTGCGTTTAGGATCTAAGCCGTAGGCCTCTCTTGGTCCCTAGCTAGTCAGAGGTCGGAGTTTGAAAGAGCCACAGGAGCAAGGAGTGTTCTAGGCCCTACCACTAAGGTCCCTCGAAAGAGGGAACTGAGGCCCCAATAAGGAAGTACTTGGCTACCAGGGTGCAGTTTGGCTTTTGGGAGAACTGAAAATAGGTTCCATGCTTCTCATGTCTGGCTCTGTGTTTTTGTTTTTCCCCCGCCAGACTTTTTCTTGGGGTAGCAGAGAGGGTGGAACGTGAATGTCATAGGGGAAGGAGGTTCTATCCTAAAGGGAATTTCGTCACTGAACAGGAAAGATGGAGATGCCTGGGTAAAGCTGGCTGCAGATTAGAGTGTAGGTGCCATTTTTAAGGATAGTAGTGCAGAGTTGGCCCAGTACTGTGCTAATACTGCAGGTGACTAGAGAGAAAGCAGCTGCAGTCTGTGAATAGTGCTGATGGGACCGGGTCCCCAGAACTCCCTGCATATTATGAAGAATGACTGAGTTGTTCTATGTGGACTAGGAGGAAGGAACAACTTTAGTTCTCTTGGAATTGCTGGGCCAGACACCAATAAGGGAGAATGCCCTCACCCAAACCATCTTCCTCATACCAAACCACCCCGTTACCACTGGGAACACCCACATCATGATATGGCCTCATCTCAGTGCGAAAATAGCCCAGAACCCTACTATAAAGACAACCAGAAAACAATTTAATGTTGAACTCTTCATTAACCAAGATCCTGTGGGCAGGACTATATGTGGGAAGTAGTAGAGTGTCAGGTAACACTGTTGTTTATGAGGGTTTTCTGGGTGCCAGTTTTTGTCTTCATTCCAATCCTATAGGGTATGTAAATGCCCACCTGGAGAAGGAAGTACCTATCTTCACGAAGCAGCGGATTGACTTCACTCCTACCGAGCGTATCATCAGCCTTGTTGTTTCCAGTAACCAGCTCTGCATGAGCTTGGGCAAGGACACACTGCTCCGGTAATAGTCTTCAGGACTTTTAACTGACTAGGGTCTTTTTCCACACTTGCCAAGTGAAACGATAGATTTTTCAGGAGACACACTATCCCTTCCCAAAGAGAACCAACATAGTGGTTGAAGATCAGAGAGACCTGTGTTCAGATTCCAGCTATTCTACTTCTCAGCTGCAGGTCCGCTAATCACTCTGCTTCTTCACCAGTTAAACGTGGTCTCGGCCCCCAGACTTAGCCACAGAGATCACTGGAACTGTCTGGAACCATGAAATACATGATAAAAGTGTTAACAAAATTGTTTATCATTTGGGATAGCCATCTAAAATAAAGGAGACAAAGATGAATCCCAGAATGAATAGTTACTATAACAACCGGTGCTGGGGTGTGGCTCAGTGATAAGAGTGCCTGGCGTTCCTGAGGCCTTGGGCTTGATTCCCAGCCCTACAGAATAAAATGCTGTCGATAAGTGGGGCTGGGCTGGGTTGGGAGAGTACTTGCAGAGCATGCAGAGTCCTTGATCAGATACTCAGTAGAGCAGAAATGAGCAGTTATATTGGGGCATATCTGTAATCACAGCACTTGGGAGGTAGAGGGAGAGGGATCTGAAGTTCAAGGTCATCCTTGGCTTCAGAGTAAATTTGAGGCCAGTCTGGGTTCTGTGAGACCCTGTTTCAAACAATCAGACTTCAGTGTGTGGCTCATGCCTGTAATCTCAGCACTCAGGAGACTGACAAATGAGGATTGGGAGCCAATGCTATGCTGTATAGTGAACCCCTGTCTCAGAAAACCAAACGACGAGACAAACCCCTTATAAACTAATAAGATGGCAGTTTACAAGAAAGGGGCGAGTGAACAAAACCCATAAGCAGTGTGCCTATAAAGAACTTCAGAGAGGGGGTTCAGCCAGTAAAGTATTTGCTTCATAATCATGAGAGCCCAAGTTCAGATCCCTAGAACCCATGTAAAAAGCTGCAATTGGTGTGTGCAAATATGTAACCCCAGCTCTGGAGCAGAATCCTGGGAACTTGCAGGCCAGCCATTCAGGCCAAATTGGTGAGCTCCAGATTCAATGGGAGGCCCGTCCCAGAAAATAAAGGTGGACTGGATTGTGCTTCCTAGCACCCACACTGAGTCTCACAAGTACCTACAACTATGGGTCTAGGGGATCCAGTGCCCTCCACTGGCCTCTGTGAGTGCCTGTGCGCGCGCGCGCACACACACACACACACACACACACACACATATGATGAAATAAGATGAATATTTAAATTATATCCTATTCTAGGTGTAATGGCACACACCTTTAATCCCAGCACTGGAATCAAGGATAGTTGTGAACTGTAATTCGGGTCCTGGGAATTGAACCTGGGCCTTCCGCAAGAATAAGTGCTCTTAGCCGGGCAGTGGCAGCGCACGCCTTTAATCCCAGAACTCAGGGAGGCAGGGGCAGGTGAATCTCTGTGAGTTTAAGGCCAGCCTGGTCTACACAGTGAGTTCCAGGTCAACCAGGCAACAGAGAAACATTGTCTTGAAAACAAACACCCTGCTGGACATGGTAGTGCATGCCTTTAATCCCAGCACTTGGGAGACAGAGACGGGCAGATCACTGTTCTGTGAGTTTCAGGCCAGCCTGGTCTACAAACCAAGTTTCAGGACAGCCAAGGGTGTTACACAGAGAGACCCTGTCTTGGAAAACCAAAAAACCAAAACAAAAAGAATAAGTACTCTTAATCAATGAGCCATCTCTTTAGACCCTTTACCATATATATATATTAAATTTTAAATTATGTTCACTAATTGATTTGTATCCTCCTCCTAACATGTGGGACCAAAATATACATATATGTGAGGGGTGGGGAGGAGACATACACCTTTATTACCAGCACTCAGGAGGTAGAGGCAGGCAGACCTTTTGTGAGTTCGAGGCCAGCTTGGTTTACAAAAGTAAGTTCCAGGTCAGCCAGGGCTGTTACACAGAGAAACCCTGTCTCAAAGAAACCAAAAGAAAAAAAAAGTTAAAATAGTAATGAAATGCTTTATTTTATTTATTTATTTATTCGTTCAAGGAAAGCGCTGCCACACAACAATCTCTGTCACAGACATCTTTGTGTGGTTTTTGTTTTGGAGACAGGGTCCCATGTAGCTCAAAGCTGTGACTCCCGAATCATCCGCTGCCTCTCAAGTACTGGAACGACAGATGTGTACCACCATGCCTAGCACTGAGAAACAGTAGACGCCAGCAGATTGGTAAAATTCAAATAGTAATAAACAGTGCTGGTAAAGGTACAGGGAAATGACTGCCATGCCTGGCACACTGAGGTCCTAGGTTTTATTTCCAGCATCATAAGTACTATTGAAAAAAATAAACAATGGGCTGCAGAGATGGCTCGGTGGTTAAGAGCACTGGCTGCTCTTCCGAAGGACCCGGGTTCAAATCCCAGTACCCACATGGCAGTTCACAGCTGTCTGTAATTGCCGAGTGTAATGGTACATACCTTCAATCCCAGCACTTAGGAGGCAAAGCAGGGGGATCTCTGTGCATTCAAGATCAGCTTGGTCTACAAATCGAGTCCAGAACAGCCAGGGCTATTATACTGAGAAACCCTGTCTCGAAAAAACAAAACAAAACAAAACAAAATCTCCAGAAAACAACTCCCATATGTATGGTGGTGCACACCTGCAAACTGCTATCATCTTTTGAAATAGTAAGCTAGCAATATCTTAAAATTTAAAACATCCAGACTGGTAAAGTGACTTACTGGCTGTGGAGCCTGCTGCCCAGCCTGACTGCCTGAGTTAAATTCCTCAGACCCTCATGGTAGAAGGAGAGAACTGGTTCCTACAAGTTACCCCCAACCCTTAACTCATGTACCATGGTGCATGTGCCTACACGCACACGCACGCACGCATGTACACACACACAAATGTAATTTAACCTTTTTTATGACATTAGCTGTGTGGTGTTGGTACACACCTTTACCTCAGCACTTTACCCACTGAGCCATCTCCCTGAGCCTCCTTTGGAAAGAAGTCTCAAAGGAAGCCATTACTGAAGCAAGGCACTTCTCAAGTTACAGTGGAGACTGAGATGCCGGGTTCAAGTCAAGGCTTCGTTTGTTCAGTAACTGTCAACCCTCTGCCCTAACTTGGGGTAAGCCTGTGTGTCTTCCCAGGCGCATTGATGACCTCTTGAGCACAGGGGTTCTCAGAGTGAAGTAGGGGAGTTAGAACTAAGCATTCTTCATATTTATTTTACTATTTTTAAAATAGTACATGTGTGTTTATATGTGCAAGTGAGGCATGTATAGGTACCAGTGGAGGCTAGGGGCATCAGATTCCCTGGGGTTGGAGTTACAGGCAGTTGTGAGTCACCCAACATGGGTGCTGGGAACTGAACTGTTGTCCTCCTCTCTGAACCGATGAGCTCCAGCTGAGGGTTAAGGAGGGAATCCGTTTAAAGTTTACAGTTCTTGAGATTGTTTTAAATTTTTTGGGTTGGAGAGATGGCTTAGGAGTCTCGGTGCTCTTTCAAACGACCTAAGTTCTGTTCCAAACTCACCTCAAACAGCTCACAACCACCTGTAACTCTTGCTTCAGGAAATCTGACTCCTCCTGCCCTCTGCAGGCATGGGCATACATGATGCATTCACATAGATACATACACATAAATAGAAAATAAATATTTTTTAAAAGATTTGTGTGTGTGTGTGTGTGTGTGTGTGTGTGTGTACTTAGACTTTAAGTCTGTGATCTAAAAAGGAACTTCCCAGATACTGGACAGATGGCCCAGTGACGGAGAGTACAAACTGCTCATGCAGAGGATCCAGTACCCACATAGCAGCTAACTACTGTCTGTAACTCCAGTTCTAGGGGATCTAACATCCTCCTCTGACTTCCATGGGTTCCTGCACACACATGGTGCACAACACATACACATTAAATAAATAAATAAATATTTTAGGTGAGCGTAGTGGTGCACACTTTTTTTTTTTTTGGTTTTT
>CAJQZJ010000231.1:1731560-1747685 GCA_907164525.1 Lophiomys imhausi | reverse complement strand
GGGAGGCAGAGGCAGGCAGATCTCTGTGAGTTCGAGGCCAGCCTGGTCTGCAGAGTGAGTCCAGGACAAGCCTGGGCTATACATAGAAACCCTGTTTCAGAAAACCAAAAAGAAAAAAATTTAAGAAAGGGAACTTCTGTTCCTGAGAGTGATGCTGTAACTCTTGTCCTTACAGCATTGACTTGGGCAAGGCAAGTGAACCCAACCGTGTAGAACTGGGGCGCAAGGATGATGCCAAAGTCCACAAGATGTTCCTGGACCACACTGGTAAGTGCTGTTGGAGATCTGAGGAGGGCTTCTGTGGGAATTCACTGCCTTCGTGGGTAGGTTCTGAGCAGGGAAGGGGAAGCACTGTCCACTCAGGTGCCATTTTCCATCCACTCCAGGCTCTCACCTGCTGATTGCTCTGAGTAACGCCGAGGTCCTTTATATGAACCGCAATGGACAGAAGGTCCGGCCACTGGCACGCTGGAAGGGACAGCTGGTGGAGAGTGTAGGTTGGAACAAGGTGCTGGGCAACGAGAGTAGCACTGGCCCCATCCTGGTCGGCACAGCTCAAGGACAGATCTTTGAAGCAGAGCTCTCCGCTAGCGAAGGTGGCCTTTTCGGCCCTGCTCCAGATCTCTACTTCCGTCCACTGTATGTGTTAAATGAAGAGGGGGGCCCAGCACCTGTGTGCTCCCTTGAGGCTGAGCGTGGCCCTGAGGGACGAGGCTTTGTCATTGCCACCACTCGACAGCGCCTCTTCCAGTTCATAGGCCGAGCAGCAGAAGATGCTGAAGCCCAAGGCTTCTCAGGGCTCTTTGCTGCCTACACAGACCACCCACCCCCATTCCGTGAGTTTCCTAGCAACTTGGGGTACAGTGAACTGGCCTTCTATACCCCCAAGTTACGCTCTGCACCTCGTGCCTTTGCCTGGATGATGGGAGACGGGGTGTTATACGGCTCACTGGACTGCGGGCGTCCTGACTCCCTGCTGAGTGAGGAGCGAGTGTGGGAATACCCAGCGGGGGTTGGCCCCGGGGCCAGTCCACCGCTAGCCATCATCTTGACACAGTTCCATTTCCTGCTGCTGCTGGCAGACCGGGTGGAGGCGGTGTGTACCCTGACAGGGCAGGTGGTGCTACGGGATCACTTCCTAGAGAAGTTTGGACCACTGAGGCACATGGTGAAGGACTCGTCCACGGGTCACCTGTGGGCCTACACAGAGCGTGCCGTCTTCCGCTACCACGTGCAGCGTGAGGCTCGGGATGTCTGGCGCACCTACCTGGACATGAACCGCTTTGACCTGGCCAAAGAGTATTGTCGGGAGCGGCCTGACTGCCTGGACACGGTCTTGGCCCGAGAGGCTGACTTCTGCTTCCGCCAGCATCGCTACCTGGAGAGCGCCCGCTGCTATGCCCTGACCCAGAGCTACTTTGAGGAGATTGCCCTCAAGTTTTTGGAGGCCCGGCAAGAGGAGGCACTGGCTGAGTTTCTGCAACGGAAACTGGCCGGCTTGAAGCCAACTGAGCGTACCCAGGCCACACTGCTGACCACTTGGCTGACAGAGCTCTACCTGAGCCGGCTTGGGGCCCTGCAGGGTGACCCAGATGCTCTGAATCTCTACCGGGATACACGGGAGTGCTTCCGTACCTTTCTCAGTAGCCCTAGGCACAAAGAGTGGCTCTTTGCCAGCCGGGCCTCTATCCATGAGCTGCTCGCCAGCCATGGGGACACAGAGCATATGGTGTTCTTTGCAGTGATCATGCAGGACTATGAAAGGGTGGTGGCCTACCACTGCCAGCATGAGGCCTATGAGGAGGCTCTGGCTGTGCTTGCCCGCCACCGTGACCCCCAGCTCTTCTACAAATTCTCACCCATCCTCATCCGACATATCCCCCGCCAGCTAGTAGATGCCTGGATTGAGATGGGCAGCCGGCTGGATGCTCGGCAGCTCATTCCTGCCCTGGTGAACTACAGCCAGGGTGGTGAGGCTCAGCAGGTGAGCCAGGCCATCCGATATATGGAGTTCTGTGTGAATGTGCTCGGCGAGACTGAACAGGCCATTCACAACTACCTGCTGTCACTCTATGCCCGTGGCCAGCCAGCCTCACTGCTGGCCTACCTGGAGCAAGCTGGGGCCAGCCCTCACCGTGTGCATTATGATCTCAAATACGCCCTTCGACTCTGTGCCGAGCACGGCCACCACCGCGCTTGTGTGCATGTCTATAAGGTGTTGGAGCTGTATGAGGAGGCTGTGGACCTGGCCCTGCAGGTAAATGTTGACCTCATCCAGGACAGAGACCTGGGGAGGCTGAAAGACTGGGGGAGGTAAGGCTAGCGTTTGATGGCTCCTTGTGAAGAGAAGACTGTAATGTCGAGGTTGAAAACTCAGATTGAAAACTGAGTTTGAGGGGCATGCTAGTTGCCTGTAATCCCTGCACTTTGGAGGTTAAGGTAGAAAGATCATGAGTTTGAGGCCAGTTTGGGCTACACAGTAAGTCCCTGACTTTAAAAACAAACAAGCAGAAATTAGCAAGAGAGGGAGAGGGGGTAAAAAAGAACACAGACAGGTGGGAGCACTTGTACAACCCTGAGAGCCCAAGTCCTAGCCCCAGAGCAGACGGTGACAAGGGAGACCTGACTGCTGGAAATTGTCCCTTGATTTACACACTGCACTCTGATTCATACACTTGCCATCCCCCCATAATTATAATAAAAGAAAAACTAATTACAAGATAATTTGTGAAGGTAATGTCAAGAATATTTTTACCTTATAATATGAATTAGTACTGTATAAGTAAAGCATTCAGGGACTGATTATAGTGGCTACACAGTGAGTTCTAGCCCAGCCTGGGCTACATAGTGAGACACTGTGGAAAAAAAAAAATCAACAGGCTAGAGAGATGGCCCAGAAGTTAAGAGAAGTTGCTATTCTTGCAGAAGACCTGGGTTCAATTCCCAGAACTCACATGGTGGTTCACAACCATCTGTAACTCCAGTTCGAGTGTATCTGATGAGCTGGACATGGTGGCGCACGCCTTTAATCCCAGCACTCCAGAGGCAGAGGCAGGTAGATGTCTGTGAATTCAAGGCAGCCTGGTCTACAAAGTGAGTCCAGGACAGTCAGGGCTGATACACAGAGAAACCCTGTCTCGAAAAACCAAAAGAAAGAATAGCTGATGGCCTCTTCTAACCTCCACAGGCATCAATAAATGAGATAAGCAGTCAGAATGGTGCCTGGTACACACATTAGCAGAAGGAGAAAATGCAAAGCTACATCTATCAAATCACACGTGCTTGCAGGGAGGGATATTTGCTTATTTGTTGGTGTGTGTGTGTGTGTAAGCCAGAGGAGGGCATCTGCCTCTGCTCTCCTCATCTAGCATCCTCTGCCTTATTCCTCTGAGGCAGGTCTCTCTCTGAACCTGGAGGTTCTGGTGTTTTGCTTCAGTGATGACCTCAAACCCCATTGATCCTCCTGTCTCTACTCTGGGGTTACAGGTCTGTGCGAGACCACACAGAGCCACATTCGCTGGCATCTGAACTAAAGATGTGCATCAAGTGCTCTTAACCATGGATCTATCTTCCCAGCCCTATTTGGATTTTTGAAACAGAGTCTCATGCTATAAGTGTCATTATGGACCCCAAACTGATCTGGATATCCCTGTGTAGCCCAGTGTCCTCAGGTTGAGCCTCAACCCAGGATTTAGAACATTGCAGCAAGAGCTCAAATAGTCCCCATATGACTTAATTTACTTTTTGAGTCAGGGTCTCCCATAGCCCAGGCTGGCTTCAAACTTGGCAACATTCCTGTTTCCGCTTCCTAAGTGCTAGGTCACGGGTGTGCACCACCATTCAGCATTGCCAGCTGATCTTTAAATTCACTAAAACTGGAGGCCTGCCACCAAAACCAGCCCTTCCATAGCTGTGATGGCGCAGATTAATACAAGTTTCATTGTGCCTCTTGCTACCTAGAGTGCAGAGAATCTTGCTTGTGCCCTCTCCTCAGGCCCTGTTTTCTTTGGCCCTCTGTCTTTCCAGTGGTCTGATCCTAGTTGGAGAATGGCTTGTCCCTGACACGCGTGGTTTTCCCCACAGGTGGATGTGGACCTGGCCAAGCAGTGTGCAGACTTGCCAGAGGAGGATGAGGAACTGCGCAAGAAACTATGGCTGAAGATTGCTCGGCACGTGGTACAGGAGGAGGAAGACGTGCAGACAGCTATGGCCTGCTTGGCCAGCTGTCCCTTGCTCAAGATTGAGGATGTGCTGCCCTTCTTTCCTGACTTTGTCACAATTGACCACTTCAAGGAGGCAATCTGTAGTTCACTGAAGGCCTACAACCACCACATCCAGGAACTGCAGCGGGAGATGGAAGAAGCCACAGCCAGCGCCCAGCGTATCAGAGGAGACTTGCAGGAGCTGCGGGGACGTTATGGCACCGTGGAGCCCCAGGACAAATGCTCCACCTGTGACTTCCCTCTGCTCAACCGGCCCTTTTACCTGTTCCTCTGTGGCCACATGTTCCACGCTGACTGTCTCCTGCAAGCCGTGAGGCCTGGCCTTCCTGCCTACAAGCAGGCCAGGCTTGAGGAGCTGCAGCGCAAGCTTGGGGCTGCGCCTCCTCCGACCAAAGGCTCTGTGAAGGCCAAGGAGGCAGAAACCGGAGCTGTGGCTGGGGGTCCCAGCCGGGAACAGCTCAAGGCTGACCTAGATGAATTGGTGGCCGCTGAGTGTGTGTATTGTGGGGAGCTGATGATCCGCTCTATTGACCGGCCCTTCATTGACCCCCAGCGCTATGAGGAGGAACACCTCAGCTGGCTGTAGGAGGTGTCCCCCTGTGGGTAGACAGGCAGGGATACTGCTACCAGACCCTCCTGAGAAGACTATATTCTGGTTAGCGTTCAGTTCTTGAGATTGCTGGTTGTGTGATTGTGGAGGTGTTGGACCCAAGCATCCGCCCCAAGGCTTCACGTGTAAACTCTTTAGACTCTTCGACCTGTGCTTCAGGCCAGCCTTAGAGCTGCTCATCCCCCAGGCAGTCCATGAGCCTGGAGGGGCCAGACATGATCCTTCTAGCCCCCTACATCTAACAGCTCCTTCGTTCTTACCATACCCCAACATGCTCACCTGGACTGAGTGGCCTCCCTTCCTTTGTCGCGCTGTAGCCTCTGGACCCTCCAGCTGTCCCTCTTCTGTCTGAACTGGGCATCCCAGGAGTGAGCAGGCAGCCCTCCAGATCCTGGGCCCTTGTGGAGAGGGTGGTTCTAAGGGTAGGCATGTAGAGATGACGATGTGAGCGCAGGCTCCAGTGTTGGGGTGCCCTGAGGCTGAGAGCAAACCCAGGACAAGGGGAAATAGTGACAAGTGGAGAGCATTAAATTGTCGGCAGCACAATGATGGCTCTGGACTTGATGACTTTGTGTTGATTCTGAAGGTAACGGGATATGATCCCAAGAAGGGCTGGGATGCCACAAGAAGGCCTCCAGTGCTGGGTGTGGTGGCACACACCCTTAATCTCAGCACTCAGGAGGCACAAGCAGGCAGATGCTGCTTTCAAGGCCAGCCAAGGCTACATAGTATAACCCTGTCTGAAAAGAAAAAGAAAAAACCTCCAGGCCCTGCAAGCGTTTAAGCCTTGGCACAAGGTCTTTCGCCCGGGGTTGAGACAGGACAGTCCAGATTTTACTTGCTTCCTTGTTTCCCCCATCCTCTGATTTAAGGTTTAGTGAGGGATTACAGTCCCTCTTCCTAAATCCTAGAGCTGTTCTCCCCTCTGGCTGGCAGGTGGCGCTGCTGCTCACAGAATTCATCCGACTTTGGCACCTCACTCTCACACTCTCACTGACACTTCCTCAGCCATTCCTTCTTGTTGAAAGAATTTTGTAGATGTCCCCATTGCCTGATCATGATTCTGAGCCCTTAGCTCTTTTTCCGAGTGTTTTTTAATTAGCATATGTAATATGTGGGCTCCTTGGGTCATACTCACCTTCTCTCCTGTTGCTTTCTCTCATCTCCCATTCCCACCAATTGCCTTCCTCTTCCTCATGAGTCATCCCCCCTTCTACTCTCATGCCTGTATTGTGTGCAGGCGGGCATATGTGCGGGGTAGTTATATGCCTCCCTCCCACTGACTTTCCTCAGGGTTGGTTACAGGAAAACAGGCACCTTACAGTGTTTGCATCACTAATGAAAATGAGAAAATACCTCTCCTTTTCCCCCATCAGCCCTTAACTGAGCATAAATCCTTCCACGACAGTGCTAGTGACTGGGCCAGTCTTGTGCAGACCTTGTACGCCGTGAGTTTGAGTGCAGTAGTTGCACACTGCCCATGAGGCAGTGCTCCGCACCGCCACCCCCTCCTGCTCTTTCTTTCTGCCTCTTCTGCAGCGTCCCTGAGCCTTGGAGGAGGCTTGGCCCGACGTCTCCTTTAATCCACCCGTTCTCTCCAGTGGATCCTACACATTCTGGATTTTGCTTACCCTTCTGACAGATTGGACCTCTGCCAGCCTGTGCCTGGCTTTGCTGTAGCCACTATCAGGCTCTGTGGCATTTGATCTGTTTTCTCCTTATCTTACCCCTGTGACTTCGTCTGTCCTCGTTTCCAGACAACACTTTCTTAGTTGGGGCCAGAAGCTTCATCCTAGGACATCCTGAGACACCCTTTGCCCTCTGGACAGGTGTTCATAGTGCATGGCCTGACTTGATGGATGTGAACCTATCAGCTGGCCCAGAATTGAACAACGTAAGTAAATGTCCCCATGCAGGATGCCAGCTGATCTAGCTTATAAATGTTCCTTCTCCCCTCCAACCTTATCCTGTCTCAGAAATTTTATCTGGTTCTTACTGGATCTGGCCCTGACAAGTTCCCTAACCTCTAGAACAGTAAATTCTCCTATGGTCTCTGCCAGTCCAGAGGGCCGAGCTACCTACACAATGACTCCTAAGGGCACTGTCTTCCTGAAGCAAGAGTAGGAGTAGGTGGGGAGAGGTACCCTGTAATTAGTGGGCATCCTAATCCTGTTCTCTGAAGGAAGATTTGGGAGAATTTTCTTGTATCTCTTCACCACATGACTTAAGGCTCCTTCACACTTAGATAAAACAGGAGGCACCAGAGAGTTCCACATAGTCAGTGGGCATTGAGTTTGGTTGCCCCACCAAACTGATTGCTTGTGGCTTAGATAAGACAGCTTGAAACGCTGTCTTTGTACATAATACACGTTAGTTAAACAAACACTGCCCTCTTGCTCCCTTCTCCCAGAGGGCTCGGCTCGAGCAGCCTGGGACACCCCTGCCCCTTCTGTCTTATACTAAGCAGCCCATCTGGTCCTAGGCTGCTTCCTCTTTCTTGGGAAAAGGCCCCCAGTCTTCCCTGGCACTGACAGAATGGGGTTCCGGTGAGTCAGGGCAACGGGAAGCCACAACTCTTAGATCCATGGAAACTAAGCAAGGCTTGGAATGGAGCGCTGAGAGAAGGCCCTTGGGGCTCTGGCCCTAAGCCTGGGGTGGGGCCAAAGGAGGAGGGGGAAGGAGCAGTTGTGTGGGCAGGGGCCAAGATGAATGAGCTGCTTCTGGAGCCGTCACTGGAAACAGGAGGAGTGGCCACCGGGCCGTGACGCTGAGACTAGGGCAGGAGGCCTGTAAACAAGGAAGCCACCTGGGGGAGATTCAGGGCGGCCGCTGGTCCTGGGGAGCAGGTGCTTCCTGAGGCCCGCCCTGGACAGGGCCCTGGGGGCCGCCCCTTCCAGTTGCCCTCAGGCGCTAGGGGGCGCTGTGGTCTGGCGTCCGGACTGAGCTGCTCTGTGACAGCGCGCCTAGAGGGGTGTGGCCACCGAAGAGCCCAAATCACCCCCGACCCCCGCTCCTGGGCAGCTAGCCTCCCTTCTGTCCCCAAATCACGGTGGCCAGGGGCACTAGCCCAGACCGTGAGGGCGCAGGGCTCAGTCTGGCCAGCCTGGGTGTGAGCTCATTCCTCCGCGACTACCAATTCTCTGGTTCCTGCCCTTCCCCTCTAAGGCCCAGGTCTCAGACCAGGGCCTGGCACCAGGGCCTGGTTGGGAGGGGGCTGCGAGGCCACCAACCTCCTAGCTGCCCTTGGCGCTGCTTCCCTCCCCCCATCCCCTGGCGCCAGGGAAACAAAAGGTTAGGAGCCCAGAGGGACTTATCTGGCCCCACCACCACTGGGTTGGGGGAGGGGGCAAGAGGGGGCACACCTCCTCTCCACTCCCCCAGCACTACCGATTCTTCGAGACACTTTCACAGGCGGAAATTCCCAGAGGTCAGAGGAGGGAAACGGTTAATTCCTTTTATTCAATGGGCCCCCCCCCCCCCCCCCCCCCCCTAACTTCCCCCCCCCACTTCCCGCCCCCCCCTGTGTGAACAGGAAGTGGAGAGGAAAAGGCTCTGAGCAGTGCAGCTGGGAGCAGGAGGCAGGGAGTGGGCAGCAGGCCTGGTGCCAGCCCTGCCCCTCATGGTTGTTTGCTGGAGGGGCAAAACAGCTGTGGCTGGGTATAGAACTTGCAGTCTCCATGGCAAGGCGCAGCTGAACTGGGGCAAAGCCCAGCTTCCAAGCCCCCTTTCCCCAGCCTGCTGCCAGGCCAGAGGCTGCTGTCCTGCCAGTGCAAGCCATCCTTTGACTAAATCCCAGCTGCCCTGGCCACTGTAGCCTTCCTTACCCATGCTGCCGGGCTGGGCATCCCAAGGCTGGAGAGCAGCAAGCAATTGATGCAGCCTCTAGTCCTGGCACTGGCTCCACCAGTCTCTTGGCCCTGCCAGTGCTTTGAAGCTCAGTCGGAGCTTCCTGTTTGGGGCAGGCAATGCCAAGGCCCCTCCCCCACCATTGTTCTGTAGAGACCATAGGTCCATCTGTTGCCCCCATGGTGGGGCCCCTAGGCAGTACCACACGGGAGCAGTACCACAAAAGACCCTGCTGGCAGTTTTGCTCATTGGGAACAAGGCTGTCCCTGCAGCAGGTTGAGGATAAACAGCTGTCAGAAGCAGGCCTGGAGGGGCAGTGAGACAGGAGGATGCCGCTGAGTAGCTCTGGTGTGTCCATCCCTCTGCTTCCTCCTACACCTGAGCATGGAGATTACAGAGGGGCAACATTCTCCTGCTCAGATTCCAAAAGGGGAAACTGGCAGAGGGGGCAGCCTCCCACGGAAGAGATGCCACTTTTCCAATGCCTTGGGAGTGGTGACTTCCTCTCCCTGGGTAGCTTTGCCTTTGCTCGGTTTTTGCCTTGAGGTACTCCTTGAGCTGAGCAGCCAGTACCCATCCTGTGATATCAAAGGATGTTGAATGACCCCAGGTTGGCGGCCAACAACTGATACTCACTGAGAACAAGCCAGGGCAGAAAAAGGGGAAGGCTACTGGTTTGACTCCTAGGAAAGTGGATGCCTTTCTGGTTCCCAGGCTGCTGTGGCTAAAGGTCTGTTTGTGTTTCCCAGACACACAGCAGGTGCTGAATTATCTCTGCAGCTCACTCTTGCCCCACCTCCTACCATGGGCCAATCTTACAGTTCCAGGCTGTTTAATTTTTCCCTCACTTATCCATAGGGGTTAAACCTCAGCCATGGTCTACCCCACTTCTCTCACCATATTCCCCAGCCCAGAACTCATCCTGCTCCTGGCTCTCAGAGGACTGGAACTCTGAAACCTTAGCTAGACACCGTAGAGAGTGCTGTGGAAACTCTCCTTCCAAAGGGTTTTCTGTGAATGCACAACACCTGAAACTGATATGCTGAGTGTCTGCTGGAAGCTAGGGTGGGGGTGCTCATGCCTCCCATTCATTTGCCCTCTCCTTCCAAATTGTAATCTGTATGGGATACCAGGATGCCCAGAAACTCACTTCCTGATGTACAAAAGCTGAATCTAAGAGGAGAGACTAGCAGCTGAAAGGAGGCTGTATTCGGGATCCTTTCTTCATGAGATTCAGAATCACTGACTCCATGCTTGTTATGGCTTAGCCATTCATTGCCCTTGGCCTTTTACCATGCTCCTTTTCTTTCTTTGTTTTTGTTGTTGTTGTTGTTTGGGTTTTTTTTTGGGGGGGGGGAGTTGTTTTTTCGAAACAGAGTTTCTCTGTGCAACAGTCCTGTCTGTCTTGGAACTCACTCTGTAGACCAGGCTGGCCTTGAACTCAGAGATCCACCTGCCTCTGCCTCCTGAGTGCTGGGATTAAAGGCATGCGCCACCAAACCTGGCTTCCTTTTCTTTTTTTTTTGGTTTTTTGAGATGGGGTTTCTTTGTGTAACAGCTCTGGCTGTCCTGGACTCACTTTGTGGACCAGGCTGGCCTCGAACTCACAGAGATCCGCCTGCCTCTACCTCCCAAGTGCTGGGATTAAAGGCATGCGCCACCACTGCCCGGCATCCTTTTCTTAAATTAAAAAAAAAAAAAAACATTTTATTTAGTATGTGTGTGTCCCCTCACAAGTGCCTTAGAGCACATGTGAAGATCAGAGGACAATTTGTTTTGTTTTGGTTTTTGTTTTTTTTTTTGTTTTTTGTTTTTTTGGTTTTTCGAGACAGGGTTTCTCTGTTTAACAGCTCTGGCTGTCCTGGACTCGCTTTGTAGACCAGGCTGGCCTCGAACTCGCAAAGATCCGCCTACCTCTGCCTCCCAAGTGCTGGGATTAAAGGCGTGCGCCACCACCGCCCGGCTGGTTTTTGTTTTTTAAGACAGGGTTTCTCTGTGTATCTCTGGCTGTCCTGGACCTGCTTTGTGGACCAGGCTGGCCTCGAACTCACAGAGATCCGCCTGCTTCTGCCTCCCGAGTGCTGGGATTAAAGGCATGCACCACAACGCCTGGCTCAGAGGACAATTTGTAGGAGTCAGTTCTAAATCAGGCGTGGTGGCCCACACCTTTAATCCCAGCACTCAGGAGGCAGACATAGGTGGATTTCTGTGAGTTCGAGGCCAGCATGGTCTACAGAGAGAGTTCCAGGTTGGCTAGGGCTACACAGAGGAACCCTGCTTCGAAAAAACAAACAACAACAAAAAGGAATCAGTTCTGTCTTCCCACTGTGTGGGTCCTGGGCATCAAACTTAGGTCATCAGATGTGGTGACAAGCACCTTTACCCACTGAGCCCTCATCCTCAGTTTCATCACCAGCTACAAAGCCTGGAGCTGAGGGGTAAAGAGGTGATCAGGAAAGAGTAAGTGTAAGCCTCTCCCCTGGGTTTATCAACCATTAGCCTAGTCACACTCCTGAACACAGTTTCTTCACCTGCAAGATGAGAATATTACAGACCTTGAACAGCCCATGTGAGGCATCACTGAGTGCGGTGTGAGACATCTGGACACTTAGTCCAGAGCCTGGCACCTGAGCAGGCCAGGTGCCCCTTTTCTCAAGCCCCATAGCAGCTCTTGTTTCACAAATCACTCTTATCTCAAAAGAGGCTTGCTTGGGAAGGCTTTCCAGGCTTCTCGTAAAATAGTGATTCTAGAGTCCAATAGAAGTCCAAGACCAGAATGAGGAATCTCTCAGGCATGCGGAATGCAGCCCTGAGGTGGCATAGGAGTGCTCCCCAGGGCAACAGGGTCTTGCATTCTTGGAGGAGCACAACTCCAGCTCTCCAAGCTCAGGGGGCTGGACATGCATCACTCTGGCCACTGACCAGGCCTGGCCCCTCTGCCAGCCTGTCCTTGTGGTCCAGCCCAGAGCTTGCACAACAGCCTGGCTGGCAGGCACTCCCCTGAGAGCTTCAGGAAGTCCCCTTTGTCCCCCTTTGATCTTTGACTTTTGGGTCTGCTGTCTGACAAATTCCAGGCAGACGTCCTCTCTTTTACCTTCTGTTCTTGGCCTTTTCTGTAAAGGCTGGAACTTGAGTTGAGTTATTCCCAAATTCCAACTTACTGTGCATCTTTCCCTGTATAGTCCAGCTAGAACTTCCAATAGGGAAGCTCCCCACACAGGCCAGTGAGACTTTTTCCGCATAGGCACTTGCTTGCCATGGGTTCACCCTGTGGCCATCCTCCCAAGTGTTCTCCCCACCTCAATCCCTATCCCAAACTGCAACGAGGAACAAGACAGGAGAAGCAGACAGAGCCCCCTTCCCTCCATATCCTCTGAACAAAGTCCCTTGATACTGTTCCGTGTTCAATTGTACTGTGTCTTTCGGCACTCGGTTTCACAATCGAATAATTCCCTTCGGTTTTCTGGTGGAATTTTTGCTTTTATTTTTTAGGGTTTCTTGGCTTTTTCCTAAAAGTAATCAGTCTAAATTTGTCATCACACATCCCCCATTTCCATGTCTCAGGGCCTCCTTTTCATCCCCTGGAATCTGGAAACCATATGTGTGGGCAGAAACCCCCCAGCATCCCCCAGTGCCCTGGCCCAGCAAGGTCCGCACAGAGCCAGCATGTTTGCTGGGGAAGAGCCTACACTCCAGGCTGGGACTAGAAAGGGAGTTTCTCTTTGGACCTTCCCGCTTAAGCTGTGGATAATTCGTGTGGTCTAGTGGTCAGGGCTAGAACGCACGGGGTCTGTCCCCAGCGATCTCTTTGACTGATGCCAGAGGTCTGGGAAAGTCCACTTGTCAGCGAGGAGACTCAGTTTCCCTACTCCTTCAGGGACTCAAGGCTTCCCTACCTAGATCTCTTTGCTTGCCTGGGTAGAAAGAATCTTTGTCAAGAATATCTCTTTACATTCTGGATCTTACCTGCTGGGTAGGCTAAGGCAGAATTGAGTCAACCTTGACATGTTAGTGAGATCCTGTCTCAGAATTTTAAAGGCTGGGGGCAGGGTTGGGGGTACAGGCAAGCAGCAGCACCACTGCCAGCATGTGTGAGACCCAGTGACTCAGAAAGAAATAACTAGAAGTTCTGCTCTAGCATCCCAACTGGTGTGGCAAGCTGCATGACCTCGGACATGACTAAATTGCTTAATCTTTTTGAAGGGTGTTAACTTACTTGCAATACCCTGCTCCCCACCACAGGGGTTGAACCCAGGGTTTTTTTTTTTTTTTTTGGTTTTTCGAGACAGGGTTTCTCTGTGTATCCTTGGCTGTCCTGGACTCACTTTGTAGACCAGGCTGGCCTCGAACTCACAAAGATCCGCCTGCCTCTGCCTCCCAGGTGCTGGGATTAAAGGCGTGTGCCACCACCGCCCGGCGAACCCAGGGTTTTATACCTGTGAGGCAGGCACTATACCACTGAGCCACATCCCCAACCCCACTTAATCTTTCTTGACCCCAGTTTTCTTATCTAGAAACTAGAGACTGTTATTGTGTCCACCACTTGATTAAGTAAGAAAAAAATATTCAAAAGGACCTAGAGCTAAGCATCTCCTCAAAGCCCAGTAAATGATTGCTGTTATTGTTGATGACATGTCAAGACCTCCACAGGGGTCGGGGGTGGGGGGGAGTGTCTTCTCAATGCCACCCTGACTTTCCTGGAGGCTGCACTGCCCGGATCTTCCCTGCCAACCCCAGTTTTAGAGCTGCAAAGATGTAACCCTAGGCCTTGTGTATCCAGGCCGAGGCCTGGCCCCTCTGTCCAGTCTCCAGGACGGCTGGAGCCCCTCCCCCCTCCTTCCTTCCTCCAGAGCTTTCTGTTTACTGTAAACAGCTGGCCCAGCTCAACACCCCATCTCCCTCCCCCCCACCCCATCCGCCCAGGACCAGCCAGACCCTCTCTGAACCAGGGCCTGGCTTGATGGGTGAAGGTCTTACGCTCCGCTCAGTGTCTCCAAGATCCACAGGCCTAAAGCAGGCCAACTTGGGTAGCAGGGAGGGAAAAGGGAAGGAGGTGGGACCTGTCACCTCAAACCAGGCCTCAGAGACAAGAAGCAGATGGAGTGTAATTAAAGAGGATCCTTCCACTAGAGCCTATCGGAAAGCCTCTGGCTTGGCCTTAGGTTGACCTGAGTGCAAATTCTGTTTATTGATTTGTAAACTGCAGATAATAATACCTTCCTTGAGGGGAATGGTTGGCATGTGGGTAGATGGGTGGTTATGTCTGTAGTGCCAGCTCAGGGCTTGGTTCACTCTACAGCTGTCACTGGCTGCACTTGCTATATCACTGTTCATAATTCTCCTCTGCATGGGACCCTTGCACAAGTCCTGGTTATTCCTTGACCTAGCATGCCTCAATTCCACAAGCCTCTACACACACAGACATACAGACACACAAGCACACACACACACACACACACACACACACACACACGAGAGAGAGAGAGAGAGAGAGCGAGAGAGAGAGAGAGAAACACATAGACATGTGTCCACAGCAAGCATGCATGCATACATTACATGCTGGGTATGAAAGGAATAAGTTCACTAGTGCCCAGGCATGGGACACCCAATACCTAGGCAAGAGTATGCTGACATTGGTACTGGGACATGTGTGTGCCATTAGCCTAGGGCCTCACTCCTTCCTCTGCACTAGGTCTCTGGGTTTGTACCCATCCTCCTAGCCCACTGAGTGCAATGTAGTTGTACAAAGTAATGCTGTTAGGGCAAGGGTCCCCCTTTCTGTAAATTAAGTGTTCAGAGTATGATGGTCTGGGATGTGAGGCTACTGGCCCCCAACTCCTAATGGAGTCATACTACTCCATTGATGCTCCTGCAGCTTTGGAAATGCTGGGCTGTTATGACTTTAGACTTACCCTTCTTCTAACCACCAGACCCATCCGGCAGTCCTGGGGCAGAGGCTTGGGTTAGACAGGGGCATTCATTGACCTGACTCACTCCCCACAGGCCCATGAGTAAGTGCTGCTCTGGATTTTCAGACCCACCCTACTCCTGGATATCTTGTTGGGGTCTTCCAGGGTTGGGTCCCTGTGGTTCCTGTGTACAACCCTGGGGTTCCCTCCAGAACAGGATTTGGGGGCTGGAAGCCTGTGGGTCTAGCTGACTCTCCTGATCCCACAACCCTCTTACCCACAACTCTACCTAACTGGAGTTTCTGCCCTCACACCAGCCTAGGCCACTTGAGAAAGGAGCCCCCAGTACTGAAGTCAGCTGCGCGGACAGGACTGGAAATCCCCCACTTCTTACCTTGGCCACTTAGGGAAATGGCCTCCCAGTAGAGGGCTGCCTCCCGCCAGGGACTTTTCTCCTGGGGATGACAAAGAATGCAGGGCAGCCTCAGGGACCCCAGCCTCCTCAACAAGCTGTACTTTAGGCAAAGGAACAATACCAGATATATACCAGTACTCTCTCCCTTGCAGGGAGCAGGGTACTATCTGGGGCTTAAGTTTGCCTATGGGAGGCAGCGAGAAGGTAGTCCCAGGGAACCAGTGAGCATGGCACCCAGAGCGTGTCAGCCCTCCCCTTCTAGCCAGTCTAATAGGACAGAAATGCTGTTAACCTTGCAGGTTTCAAATTACTAGTTTATTTTTAAAGATTTTTACTTTATGTGTATGAGTGTTTGTCTACATGTATATATGTGTGCCACATGTGTGCCTAGTGTCAGTGGAGGTGAGAGTGTTGGACCCCTGGAACTGCAGTTACAAACAGCTGTCAGCTTCCATGTGGGTGCTAGGAACCTAACCCAGGCCCTCTGCAAGTGCACAGTATCTTAACATCAGAGCCATCTGCCCCAAATTTTCTTCTTTCTTTTCTTTTTTTCCCTCCCTTCAGTACTGGAGTTTGAAACGTTACTAACTCTCATTTCTCTCTATCTTGTCTCTGTCTCTGTCTCTCTCTGTTTCTCTGTGTATGTGTATGTGTGTGTATGTGTGTGTGTGTGTATGCAAGAAAGGGAGAGAGACAGAGAGGAAGAAAGAATCTCATTAAAATTTTCAGTCCAGCATTTAACTTACTATCCTGCTGCCTCAGCCCACCCCCACCCTCCAAGCAGTCAGTATTACAGGCCTGTACCACCAGGGCCAGCAAAGATTTTTAATTTTTCCTTTTCTGATTACTATATTTGTGTGCATGTACACACCTGTGTGTGTGTGTTGTATGTGTTGCATGTGTATTGTATGTGATGTATGTGTGTTGTATGTGTATTGTATGTGATGTATGTATGTTGTATGTGGTGTATGTGTGTTGTATATGGTATATGTGTGTTGTATGTGTTGAATGCATGTTGTATGTAGTGTATATATGTTTATGTAGTGTATATGTTGCATGTGTATTGTATGTGATATATGTATGTTGTATGTAGTATATGTGCGTTGTATGTGTTGTATGTGG
>CAJQZJ010000231.1:1714546-1725666 GCA_907164525.1 Lophiomys imhausi | reverse complement strand
CACACCTTTATTCTCAGAATTTGGGAGGCAGAAGCAGGAGGATCTCTGTGAGTTCAAGGCCAGCCTGATCTACAAAGTGAGTCCAGGACAGACAGAGCTACACAAAGAAACCCTGTCTTGAAAAAACAAAACAAAACAAAAAACCCAAACAAACAAAATTAAACACCTCATCCTAACATGGGGTTTCCTCTTTTGCTTTTATAAACCATCATTTTCCTGTGAGCCCCATCTGTCTCCTCTCTATCCAGAGGCAGTCCTTTGTACCTCTTGGACAAATATCTCTTCCCCCTCTCCCTTGTTCCTTTGCCCTTCTCCCTCATCCTCTATCTCTTGTCTTTGTCTTTTATTCCTTGCCCTTTGTCCCTCTGGGGCAAATAAATCTCCTTTGTGTTGAGAACTTGGGCTTTGGAGTCCTGAACCAATACCGATCCTTTCATAGGGTCTATAAGTGCAAACTACCACACCTGTGAAAATAGAAACTTGTTTTTACTTTTAGCTTTATTTATTTATGTGGTGCAGTGGGTGGAACCCAGGGCCCCAAGCATGCTTAGACAAGCATTCTACCACAGCTACATCTTCAACCTGTATGAATATTTATAAGCACAAATATTGAACAATGGGTATGGTGCCTTATGCCGGTAGTATTCAAAATTCCTGAGGATCAGAAGCTGAAGGTCATCCTCTGCTCCATAGACAGTTCAAAGGCCTGATGGCTAAGGGGGGCTTGTTGTTCTTCCAGGGGACCTGGGTTCCATTCCCAGCACTCACATGATGGCTCACAACTCTGACTCCAGCTCCAAGGGATAAGATGTTTTCATCTGATCTCCCTGGGCAACAGGCACGCACATGGTACGCATGTGCATGGTGGAGGCAAAACATCTACACACATACAATAAAATCTAAATGTAAAAAAATGAATGCATTAGGATGTAGAAAATTAGGACTCAGTTTTCATTTTAGCTAAAAAGTAAATATCAACAGAAATTCTATTTCCCTTGACCCTCCTCCCCGAGAGCCACTTGCTAGGTCCTGCTCACAGTCCATGGTGTGGTACCACGCTTACAGAGGAGAGGCCATCACCTTGAAGGACATTATAAGGCCCAAGTGGACCAGTTACTTTCCTCGTGCATTGCAAACTGTGATTCAGAAAGCCACCGCTGATGTTCTGTTCGTCTTTACCTTTATCTCTGTATTTTGGGTATGAGTGTGGACACACACTGCATGTGCCACGGCACACCTGTGCAGGTCAAAGGACAACTTACAGGAATTGGTTCTCTCCTTCTTCCATGTGAATTCCAGCGATCAAACTCAGATCACAGGCTTGGTGGCAACCACCCTCGACCCCTGAGCCAATGATCTCACTGGCCCTGTTGGTTGTCACTAAATGTAATCATCATTAAATCATCACCACTCCAAAGACCCAGGCAGCCTTACCTTCACATACAGTACCCAGTGCTACAAGAGGGAGTTTATTGCTCTGGGGATGTAGCTCAGTTGGCAGAGGGCTTGCCTAATGTCCATGGAGCCCTGGGTTAGGTCCCTAGCAGTTAATAAACTGGATCAGAAATTCATAGTCTTTCTTGGGTATAAAACGAGTTTGAGTCCAGCCTGGAATACATGAAACCCTGTCTCAAAACAAAAACAAAAACAAAAACAAAAACAAAAATGGGAGGGGGGTAGTGCTGGAGAAATTGATCAGCCGTTAAGAGCACTGACGGCTCTTCCAAAGGATCCAGGTTCAAATCCCATCACACATATAGCAATTCACAACTGTCTGTAATGGCTGTGCATGGTGGCACATGCCTTTTATCCCAACACTCAGGTGGCAGAAGCAGGCAGATATCTGTGAATTCAAGGCCAGCCTGGTCTACAGAGTGAGTTCCAGGACAGCCAGAGGTGCACAGAGAAACCCTGTCCTGAAAAACCTAAATAAATAAATTAATTAATTAAATTAAAAAATTAAAAAAGTGGGAGCTTATCAAGGAAGAATGTACACACAATGTTGATGGTTTCTACCTCTGCTTTCTAGTCTGCTATCTGCAGAGCCTTCGTGAGGCTACAGAAAACTGAGGTGCTTACCACTAGCACCTGTGTGTGTCTGTGTGTGCATGTGGTGTGAGTGTGTGTGTGGTGGGGGTGTTCTCCCACCTCCTCATGTAGCCTAGGCTGGCTTTGACTAGCACCCTGAGCACTGGAATTATTAACTTGATCACTCCACCCTGCTCGTGTCCAGTCAGGAGAATCTCTGACTGAATCAGATCATTTTCATCTGTGACAACATGATCATGTAAGTAGGCAGGAAGTCAATACGGCCATGTTGGAGACACACACGGCCTGAAACATAGCAGGATGCAGTGAATCACTCAAAGCCAAGCTGGCTGGCAGAGCTGAGGCTCCTGTGTGTGCTCGCTTTTCCTCATGGTCTGCCACAAGGCTGCCTGGTGGTTCAAAATGCCGACCAGGAAGCTCTAGTTCCCAAGGAACACGGGAGTCCCATCCCACATGTACAAGGAAGAGGAACACCAACTTCCTGCCACTCCAGGGAGAAGGCCAATCCAAGTACCTTCTCCCTGTTTTTGAGCGTGTAGTCTACCTATGGATGATACTTCTAGAAGGGCACTGAGGAGAGGGTGTGCATTTTTCCAGTCCAGAGCTATGTCAGCGTTGCCCCCTGTGTCCAGCTAGCCTGGCTGGCTTGAAGACTAGACTTCCTCCTTCATTCAAAAGCTCAGATCTGGGAGGGTGGCAGAGGGAGAGTGAAGGGCAGCCTCAGCTGCTAGCCCCTCCCCCGTCACTGACAGCTGTAATCTGCTTGGGAAAATCTTTTTTTTTTTTCCGTACAGGAAAAAATATTAGTTGTCCCGATAACAAGGAAAACAAAATCCAGCCCAGGGCATCAGAGACTTCCTGAAGCGGAAAACAATGTCCAGGGAGAGCTCTGTGGAGAAGGGCTAAGTTGGAAGGCTGAGTGGGAGCCCTAAGGACACTGGTCCAGTCCTATCCGGCTGGTGGGGGAGGGGGATGACAGATCGAGGAACTTGGAAAAAAGATGTCCACCCCTCAAAACCTTGAAGTCTGGGCTGTTAAGCTACATCCGGGAAATGATTCAGGACAGGGTCACGTCCCCATGCAGGACTCCCGCCCCTTTGCTCAGGTGCTCTGAGCCCACCTCTCTTCCCTCCTGGACCCAGCCTGTTTTCTCAGGGAATATCTAGAGGCCCTAAGGGATTATGAGCAAGGTAGGAGAGTCTCTTCTAAGTGACTACCTGACTGAAGCTATTGGGATCCTATATGCACTCCTCACCGTGCCCTCAACCACTTCCCTGGGTAACTTTCCACAGGAGCAAAAAGAGTTGGACACTTTGAATGTCTTGTTCCTCCTCCTTGAGTAAGAAAGCTCTATTGTCCATGTCTTCTGGGGCACTGGATCCTGGGCCCAATGGGTGGGTGTGCTCTCCGAGCACTATAGGCTTTGAGGGGGCACCCCCACCCTAGGAGAAGCCCCCTAGGCCTCCTCTCAGACCAGGCGTATCAGAATCTCCAGAAAACCGCTCCAAGGATTCCCGATTCCTCAGTGCCCAAGGCTGAGGATTCTTGTTGTGTGCTCCTGTAACCCTTTAGTCAGTTTCTGTCTCCTTTCTGCCACCATCACCATCAAAATTGGACCCTTGGATCCAGATGGGAGCCCCTCAGAAGTGGCCACCTAGGCTGGTGGTCTCTGGAGGGGTCTGCAGAGCTCCCTGCCCCAGCTGGAGGCCAGCCCAATAGCAGGTTCTGGGTTACTACAGCCCCTCCCTCTGCTTCTCCTTCCCCCTGGGCAATGAAGCCTGGGGCCTTTGTTCTCAACCAACAGGAGTGTGACCAGAAACCCACCCACAGTTTAATTACAGTCCCATTCAGTGGCCATAGGCTGGCCACCATCCTCACTCAACCTGCTCAGCTTTGGCCCCATGGGGCCCCCAACCCAGGGCAGCACAGGGCAGCTCCCCTCATGTTCAGGGTCATGCCAGCTTTGTTCTCAGAAAGACCTACCTCTCCCCTGCCCCAGTACCTTCAGCTCTTGTTCTGCACAAAACATAAAGGCCATGACCTTCCCCAAGCATCGGTGACCCTGATATCATGGTGCTGCTGTGACATGTGCTAGATCCCGGGTGTTGATGATCTCCTCAGGGTCAGGTGTCATTTCTGGATCACTTTTGAAAAACACTATTATTTTATGTGAGGCACATTCTGCCTGCATGCATGTATGTGTACCACATGTGTGCCTCGTGCTTTCAGAGGTCAGAAAAGGGCACTGGGTTCCCTGGAACTGAAATTATGGATGGTTGTGTGCCTGCGTATGGATACTGGGAACTGAACCCAGGTCCTCTGCAAGAGCCATGACTGATCTGCTGAGCCATATCTCCAGCCTCCAACTCGCTTTTTTTTCTTTTTCTTTCTTTTTATTTATTTATTTTTCTGAGACAGGGTTTCTCTGTGTAGCCCTGAATCTCCTGGAACTCACTCTGTAGACCAGGTTGGCCTCGAGCTCACAGAGATCCGCCTGCCTCTGCCTCCTGAGTGCTGGGATTAAAGGCGTGCCCCACCACACCTAGCCCAACTCAATTTTTATTGTTAAAAGTGTATTTGAGTATGTGCCCCGCCACCTGCTAAAGTCTGTAGGGGATATGTACACAGAAAGTCACCCACCCTGCCCTCACAGGCCATGTAAGACAGAAGGAAACAGCCGTCACAAGGTGGTGTCATCCCCGAGGGCTCCGACCAGCGTGGTCATGGTCCGTAGACTATTGCCACTTCCCTGTCCACATTTGTTCAATGAATATGTGGGTTGTAGGGACTTCGCATCTGAAGATAGACATCTCAGGGGCTGGGCAGCATGAGAGAAGAAAGACAGAATGAAGTGTCACCTGAAGTCTGGCCAAAAAAGAAGCAATTAAGGTCCTCTTTGGCTCCTGCTCAGGTACTTAGCATCTAAGGGGCTTGCAAGTGAGAGCCCATAGGGCGCCACACTCTCTGCTCAAGCGGTCTTCACCTGGAGGGCAACCTGAGGGGCTGGACCGCAGAGAAGTTTTCGTGTTCCTCCTGAGGGGACCATCTTGGGTCTCCCCTTTCCCTCTGGAGGAGGCAGACATGGTCCCCAGTCACCATCATAGTATTTTCCAAACAGGTGAGAGATGCTGTGACAAGTGGCCACCACCTGGCTGTGCTCAAGGGGAAGCCCCAGTGTGTGTCCCCAGGGATACATTGCTGGCGAAGGCACTCTATGCAGCCTGTTTCTCCATAAGCTTTAGCCCTGACCCTTGGCCTGGGCAGTGGGGACCAGGCCTCAGAAGCTTGGAGTGAGGGGGCCTAGAAGGGAGGGGTCCAGTCCCAGCTGCCTAGCTATGGGTACTAACAGGCCACGCCAGGGGCAGCAGAGATGGGGGGGGGCACCACCACCTGCTTTTCCTTGTTTTGTTTTCAGGGCACTAATTACTGTGCTGAGCTTGGAGCTGCCTAATGAGGCCTTGGATTTCCTGTTGTTCTGGCTTCCCAAGACCCTTAAAGGGCCAGCACCACACTGGGAGTATGTCCTGAGTGGGACAGCACAGTCTCACAGGGGTGGACACAGAGGGGCTATCTCTGGGCTCAGCCTGGGCAATGAATGAGCTGAGGAGGGACTGTTCGGTTCACTGCCTCCCTAACTCCCTAGGAGTGCCCACCCAAAGTGCCCTCACTGGAAACAGGAGCCTAAGAACATTGTGTTTTGGCCAGGGCTCAGGGTGGGGTGAGGGAGGCAAGGAGGCCAGAGCTGAGGAGGAAAGGCCAGCCGGTGATGTCACCAGTGCCCAGACTGTGAGAACCACTGCAGCCCCAGGCAGGAGGAAGTGCTGTGACGTTCTGTTGTGTCCCAGTTGTCGTTATCCTCCCACTGGAAAATAAACACTTGTTGTCTGAAGGGCAGGCTGTGGATCAGTACCCCTAATTCAACCTGTCTGTACCACACCACCAAGGCCTGCAGAATGCATGCAATCCGTTTGCATTTTGGGGTTCTCCTTGGCTAGCCCTCAGGAGCTGAGCACTGGGGATGGCAGGCAGCCCATTCACACACATGCCACCGGCTTCAGGTGGGCTAGTAGACAGATGAGGAGACTCCATCTGTTTGTTCGAATCTCCCTCAGATTTGAGGCACAGCCTCAGTCCCAGGACTATCCCTGGGCTGTAGGCTGTAAATGTCCAGGCTGAAGATTCCCCTGGGACCCTAGGAGGCCTGGCCTGCAGCACCCTCCCCTACAGACAGGGTGACGACATTGTTGTTCTTATACTACAGGGCCTTCCGCCTGAAGTTCCGGCTCCTAAATGGTGAGAATGAGGGTCCCCAGGACAAAGCGAGCCTGCTTCCCGCAGCCTCCTCAGAATGGACGGAATCCCCATTGTGTATGGGCGCCCCATGCCCGCCCTCACTTACCCTCACCGGACATGCCAACAAACAGCTCATTGAGCCTGGGGAGGGACCGGAGAGACAACAATGCCCCCCAGTAGGCCCTGGTAGTGAGCTCAGCTGGGGGTGGAGGCTGCCATGGAGGCTGGAGAGCAATGATCTCAGCCTTGGGTGGGTTGGACAATGTGACAGGCTGACCTGCGCCTAGCCTCCCCAGCGAGGCTGACAAGGGCTGACCCTACAGCTCACTGACTTGCCACACCCTCGTGCTGGGAACGCACCAGCACTTCCCATAGACTTAAACTGCCCATGCCCTGGGCGCCAAGCAGGTGCAGCAGGCAGGTCCTTGGAACCCATGAAAGATATCCTGGACCCAAGAGACTGGTGGACACGTCCCCTGGCTGTACCATTCCAGAAGCCCTCATGGAGGTCCAGACCAAACACCTCTCTCTCCCAAAGCAGCCGCTCACACTGATGACAGTAGAACTCGCAGATCAACAGGTGAATGAACTTTCTATGACCAAATCTTCTAAAGAGACTGGGGCGGTCTTGGAAGGTGTTGAAGCCTGCGTAGGAGGTAGTCAAGCCCTTAAACAGCACAGAACTGGTCCGAGTGTCCTCGAGAGCTCACCTTCCCTGAATGACATGTGTAGACATGGCCAGATCTATGGCCTCAGGTCATTCTCCCCCCCCCCCCCCAAAAAAAAAAACGCCTTTGTGGATTCCAGGCTTGAGGAAACCCTTTCACCTCTACTAGCCAAGTTTCAGCCACCAAGCAGGATGGCCTCTGAGGGAAATAGAAGGAAGTAGGGTATTGGCAACTCCAGTACATGGCAAGTTGTACAAGCCAGAGGCAGGTTTGCAGGGGTTGATCTGGAAAAGAGGGGGTTGCACCTTTAGGGGTGAGAGGTTGGAAGTGCGTGGAAGGCGTGGGAACTATCCCAGCAGGTCACTAGGGCTCTGGCATTTAGCTCACCCAGCCATGCACACCACAGAAGCTGCCAATTCTGGAACAGACCTAGGCATTTTGGGGCATTTAATCCCCATTCTCAAATGTAGGAAGGCTTTGTGTCTTTGGCCTCTCTGCATGTCCCCACAGGACACTTCTCTGTGCACTCCTGCCAGAGCCCACAGTTGAGGCTGAATTCATCTGCCTGATGAGTTTCTGTACCCTGACCACTAATCTCACATCCAATGTCACAAGTCTCTGTCCCCCTACCCCACTGTCCCAGGAATACCTGCTCATTTATTTCCTCTCTTATCCTGGGCCTCTCTGTGCCAGGTTAGGAATGTTCTCCTCCCCTCTTTAGAGCTCTTAGGCCTGAGAGATGGCTCTGTGGTTAAGAATGCTTGCTGCTATTCCAGAGGACCAGAGTTACATCCCTCGCATCCAGGGAGCTCACAGCTGCCTCCAGATTTAGGGGATCTGGGATCCTTTTCTGGCCTCTACACAGATTATACACAAATGCATAAGTCAAATAAACAAATACAACAAAGTTACGGGTTTTTGTTTTTTGTTTTTGTTGTTGTTGCTTTTTCAAGACAGGGTTTCTCTGTGTAGCAGTACAGGCGGTCCTGGAACTTGGTTTGTAGACCATGCTGGCCTCCACCTCACAGAGATCCACTTGCCTCTGTCTCCCAAGTGCTGGAATTAAAGGCATGCGCCACCACGCCCAGCTAGTTCTGGGGTTTTTTGCTTTTGTTTTGTTTTTGTTTTTTGAGAAAGAGTTTCTCTGTGTAGCCCTGGATGTCCTGGAACCACTCTCAGTAGACCAGGCTGACCTTGCACTCACGGAGATCCACCTGCCTCTGCCTCCCGAGTGCTGCGCCACCACTCCTGGCCATCACAGAGAGTTTTGAACTGCCATGTGGGTGCTGGGATTTGAACCAGGGTTCTTTGGAAGAGCAGCCAGTGCTTTTAACCACTGAGCCATATCCCCAGTCCCTGTTTTTTCCTTTTAACAGGTCCAGTGTAATCCTGCCTCCCCCACAAATCTTCCTCTGAACCTTGATTCCAAAGGCTAGCTATCACATTTTTTTTCTTTTCTTTTTGTTTTTGCTTGCTTGTTTGTTTGTTTTTGTGACCTAGTTTCTTTATGTGGCTCTAGATGTCCTGGAACTCGCTCTGTAGACCAGGCTGGCCTCAGACTCAGAGATCGGCCCGCCTCTGCCTCCAGAGTTCTGGGATTAAAGGGATGTACCACCACACCTGGCTTCTTTTTCCTTTTTAAATTATATTAATTAATTAGTTTTATGTGTGTCCTGTGTGTTTTTGGTGTGTGTGTGTGTGTGTGTGTGTGTGTGTGTGTGTGTGTGTGTGTGCATGTGCCACACTGTATATACAGAAGCAGAAGACAACTTCAGGTATTAGTCTTCAACTTCCACCTTTTTATTTTTTTATTTTTTGGTTTTTCGAGACAGGGTTTCTCTGTGTAGCCCTGGCTGTCCTAGACTTGCTTTGTAGACCAGACTCACAGAGATCCCTCTTGCTTCCTGAGTGCTGGGATGAAATACGTTTACCACCATGCCTGGCTTTACCTTATTTTTTAAGGCAGGTTCTATCATTGTTCTAGATCCTTCCTTTTCTGTCCCCATCTTCCTGTAGGAGCATAGGGATTGCAGACACATATGCTACCATACCTGGCTTTTTTTGTTTGTTTGTTTGTTCTTGTTTTTCCAGCAGGGTTTCTCTGTGTAGCCCTGGCTGTCCTGGAACTCCTTCTGTAGACCAGGGTGGTCTCAAAGATCTGCCTGCCTCAGCCTCCCCAGTGCTGGGATTAAAGGTTTGTGTCACCATGCCTGGCTCCACCTGGCTTTTATGTAGGTTTTGGGGATTCAAACCCAGGTCTCACTGACTGTAAAGTAAGTACTTTACCTACTTTGTAACCCTCCATGTTTCTTTTCCTATGCCTCCATCTTGTCTCCCCTTCCCATGGGCAAAGGGTCAAATCCTGTATTCCCTTGTGGCCTCACAAGGTAGGTCTCCACAACAAGGTGGCTCTTGTCCCCAATCTTTGAGTGTGTATGTCTCACCTACACACAAGCATATGAACTCAGTGAGGCCTGGAGAAAATGAACCATGAACCCTATAGTACCATTCTCTCTCTCTCTCTCTCTCTCTCTCTCTCTCTCTCTCTCTCTCTGTGTGTGTGTGTGTGTGTGTGTGTGTGTTTGTGTGTTTTACTGTGGATTAAACTCGGGGCTTTGTGCATGCTAAGTACATGTTTTACTACTGAATTACAGACCCAAGCTCTTGGTTGCACTCTTTATTTATTTTTGTTTTTGTTTGTTTTTTGAGGCAGGGTTTCTCTGTGTATCTTTGGCTGTCCTGGACTCACTCTGTAGACCAGGTTGGCCTTGAACTCACAGAGATCCGCCTGCCTCTGCCTCCCGAGTGCTGGGATTAAAGGTGTGCGCCACCATGGCTGGTTTGGTCACACTCTTGATGGATTGGTCTCAGCTACCTGAGAGCTGCATTGATAAGTGGGAGGTGCCAAGGCTGTAAGAGAAGAGAGGAAGTTGGGCACAAGGCACAGGTTCTCAGATGCCAAGATAACTCCAACAATGGAGGTGCTCCTGCGATCGAAGCAAGGTCCTGGAGAAGGGTGAGTGGGCACAGAAGTGCTGAGGCCTTGCTATTGTGAGAACACAGAGTTGGCTGTACATAACCCAGTCGCTGGTAATGGAGACCCATAGCTCAGGACACCCAAACCTTGATTTTCTTACAGGGTTTTTGTTTTTTTAAACTTACTGGCACCCACAGGGCTGCAGGAAGGCAAAGTGATATTTTGGGCATTTTCCTAGATACTGTGCAGGAGATTCTCTGTTAACCCCCAGGCAGGTCAAGTTATTCATTATCAAACATCAGTATGCAATTCTCATTAACTCCAGAGGAGAGTTCAACCTGGATTAGCATCTGGGATACACAGTGTAGACACTCTGTCACAGGAAGTTCTCCCATATGTCTAACCTAAATCCTTCCTGCCACCATTGAAGCCCATTTCCTCTTGTTCTGACTGTGCTAGGAGAAGGGGATAGCTGACCACTGTCCTCTGCTTTAGACCCATAGCCTACTTGACTGTGGCCATCAGCCCTCTTCTTAGCCTTCTCCAGGGAACAGTGACCTCTTGGCTCAAGCAGCTGTTCAGAGTTGGCACCTGTCCCCAGTCTGTCCCCAGTCTCTTTCTCTCTATGTGAGAAATATGCAACAGTACTTCCTGGTTTAGGCCTAACCCTTCCTTCCAGGAGACTGTGGGGCACTGGAGCTGAGTAAGCCCCACTCCTAGGTTCCTGCTGATAGACAAAGACAGGGGTGTGGCCCCACCCCTTGCTTGTCCTGGGTGGCAGCTGGGATCAGAGATCAGAGATCATGGAAATGAGGGTAGAGTTGCTCCTAAGGGATAAGCTGTACATTTGTGGGAGAAGGTTTAGGGAACAAAAGTACCCTGGGAGTCCCAGGGGTTGGGTAAGGATGGGCCTGAGAGCTAAGGGAAGCTTGAAGCATTAAAGGAGGGTTGTCAGGAGAGAGGAGACCCGGACAACTTTGCCCTGGAAAAGGCTTGGGAAAAAGTAAACCTGCAGCAAGGTCATAGAGGTCAGCCAGGCAAGGGCAGAGGTCAGCCTGGCAAGGGAGGAGGTCAGCCTGGCAAGGGCAGAGGTCAGCCTGGCAAGGGCAGAGGTCAGCCAGGCAAGGGCAGAG
>CAJQZJ010000231.1:1689873-1714536 GCA_907164525.1 Lophiomys imhausi | reverse complement strand
CAGAGGTCAGCCTGGCAAGGGCAGAGGTCAGCCAGGCAAGGGCAGAGGTCAGCCTGGCAAGGACAGAGGTCAGCCTGGCAAGGACAGAGGTCAGCCTGGCAAGGGCAGAGGATGAGCAGATGAAGCAGCTTCTTTGGAAAAGACTAACCCAGGATGAAGAAGCCCGGCCAGGAGGGTTAACTGCCCCCCTCTCCCCACACCACTGTCACATTCAGCCAACGTTATCTTTTGATGCAGTGACTGACTGGACACTGACGACCCTATCAGGAGGCCTCCAGCCTGACCTGTGCTCTAGGTTTGAGATTTTTAGATTTTTGTTTTGTTTTTCGAGACAGGGTTTCTCTGAATATCTCTGGCTCTCCTGAACTCACTTTGTAGACCAGGCTGGCCTCGAACTTGCAAAGATCCACCTGCCTCTGCCTCCCAAGTGCTGGGATTAAAGGCGTGCGCCACCACTGCCCAGCTGAGACAGAGTTTCTCTGTATAAGAGCCCCGGCTGTCCTGGACTCGCTTTGTAGAGCAAGCTGACCTCAAACTCAAAGAGATCTGCCTGCCTCTGCCTTCTGAGTGCTGGGATTAGAGGCTACCACCACGCACAGCTAAAAAATTGTTTTTTAAAGACAAGTCCTCATTACATAACCTTGGGTGATCTGGAACTTCCTATATACCTAGAACAAGCTGACCTTGAACTCAGAGATCTGCCTTCCTCTACCTCCTGATTATATTTTAAGTTTTCAAGTGTGCCTGTGTGTATGACTTGTGTAGATGCCTGAGGAAATTAGAAAAGGGAGTCAGATATCCTGGATCTGGAGTTACAGATGACTGTGAGCTGCCTGAAAGGGTGCTGGGAACCAAACTAGAGTCCTCCAGAAGACTAGGAAGTGCTGTCTAATTAAGGATGGCCTTGAACACCTCATCCTTCTGCTTCCGTCTCAGGTACTGGAATTACACTACTTCCAGTTTAGCCTGGGGTCTCTCTGCAAGGTAGTCCTGAGCCTTCCCTCCTGTCCCCATGCCTTTTGGGGACATGCTCTTTGGTAGAGTGTGGACAGGAAGGAACTGGGGAAGGGGAAACCAGGGCTCTGGGCAAGTTGCCATGGAGGCTGCCTTAAGCCCCAGCCTCCTCTGTGGCTGGAAATACCCGCTGTGTGGTTCCTGGCCTTAGCTTTCCAGGCGTCTCCTGGGTCTGGCAGATGTAGCTGTGGCTGCTGCCGGGTCATCATCAAGTTGGCCCTTGCCACCATGCTTATCTCAGTTTTGCAGCTGCCAAGTCTATGGCCTGCTCTGCCTTCTTTCTCCTTTTTTTTTTTTTTTGTTTTGTTTTGTTTTTCGAGACAGGGTTTCTCTGTGTAGCCCTGGCTGTCCTGGACTCACTTTGTAAACCAGGCTGGCCTCGAACTCGCAAAGATCCACCTGCCTCTGCCTCCCAAGTGCTAGGATTAAAGGCGTGCGCCACCAGCGCCTGACCTTTCTCCTTTCTTTTAACTAGTGCCCAAGAGGCCTGAGGAAAGCTTCTTGCTCACCATGAACAGTTAAAAAGAAGCTTCTGGAATGTTTAGCTTCTCCTCTCAGGCCTACTGTCTGTGCAGGCCCTAGATGCTCTTATTGAGAGCATTTACCTCAGTTCCAGGCCCCATGTGCCCTGAGTGCTCTGAGAAGGCCAAAGAAACAGTATGAAACTATCCCAGGCCCTACAAGGAGATGGAAGACCTTCCTGGCCTTAGGAGAAACCCAAGCAGTACTCCACCATGCCCAGTGATCCACTTGGGTATCCTTTATTTGGCATATAGGATGCCATGAGCAACCAGCCGGTGGACAGTGAACATAGGAGGTGTGCTCTCTTGGTTGCATGAGGAAAGCTGAGCCTCTCTGACTGGCCAGCCCTCTCGGTGGTCAGATTCATTCAGGGATGCCTCTTCTTTCTGCAGGCCATTGCTCTGAAAGACCACCCTCAGCAGAAGGGTTGTCTGGTTAGGAACGTTTTGTCTGGAAGGCCAAAGCGTGGACAGCTATTCTCCAGGTTGTTTAGTCAAGAACTTTAACACAGACCTCCTCCAAAAGGCCCTGAAACCATGACTTTTCACACTGTGCTCTTTTCCCTCGTGCTCCTGCTGCCGCTTCCCTTAGGAGTTTGTCTGTCTTGTCTCTTCCTTAACTTCGGAAACTCATTTGTGCCCTGCCCCCAAGGTGACCTCTGGTTGTCTTCGGGTTGCCTAGAGGGAAAGAAAGGAACCAAATTATTGTTTGAGTCTTGCAAATGCACAGTCGAATACAGTCCTTCCCTCTCCCACGTCGCTATTATTATCACATCGCACAGATGAAAGAACAGGTGCAGAGTTGTGGTTGAGTTTCAAGTCCAGGACCAAATGGCCAAGTCCCAGTCATACTCATTCACCAGATTAAGAGGAGAATGGGCCGAGACCCCAGGCCATCTCAGTAGTCGCCCTTGCTCCGTCCTCCTCTTCAAACTTCAGAATCCATTGTGACTTAGAATCCCAAGCCCCTCTTCTCTCCCTGGTCCTCGAATTTCATCATCAGCTCCCGCATCCTGTTCCTTCCTTGAAGCCCCCTAGCCAGTCCTCGAGGTCAATGTCATCATCTTCCTCTCTCCTCCTTCAGCCTCAGGTCCTACTCTCTGTGGAATCCACCCTGACCCTGGGTAAAAACTCCAAGTAGGCAGTTAGTTTCTCATAGGGGCAGTAGGGAAAAGCGCGCCGCGCTGCTGGGTGCTGCTGGCTGAGCGGGAATCCAGTCCCTAACCGCTGGCGCCCCTCGAAGGGAGGGGGTGGGCGGAGGTGCTTCTGCGGCGGCATCTGTCCGAGGCGGGCGGGAAGCTGCTGCATTAAATTGTAAAATCGATTTATTGACCGGCAGGTGCGAGCAGCGGCAGATGGAGAGCAGCGCTGCCGGGGCGCATCTGCAGGGAGCGGCGGCATCGATCCCAGCCCCCCTCTGAAACCGTTCGTTCTGGGCCTTTCGGTCGGTTCACTCCTAAACGCAGGGCCAAGGTCCGAGAATCTGCGGCGCCTGAGTGGCTAGAGCAGTTCCGTTCCCTTTAGCCCCTACCCCCTCCTGGCCTCAGGGCCCGAGCTGCACCCCCGCGGCCGGCAGACTCTGCCAGCCCCACTGCCCCAGTTGGCACGCGGCGGGCCAGCCTGACGCGTGGCAGCGCCCTGCGGCAGATGAGGCACGCGCCGGCCTCATTTCAATGTGAATGGATCGAATGAAGCAGCCATGTGGCAGCAACAGTTTGCAAATCTCCCCGCCTTCTGTGCCGCTCCCCGGCCGCGGCTCCCAGCACGTGGCCCCTTCTCCGCGGCGACCGCAGCCGAGTCTCTCAAGACTTAAGTGCCCCGCCCCGACAGGCCTGCTTCCCCGCCCCCAGCCTGTCTTGAGGGCACAGTAGCCCGACCCCACCTCGCCTCTACCCGGGTGCAGTGTGCCGGGTCCAGACCACTGTCCGCTGGGAGGGCTGGAGGGCTAGAGGAGGGATGATAACACTGCGCTGGGGGTCTCTGAGCTGCGCCGGTGGCCCTGGGGAGCGCTTGTAGGCTTGCAGAAGGTCCGAAGCCGCACCCCAAGAATCTGCGGCCAGTTTGAGGACACGGCTGAAAGACAACTTTGGCGTCCTTGCAGTTCCAGGGACTGGTCCTGCATTATGGGAGAAACTGAGAAGTGGCGTGCACAGGGGCCAAGAGGAGGGAACAGTAGAAGCAGAAGACTTCTAGGAAGAAAGGCTTTGCCTGGCCTGGGGTTCAGGGCGGTGAAACGTTGAAGGTGCCGTGAGGTTGAGGAGCTCTAGGCCCAAGAAAAGGCTGCAGTTTAAGGGAACCCAGGACGGTCTAGCTTAGGGACCTTTGAAGTCTACATCAGGGTCGGAGTCAGCTGGCCCTGAGAGGAGACTATGTGTATAGTGACCTGCTATATATATTTCATATATATAATATATATTTTATATATTATATATAATATATATTATATATAATACCTCCTATGTGTATAGTGACCCTTCTAGCCTCCTCTGGATAGCCTCACAACCTTCTTTTCCTTTGAGTAACCAAAAGGGTGCTGCCTTTCTTCCTCCAGAGTCGGCTCTTTTGCTCCTAATTGCCGTATACAAGAGAAGGGCTCCAGCTGTGTGACTTGGAGAAACTTTCTGCACTACAGTATGAGAGTCCTTCATGCCTAGCAATGCGAGGAAAGATTGATCCCAGCAGATGGGAACTCTAGCAGGTACCCAAAGCTAAGGGTGGTGTCCTGGCCTGGAATACTGTAAATAGGTGAAGAGAAAAAAATTAACACTGTTCTTCCTAGGTCAGACATTTTCTAGGTGGATGGTTTACACTGTCTATTTCTGAGGAAAATGATGATCCCAACTTCTGTTTGGTCCTTGAGTATTTGCCAAATATTTTGGCACATTAATGTGTATGAGGGTAAAACATTTCGAAGAGTAAGAGATACCCCGTGTGGAAGTAGATGTCTCCTTTGAGAGTCAGGCAAGTGACAGCGTCAGAAAGAGTTCCCTGGCTACGATTTTGGGATGGGAACTAATAGAGCCAAGTGGGGCTGCATTGCATGGCACTCCAAGGAGAATGGCAGTACCCTCTTGCACCCTAGTTAGGGCTATGGGGGCATAGAAGCAGAGACAGAGGATTTGAAAGTCCACTTGAGCCGGGTGGGGTGGGGGGGTGGCGCACGCCTTTAATCCCAGCACTCAGGAGGCAGAGGCAGGTGGATCTCTGTGAGTTCAAGGCCAGCCTGGTCTACAAAGTGAGTTCCAGGACAGCCAGGGCTACATAGAGAAACTCTGTCTCAAAAAAATTAGAAAGAAAGAACGAAAAGAAAAGAAAGAAAGCCCATTTGCCAGGACCGCAGGGAGGTAGGCTCCCAGCTCCCCCTCCCTTGGGCCTGGGACTCGGCTTGCCCATAACCTACATTAACTAGCTAGTGCAGCCTGGGCCCATCTGCCGGCCCCCGCCCTACCTCGGTTCCCCACGCCAACCCGCTCGCGCCAGATGGTGGCTGGGAGGGGTGGCCGTGCGTGGGGGACCCCGGAGCCTCTCTCCTCACCTCACCCCACCCCCATCCCAAGCTCACAACCTCACGCTTCTCCCCCTCCCACCCTCCATCAACACCACCCAAGTCAAAAAATCAGACCATGTTCGTCATTGGCAGCTGCTGGGCTCCTCTTTCCCTAGGACGGCCTCCCTGGGGCTGGAGTTGCGTCCCCGCTGCCCCCGAAACCCCCGCCCGCACTGATCTTATCGCCGGACGACAGCCAGCCATCACCACGCGGGCGGGCTGACAGCTGAAGCCACAGGGTCCCCACAGCCCTCAGTGTAGCAGAGAAAGAGAGAGTGAGAGTTCTCTAGCACCCCCGAGACTGGGAGAAGTCAGCCCTCCCCGGTCTGCAGCCTCCGGGGAGCCCGATGGGTTCTGGGAAAGCAGCTGCAGGGTTTGCGATCGGAGGCCACCCGGGAGAGGCGCGCGTGCGACCTGGGTGAAGCCGCCCGAAACTCAAACAAGTCTGTGCGCCTCCAGTTCCACCCTACATCCTGTCCTATGCCGAGGACTGGGCCGGCTCGGTCTCAGGCTCTATCTACCTTGCCCCTCCAGTGGCCCGAGGAAACTCCGGAGTTAGGAAAAGTTTCCTCTCTAGTCTAGCGGAGCTGGGGGACGCGGGGTGGGGGCGGGGTGGTCAGGATGGGCTGTGATGGAGCCCAAGTGGGACCCAGGTGAGACCCGCACTAAGCGAAGGGCCAGAACTTCATTACCATACAGCTGAGGACGCGCCCACCTCGAGAACCACGCCCCCACCTCCCTTTCGGACCACTAGTCTCGGCTGGCTCTGGCACGAGCCAGGAGATAGTGGGGGTTGGGGCTGGGGTGGGGGACAGAGAGAAGGCACGCGCTGGGCACGGCCCGCTGCTGCAGAGCGACACGCCTCCCAGGTGCAGAGAAGACCAGAGTCTTAGACGCTTGGCCCTTTGCCTCGCTTGGAATAGCCACGGAAAGGTTAACGCTTCCGATGGCTTCCCTACGGTGCAGGGGACGCGCAGTGGGTAGGCGCTCATCATAGGCTGGAGGCCAGCGGGGCGCGAGCTGCCTAAAGCCTGGGAAGGAAAAGGAGACCCAAGTCCCCCCGGCGCTGGTTCTCGCCTTCCCAGTTTTTCCGACCTGCTAGAGGACTGTATGTGGTTAATGCCCGCAGCCGACGTACCGTCTGCGGGGACCGCTTAGAGTCTCCGCCCCCAGGACCACCCGGGGACCACCTCCCCTCCCGCCGCGTCACTAGGCTACCTTCCCGTCCTCTGGCGGCGAGGGTCTCAGCCTTTAAGCGGACGACCTCTTGAGGACTGCTCTCCGGGCACGCGCAGAGCTGGGAGCCCAGAGGTTGGAAGAGGGGCGGGGACCTGCGCCCTACTGGCTGGTGGACTGGGGGAGCGGCGGGGGCGGAGGCCCCCTCGGGTGGGTGCAGGGACTGCTGCGAGAGGTCTGGAGGGGAGGGGAGAGTGCCCGTGAGTCCGTCTGACTGACAGGCTGCGAAGAGGAGCCAATATATATAAGAAAGGCTCCCGAGCCAGCAGGTTTCAGGAGCGGCGCTGCTCGCCGGCCGGGAGCCCGAGGCCAAGAGCCGCAGCCAGAGAGAGCCGCCTGGGTGCTGCGTGCTCCGGCACTAGCCTTCTCGAGGCCCTGGGATTTGCCGGAGGACACGTACTTAGAGCAGCCACCGCCCAGTCGCCCTCACCTGGATTACCTACCAAGGCGGCACCGAGCAGCGGAGTTTTCGGGAAGGCGACGAGGGAGCGGCGTCCCGGGAGGAGTCAGCCTTTCAGGAACTCGGCTGGCGGACGGACGCGCGGGAGAGCGACGGTCCCTAACCAGAGCTCCCCCGACACCCCACCCCAAGGGATGACGCCTGCGTCCCGGAGCGCCCTGCGCTGGGCGCTGCTGCTGCTGGCGGTGCTGCGGCCGCAGGTAACGCCCCGCGCCCTCTCCGCTCCCTCCCGCAGCGCTCGGGGCTGGCACCCCGCCGCGAGCTGAACCTGACCGCTCTCCTCCCCCCTCCTTCTCTCGGTCCCCGTGCTGCAGCGTGCGGCGGGCTCCGGAGTCTTCCAGCTGCGGCTGCAGGAGTTCGCCAACGAGCGCGGTGTGCTGGCCAACGGGCGGGCCTGCGAGCCCGGGTGCCGGACTTTCTTCCTCATCTGCCTTAAGCACTTCCAGGCCACCTTCTCCGAGGGACCCTGCACCTTCGGCAATGTCTCCACACCAGTACTGGGCACCAACTCCTTCGTCATCAGGGACGAGAACAGAGGCGGGGATCGCAACCCTCTTCAGCTGCCCTTCAATTTCACCTGGCCGGTAAGCACAACCTGGATGCACTGGGAGATCACCGAAGGCAAAGGAAGGGAGCACCCCGACGCCAGAGCCCCTTTTTAAGCGCCCCCAGGAGAGCCCAAGGGCTCTTTCTCCTACCGTCCCCCTGTCATGGGACCATCCCGGAGAGGGCTTTCTTCCCAGTCTCTTGCCCTTCCTTCTCATTTCTTAGGGTACGAGTTTCATTACCAGCACCCCAACGCTGAACCGCCTGCCCCCCCCCCCCCCCCCCCCCCCCCACCCCCGGCTCTCACTTACACTCCCACATTCCCCATCCCTCCGCTGCCTTCTCAGCTTGCGAGCACCAGTTACGTTGACCCGAACTCGGTAACTGTATCCTGCAATTTGATTAATTAAACAGGCTGCTGCGAGGCGCCCCCTCCTTTCTCGCCCTGCTCATATCGCTATCTCTCTGTCCCCCATCCCCCTTGTGCTTCTCAGGGTACCTTCTCACTCAACATCCAAGCTTGGCACGCGCCGGGAGACAACCTACGGCCAGGTGAGTATCTCACTCCTCAGCCACAGGGGGGCGACATCACACAGCACCGAAAGAGTTAACCTGTTCTAGGCGGGGGAACGCGGGCTTGGGGGTGGGTGCCAGAACGCTTAGCTTGGCCGGAGCTGCGCCCCGCGCTGGACGCTCGGATTCCGCTCGCTCGCTGCCTGGACTCAGAGCACAATTGCGTTTCCTGCGGGTTATTTTTGGCGTGGGAACGCGGGGAGCACGGCGGTGAGAAAGGCCGAGGCTGCCAGCGCCGCTGACGGGCCCCTTCCTGTATTTTACACCTTTTGCGAATTCCGCTCCTTTGGAAAGGGAATAATGGCTTTGGGATGTTGTTCTGACACAGAGGAAAAGGATATTTCACCAGCACAACAATTCTCACTTTGAAAAGGAAAAAGAAAAACCATTACCTACCTCTAGAGCAGAACCCATGAAACGGCACCAAAGAACCCCTTGCTCCCAAATCTCGAGCCAGAAAGCTTTCCCCTTTTAATTTTTTTCCCTTTTGACCTCTTTTCCTCTTTCCTTTCTGTATCTGCCTCCACAACCCTGGGATATCTTAACATCCGTCTATTGTACCTTTCTTGAATGCTATCAAGCCCCCTGCACATGCACACACCCAGGGAAGCTAAGTAGCAAGACTCTGAGACCCTCTAGCCCGTGCTTGCTGGCAGCTGAGATTAATCTGAATAACTAGAGCGTTAGCTGGCCACCATAGTCACTGCTAAGAGACAGCAGGCAGCAGTTCCTGGCTCTCTGAATCAGGTTGCGTCTTTCTCTGACTGGACCCTCTCCCCCACAGAGACTTCATCAGGAAATTCACTCATCAGCCAAATCACCATCCAAGGCTCCCTTGCTGTGGGTCAGAACTGGCAACCGGATGAACAGAACGACACCCTCACAAGACTGCGTTACTCTTACCGGGTCATCTGCAGTGATAACTACTATGGAGACAGCTGTTCTCGCCTGTGCAAGAAGCGCAATGACCACTTCGGACACTATGTGTGCCAGCCAGATGGCAGCCTGTCTTGCCTGCCAGGCTGGACTGGGCAGTACTGTGACCAGCGTAAGCAGCCAGACCCCCACTGGGATGGAAGGGAGGGATTTCCCTCAGAAAGCGCTCTCTAGTGGTCTCAGCCTCACTCAGAATGGGTCCTAGCTAGGCCTCAGGACCACCTGGGGATGGTGTAGCCTTGGGCTCAGTCCTCCCCATGTGCCTAAGCCCACAGGATGCCTATTCTTCATCCCATCTGGCATGATTTTCTCCCACCCCCTTGTCTCTAGTTCTCTTTAAGTTAACCATGGGTCCTCTTGGAGGTCAAGAGTAGGAAGTGAGCCCAGGAGGGCAGGATGGGAGATGAGGCCTTAGATTCCATGGTACTCCAACCTCATCCTGCCCTATTTTCTTTCCTTAGCTATATGTCTTTCTGGCTGTCATGAACAGAATGGCTACTGCACCAGGCCAGCAGAATGCCTGTAAGTGGGGGACAGGATGTGGGAGTGGGGGGCTCTCCCTTGTAAGCAGGCCTCCTACCTTACACTCAGGTTCCCTTTTGTCTTATAGCTGCCGTCCAGGTTGGCAGGGCCGCCTGTGCAATGAATGTATCCCCCACAATGGCTGTCGGCATGGAACCTGCAGCATCCCTTGGCAGTGTACCTGCGATGAGGGTTGGGGAGGTCTCTTTTGTGACCAAGGTGAGTGAGAGAAGGAGAGATGGGGTGGCAGGCCCTGAAACTAGACATGGTGACTCGACCCTCTTTCTTGGTGATCACTAGCTTGCTTTCCTATTACTGTTCAAGGTCAAGTCTTAGAACTTGTGTCTCTGCACCTGTGGTATTGGGGATGGAACTCAAGGGCGTCACACATACTAGACAAGCACACTACCTGTAAGCCATACCTCAGCTCAGTCTTGGTACTTCTAAAGGGTCTTTACAACTGACCTACAATGGGATGGTGGGACATTCTTCACCAGGTACTGAAGAGCCAGGATGAGTAAAGAGGCCAAGGGGTAACAGCTTGGCAGCCTGACATTCATGCTCATAAATTCTAGCAAGACCAAAGAAAAAGGGAAGCTGAGCTCTGTTCCTCTTTCTGCCTTGTAGTTACCTATTAACCCCCTGAGTGTTTGCTCACCTTCCAAGGCTGTTTGAGCGGCTCTCCCCTAAACAGCTGTCTGGTAGGGTGTACCCACTGGCTGCCCTGGGCTGTGGCCAACCTGGGCCTCTGGGTAGAGGGAACATCTAACTGCCTTTTTAGTGTGGGCACAGCCACCTGCCTTTCTCCAGTGACACTTGCCTGGGAGCTGCCTGAACTCATACAGTCTCTACCTGATACTTGGGGCTTGCCACTCTTCTGCCCACACAGGAATCTTGGAGCCCCAGCCTTGAGAGAGGGAACCTTTTCTTCTTCATCCCTGTAGCCAGCTGCATCTTCCCATTTTCAGGGTCAAGCACTGTGCCTGCTGTCATGGAGACACCACACAGGCCTGGAGAGGATGAGAAGGGGGGTTGACAAGCTGGAAAAAGCTTGCCTAGGTCCTGACTTGTTGCCAGCATGGAATTCATCCTCATATGTGCTCTCTCTCCCTCTGTCCCTCTCTTCTCTCTCTCTTTTCTCTGACACACAGAACTTCCCTCTACTTTTCTGCCCCCAACACACACACATACACACATACAAAACATAGTTCCCTTGCTCTTTTCCTTTCAGGGATCCACATTTGTTCCCAGGTGACACAGCCGTGCTCATTGTATGCAAACACAGCTCTTACAGTCCCTTTGTTTGCTTTGTCTGGCTCTCTTTCCTCCTTCTCCAATAAGAAAACAAATAGCTATCATTCAAAATGGCTTTTAGCACCTCCTTTAGAAAGTGTATGGTCCAGCCTGTGGTGGCTCTCATCTCCCTGCTACTTTTCCCACCTGTTGAAATTTTGCTCCTCTAGTTCTTCCAGGTTTGTATCTCCTCTATGAAGCCTTTCCTGACTTCCTCATTGGCTAGGGGCCTTAACTTTTCACCTCTTTCTCCTCTTCATCCTGCTCTGGCTGGAAGTGTTTGTGAGCTTACACAGCAGGACGTTGACCAATTGTACTTCGTTTTCAATTCTCACCATATTTGTACAGTTTTCTATATAGTTTCAGGTGACTTAACATTCATGATTTCACTGGTAGAGAAAGAGGGATGCCTGGGCCTGGAAAACTTTGAGTTCAAGCTTCTTTGGGCCAAATACAGGGTGACCTTGCATAGAGATGAGAGAGTCCCTGGCCCCACTCAGCTGGTTGCTTCCTGTCTCACCAGATCTCAATTACTGCACTCATCACTCCCCATGCAAGAATGGAGCGACGTGTTCCAACAGTGGGCAGCGGAGCTACACCTGCACCTGTCGCCCAGGCTACACTGGTGTGGACTGTGAGCTGGAACTCAGCAAGTGTGACAGCAATCCCTGTCGAAATGGTGGCAGCTGTAAGGTGAGTGTCAAGCTAGCTCAGTAAGGCAGAGGTCTAACCAGGTAGCATCCAGTCAATCTTTGCCTATGCACTCATGGATGGACACTCTGGACAAGCAGAGGCTAGCCGCCAACCTCATGGCCTATCCCCAGGGTCTAACTTTAGCCTGTTCGTGTTCTCTCTCTAGGACCGGGAGGATGGTTACCACTGCCTGTGTCCCCCAGGCTACTATGGCCAGCACTGTGAACATAGTACCTTGACCTGTGCGGATTCCCCCTGCTTCAATGGTGGCTCCTGCCGAGAGCGCAACCAGGGAGCCAGTTATGCCTGCGAATGCCCTCCCAACTTCACTGGCTCCAACTGTGAGAAGAAAGTAGACAGGTGTACCAGCAACCCATGTGCCAACGGTAAGTAAGTCCTCTAAGTCCTTTCTGCCACTTTAGTAACCCGCTGAACTGGCCCTGAGGCAAGAGAGCTTGAGAGAGTCAAGAGAGGAAAGAGGCCTGTTTGCTGCTCTGGGCAGACAGACTGACTGAAGTGGGCTCCCCTTTGCTTTGGAGGGTGAAGAATTTGCAATTATGGGGGGGGGTGCTTTGGAGGAGAAGCAGCTCAGCAGCAAGCCTTGGGTGAGGGGTAGGGCCCATCCTGCATGACTTACACTCTTATTTCCACGGAGGAGGCCTGGTCTGATGAGGACAGCCTGTGACCCTTCTCAGAAGCCTTGAATTAGAAAGAAGGATGCTGAAGGCTTCCATCCTTCTCAAGAGAGGCTAAGTGATTGTGAGAGCTCTGTCTCTGAACACCTCACGTCTTCCCACACTCACCTAGAATGAGTGTGGCACAGAAAAATCTGGAATATAGCCAGCACTTTTTGAGACACAAAACACGTTGGTAATCTTCGTGCACTTGGCCAGCAGATGGCTGTCTGTGTGTGAGGCAGGCAGACAGCCACTCAAGGGGCCATGAAGGGCATGGGAGTAACAATGTAATCTTTTCTCACTCAACTCCCTTGAGCCACAGTTTTGTCATTCCTGAATGGGAAGATGAAACAAAGTGTCTTTGGTGTGGTTGTGAAGATTGAGTTAAAGGATAATTGCGCCTACATGGGCGCTTCCTGTACTTAGTCTGTACTGCTCACCTCAGTGCCTTCCCTACCTGATCCTTAGAGCTACCTGTGAAAGGATCAAATTCTCCAGTTTAACAGATGAGGAAACTAAGGCTAAGGGATCAGGTGAAGCCACCAGTGTCAGATCCTCTGCTAGAGAGAGCAAGCCAAGCATATCTGTCTTACCCTAAAATTCTGTAAAATGTGAGTAACTATTACACCATAGTCCACTGAGGAGGCATGGAGAAGCAGGGTCACCTCAAACTCCAGGGCTCCAGAGTCTTTGTGCAATTCTCGTCGTAGAGGGCTTCATCCATGCAGGCTGAACACATGGAGGTAGAAGGGCCTAAGTTTATGGATGAGGCCCTGTCCTCTTCACCTGGGAATTCACAGGCTATTTACTATGTCCTTACAGGGGGCCAGTGCTTGAACAGAGGCCTAAGCCGAACCTGCCGCTGCCGGCCTGGATTCACAGGTACCCACTGTGAACTCCACATCAGCGACTGTGCCCGAAGCCCGTGTGCCCATGGGGGTACTTGCCACAGTCTGGAGAATGGGCCTGTGTGCACCTGCCCTGTTGGCTTTTCTGGCAGGCACTGTGAGGTGCGGCTAACCAACGATGCCTGTGCCTCAGGACCGTGCTTCAACGGGGCCACCTGCTATACTAGCCTCTCCCCAAACAACTTCGTCTGCAACTGTCCTTATGGCTTTGTTGGCAGCCGCTGCGAGTTTCCCGTGGGCTTGCCACCCAGCTTCCCCTGGGTCGCAGTCTCTCTTGGTGTGGGGCTGGTGGTACTGCTGGTGTTCCTGGGCATGGTAGCGGTGGCCGTGCGGCAACTGCGGCTTCGGCGGCCCGATGACGGCAGCAGGGAGGCCATGAACAACTTGTCAGACTTCCAGAAGGACAACCTGATCCCTGCTGCCCAGCTCAAGAACACAAACCAGAAAAAGGAGCTGGAAGTGGATTGTGGCCTGGAAAAGTCCAACTGTGGCAAGCCACAGAACCACACATTGGACTATAATCTGGCCCCAGGATTCCTGGGGCGGGGAACCATGCTTGGGAAGTATCCTCACAGTGACAAGAGCTTAGGGGAAAAGGTGCCACTTCGGTTACATAGGTAAGCCACACCTGGGAGCCCATGGCTTGACCATGGACCCTAACATGGTTTGACTGGTTCTCTTAGGCTGACTGGTAGACTGGTGCCAGGCCCTGGCTGCTCTTAAACAAGTGAGGTTGTGGTACTGACAGCAAGATTCTGTGGTTGCATTTCCATAGGGAGCCAGGCACAATGGCGCACACGTGTATCCCTAACTACCTAGGCCGAGACAGGAGGATGGCAAGTTTGATGTCAGATCATGTCTCAAAAACAAATCTGGGCTATTGAAATGGCTCTGCTGCCAAGACTGATGTCCCCATTTGGTTCCCAGGACCCACATATTAGAAGTTGCCCTCTGACGTTCATAATGGCGCAGTGGCATGAGCACACACACAAATGTAATCATTTTTAGGAATTCTTCTAGGGATCTTTTACTTAGGGAAGTCCCTCTTGCTCATTCATTCATTCTTCACCCCCAAATACCAAGTGTCCACAATGTATTTCTCGTGACTTCCATCTTTCCAGAGTCCAGCTTGTCTCTAGTGGGAATACTGGTTTTTTCTAGGCCTGTGACTTTTCTGGTTTGGTCGGGTCCTGTAGCTCTCTTAGGGTCCTGTTCTAATTGCCTGCCCCTGAAGGCCAGCCTTGGGCATCCCCAGGCCACATCTTCCCCTGTACCACTGCAGCTCATACCCTTTAGCTCTCTAGGATCTAGATCAGCACCTCTAGGTTCTCTCTCATCATTGCCTGCCTGTCTTGTGTTCCTTCAGTGAGAAGCCAGAGTGTCGAATATCATCGATATGCTCCCCCAGGGACTCCATGTACCAGTCAGTGTGTTTGATATCAGAAGAAAGGAATGAATGTGTCATTGCCACAGAGGTGAGTCCTGGACTGGCTGGCCTTTCCTGTCAACATGCCCCCTCCTGCTTTGTGTGGATGTGGGAAATGTCCTGGTCACTAGCAACCTTGTTCCTGAAGGGGGTGGGTCAGAGAGCTCTTCCCTGGTGTTCAGTGGCTCTTGAGTCCCCTGCTGGTCTCACTGCCACAGAGAGTGTGACATAGGAGCCAGGTGGTATGCCTGCCTTGGTAGCTCCACTGGAAGGGACCTAGTCAAGGAGTCAGGGGCAGCTCAGGTAGAGCTAGGAGGGCAGCCATGGTACCTGCTGCCTTTCAGGAACTATTTCCCAGTTGCCTTTGGGTGAGGACAGTTGCCTGTGTCTGCCTGTTCCTTCCCACTGGCTTCCTCCATTGTATGCCCATGTTAGTGCAAGCTCCCAGACACTTGTATGTTTTAGGGCAAGAGACCGAGAGGACTGCCCCTCCCTCAGTGGCTTCTCCCAGCGCATCCCTGACACAGTGCCTGTCCCCAAAACAACCATTTTCTCATTTTTATATGCTCCCAGGTATAAGGCTCGAGCCTACCCAGACACCCAGCTTTGGCCCAGCAGCTGGACCTTCCTTCTGCATTGTTTACATTGCACCCGTGATGGGACGCCTTTAGTATGCACAGTGCTGCTCTGAGGAGGAGGAGGAGGACAGGATGGCATGAACTGACAGACTGTGAACCTGCCACCTCTGCACATCTTCAGGAGTCTGCCTGGCCTCAGATGGGCAGCCCCACCGAGGGAACAGAGTCGAGAAGCCAGAGAAACATCATTTGAGCTGATATCTAAGGTGCCACTGGGACTTGCTCTGCCACCAGGACCATCTTGGGGTTCTTGACTGTTCTCCAGAGAGTGACAGTGGCCCTAACAGGTCTTGGAGCTGCTGTGACTCCCGTGGGCACCTGTACTTCCAAAGTGCCTTTGCCTAGACACCATCATGACAACTGGGCTCAAATGAGAGAGAGAGAGAGAGAGAGAGAGAGAGAGAGAGAAGAGAGAAGAGGCTTGCCAGGGACAGGCCTCCTGTAGGCAGGAAAGCCTTTGAGTTTGGCTCTTGGCAGGAGCTACCCTGCAGGTGAGGTGAACATGGAGGGGAGAGACATGAACCCTGCCACCAAGCCTATACCTTCCAGGCAAGAGGCTCCTGTGAACAGATAGGCTTAAGGCCTGGTCCTTTTGTCAGCTAGGGATACAGGCCTAACTGGGGAGCTCAAGGCCCTTATGCTAAAATTTCAATGAGGGAGGTAGGGGTGCTGCTGTGGCCTGGCCCCTCCCTCCCTCATGCCCATCTCTGTGCCCTTGAGCCTGGGCTGTACCAGTGCCCACTGCTGCCCTCAGACCACCTTTGAAGCGATCTTCAGAAATCAATAATATGAGGTTTTGTTTTGTTGTTTTTTTTTTGTAGTTTATTTTGGAATCTAGTATTTTGATAATTTAAGAATCAGAAGCACTGGCCTTTCTACATTTTATAACATTATTTTGTATATAATGTGTATTTATAATATGGAACAGATGTGTACAGGAATTTATTACTTCTTGGGTCCTGTCTTTGTAATAGTAGAGTGGGAGTCTATGCCTGCCTTCCTACCTCAGATTTGAGGTCCCTTATGCTCTTGCTGTTGAATGCCCTGCTGGAACCCCTAGGGCCTGGGCATGCTTGGGTCTGGTATGTTGTGTGGAAGGCTGGTGTCTCTGGGGAGCCTTGCCTTGTGCACTTCATCCCCAACCTAGGCCAACCTTCCATGCCTGGTGACTTTGAGACTGGGTGCCACTATCCCACTTTATGCTTCCACCCTTCCATGGGGCTATATTTACCCTGAATCTCTCCTTTTCCCCAAGCCTGAGAAGGTATGTGTCCCTAGACTTTCTCCCATTGAGGAAGATCCTCTCATTACTTATTCAAAAGGACTCTCTTATTAGATATCGAGTTAAGTCGCCTCTGGGTACTTCCTCCTGCCAATAGGGCATTTCTGTTGCTCTGGGCACCTGCTGTTTTTTTTTTTTTTCAGTACTACTGAGGAACTGATTTGGAATGGGGATGGATAGATTTGCGCTAGGTTTGTATTTCTCGAAGCTGGACAGAGCTGAAAGGATGAATGAGAGAGACTGTAAAAAGGACAGGAATCAGAGCCTTCCCTGAGTCTGTGGCTCAGGCTGAGGCACTTAAGAGGGAGTTTCCAGCCTGTTCCAGGCCCAGCTTCCTCTAAGGCACAGGATAGTCCCCAGGGTGCCTATCACCTCTCTACAGCCACAAACATACCTACATGAGTAAATGGTGGGAAAACAAAACAAACAAAAAAAAGCCAAACCAAACCCAGTGAAGAGCTGTGCAAATGCCCCAGGGCCTGTTCAGAGTAAACCAAGACAGACCCAACAGATGCCTTTCTCCTAGTGAAATCCAACTTCAGGAGGCGAACTTGCCCCACCCCCAACTCCAGCATGGTGAAGGTGAATCGGATCTGGGTGCTTATTCGAGTCCCAGGAGTGCGCACACGTTCCATGGCTTGGTCATCATTCTCTGTTGCTCTACTGCGCACACAGGGTATCAAACAGGAAGACATTCAGGGAACGGTTCCCACAGCCCAAGCCGGCAGCAGGGGGAAGAACAACACGACCTCACTCTTCCTGCCCAAAATGAAACAGGAAAGCGGTTCCTAGGCTCTGGGGGGCGGGGGAAGCCGGGCTGGAACAGAAGGGGAGATGACGAGGCTCCCATGTAGGGGACAGGTAGGACACCCGCAGGCCTGCACGTCCACACCACCAGGCTAGGCGACATTGCCAGATGCTCAGAGAAGAGCCCTGGAGAGGTCATGGTGGTGGCTGGCACAATCCATTTACCACCTTTGATAACCTCATCAGGGAGCTGAGAGAGCATCCAACACTTCACCCTGGCTTTCGGGTACAAATGGGAACCCGTGCAAGGACTTCGTGTAGTATGCTTGTGGGGTCTCTGATCTGCAGCCCATGCCAGGCCCTCTTCCTAGCAACTCAGAAGTGGGCTCTCAGAAGTGAGAACTCCAGTTCTCACCTGGAGTGTGAACAAATGATCATTTTCTCCCAGGATTTCCTGAAGGTCGCTCCTTGAGGGAATAGCCCCGTCCCCAGGGGTAAGGTTTAAGGCTGTCTTGATCACACAAGCGTCCAGGAGACCTGGCATTCAGACAAGATTAGACTACGGCTCTACTCAGCAGCTTAGCAAATGTTCGGCTTTGTAGATTTTATAAGAGAATTCAGAGTTTAGCAGTTCCTCAGCAGCTTGGAGTTACTGTCCCGTCTAAAGAGTTAGTCTGACCTCCTGGTGACCTTCGGCCCTGAGGACAGCTGCTTTCCCAGAGTTTGTTGGCTGGTGACCACCTGGAGATCCTTGTGCTCTGGATTGGGAGGGGCGGTGAACAAGGCAGTCGTGCCTTTATTGGCAGGGCCACAACTGAGCTAGGCTCAGGGCAGATGAGGGTACAACGGCTCCTACCCGCTTCCTCTCAAGCTACGGAGGCCACTGGACTCAACCAACACCTGCAGTGTTTTACCTTGGCCAAGGGCCCCACAGAGCCCCCTGTTGGCTCCCTCCTCTTCTCCCTCTGTTATCTCCGCGTGGGTCTGCACCATCTGTGGGCCCAGCCCTCCGCCCCCGTGTGACCTGGTGCGTGCCGGGAAGGAGATGGAAGTGATTCACTCGGGGAACTGTGACTCTCCCTTCCCAGGGAGGGGATGCTCCTGGGAGACCCCAGTGGTCTTTCCCCAAGGGCCGCGCCCACCGCCCCGCGCATCGCAGGGTGACCCGGCCGGGCCCAGACTGGGCAGAGGAAGAGGCAGGTGCGCCCGCCCGCCCGCCCGCCTGCCTGTCGGGGTGGGTCAGCCCTCCACCTGCCGCCACCGCCGGGCGCCCGAGAGCTCCGCGGCTCCCCGCCCTCGGCTCTTTGTTACAGCCCGACTTCCTGTTTGTGGTCACCGACCCCGGCTCACTTCCCGGGCCGGGAAGCCGCCGAAGGCCGCGAGTTCCTCGGAGACACTCCCACTGGGTCCCGCCTCCCGCCTCTTCCGAATCCCGCCCCCCCGCCCGGGAACAAGCGCGGGGCGGCAGCCGCGGGAAGCGGAGCCTCGGGCGGGCGTCGCGGCGGGACGGCAGGGCGGTCGCCGGACACTAGAGGGCGCCGCGCGCCTGTCCAGGCTGCTGTCCCGATGCAGGCTTATAGGACGGCCGAGGCTGGGGACCAGTCCAGGGATTCTGAGTCATCTTGGGTCTCTGCCCTGCAGAGCTCGGTCCCGGTTCCGTACCACTAAGCTCAGGGAGTAACTGGAAGGAATCCAGCGCATTTGTCCTGGTGTTCAGAAAAGCAAGGCCCAGCTCTACCGCATCCCCACCGTCTTCCAGCCGCCTCCTGCAATTTGTCATTGTGACCCCAATGAAAGAGGGCAGGCCTGAAAGGGCTAAAGCTAGTGGCTAAAATTAAACTCCCTTCCAGCGTCATCCCTTATTGCCAATGATCCGGGACGTCCGTTTCTTCAACAATATTATATACAGGCCAGACATTGATGGCAAAGCATAGCTGCTTATCCGAAGAGACTAACCAATCTGGAGAGGCTAACCATTCAGTTGATTGACTGATTGATTGATTGATTGAGGCCAGGACTTAGCTTAGGCTACCCTGGAATTCCTTAAGTAGCCCAAGATGGCCTTGTCTTAAGAACAAGACAAAGGGGTAAATCCAGTTGAAGCCGCTTGTAATAGTGCGCTACTGCGGTGGCAGTTGGAAGCTACTGACGGCTCCAGGATTGTGTCCTACAAAGACAAGAAATGAAGCCTGGGGACTCCAGAGCTGAACGCTCGAACAAGCCAGGCAGAGTAGAACACAGCTTTAACCCCAGCACTTGGGACAAAGAGCGATGGAGTTCTAGGCCAGATGGTCTACATAGCAAGGTCCGGGACAGCCAGGGCTACAGAGAGAGACCCTGCCTCAAACACTCGAACAACAACAATGAGAGAAAGGGACAGAGAGAATCCTGAGAGGTTTCAAGAATGGACACGTCTTGTACTCTTATTTCTTTCCTGGCATTCGGGCTCCACCATGAATACTGTAGTTAACAAACCGTCATAAAGTGGGACGTCTGATTCATGAAGCTCCTGCAGCAGAGGAGCATCTGTGAAGATGTCAGAGTGTTCCCCGGGCTCTGACTGCCTAACTTAGCCCCTGTTTTCTGTCTCAATCCCTCCATAGAACAAGTGACCCTAAATGACTTTGAGAGGGGGTAGGACAAAGATCAATCGAGCTACTTCAGGCTGGGGAGGAATGTTGAATATTGACGGCAATTAGGGTCCCCATTAAAAGATCTGTCTAATGGCCCATGGTAGAACTTAGGAGAAAGACCCATCTCAGCTTGCCTGAATGTAATATGGATTCCAACAGAGAATACATAAAGCACATTATAAGATCAAACAAACACAAATCAAAATCAATAATATGATAGGTGACAGAAAGGACCAAATCTAATGCATACTTTCTTTTAGGATCTGACCTTGCCAAGAACCTTGAGCCATATTATTATCCATTAAAACAAAAACAAAAGTCAGTTGCCAAATACATATGGACTGGACATTGGGAATGTATGCTAAACCTTATAATTTTCATTAGAAAAACCTTTTCAGCCGGGCAGTGGTGGCGCACGCCTTTAATCCCAGCACTTGGGAGGCAGAGGCAGGCGGATCTTTGCGAGTTCGAGGCCAGCCTGGTCTACAAAGTGAGTCCAGGACAGCCAGGGCTACACAGAGAAACCCTGTCTCGAAAAACCAAAAAAAAAAAAAAAAAAAAAAAGAAAAACCTTTTCAATGTTATCTTAGGTTTTTGATAGGTGTTTATCAAAGGTCCATATTGTTTATTCAGTTGTAACAGGTCTCATTTAATAAGACCAAAAATGTCACCCACCTGAGCAGTGAGAAAGTCTAAGGCTTTTGTTTGTTTGTTTGTTTGTTTGTTTGTTTAATTATATGTATATGGGTGTTTTACCAGCACGTATGCCTGTGAACGTCGATGGGCCTGGTGCTTGCAGAGACCAGAAGAGGGTGTCAGATCCCCAGGGACTGGAGTCACAGATGGCTGTGAATAGTCATGTGGGTGCTAGGACTCAAACTCATGTTCTCTGAAAAAGAAGCCAGTGCTCTTAACCACCGAGTCATCTCTGTAGCCTAGCCCTCCACTTTTGAAGGACTACAACTGGTCAATGAGTTAAAGCTTTGTTGAGTTTCAGTGGCCAGGAGGCCCAAGAAAACTGTAGGATTTGGAAAAGAGTGTGATTACTTAATTGCTACTTAAGTATAGTGAAACTAGTAATTGTGAAGAAACTCTTTTGTTTTGTTTTGTTGTTTTTCAAGACAGGGTTTCTCTGTGTAACAGCCCTAGCTGTCCTGGAACTCACTTTGTAGATCAGGCTGGCCTCAAACTCAGAGATCCACCTGCCTCTGCCTCCCAGTGCTGGAATTAAAGGTGTGGGCCATCACAGTTTTCTTTGTGAAGAAACTTTTAAAGGAATCCCCAACTGTCATGGGTGGATCCTCAGAAGAGCTTAGGGAAGTGGTGGATTGATCACAGACTGTGATCTCATACTTGTTTTAGGAAGGGACCCAAGTTACAAATGCCTTCTGATGGAGGAAAATTTAGACCTTAAACGTCTGTGTAACAGGGAAGACACTCACTATGCTATACTAACCCTGCCAGAGAATGGCAGCATTAGGTAAAGATAAGAGCCACACAGGTAAAAAGAGCCTGTCCTTTTAAAGCTAACACCAGTGGTAGGACCCTACCTGAATCCAAATAAAGGTTTCACTGGAAGATATCCTTGTCTGAATAGTCCAGAAAAACCCTAGGGGCCCTGTGGCAAGGTAGATGGAATATCAAGACCAGAGCTCATATCTTCAACCATAAGCATTAAACACACAGAGAAACAGTGCAAATCTTTAAACTGTCAAAGCTTTCCCCAAAGACATACTTTTCCCAGCAAGGCCACAACTCCTAAACCTCTCCAACAATAACACCAACTGGGGACCAAGTATTCAAATATGTGAGTAGATGGGAGACATTTATCATCCAAACCGTCACAAAGACTGTCTCTGAATCCCTGTGTGCTGGGGTGGGCAGGTAAATAGAATAACCTCGGAGGTTGGGTCCTAAAAGAGAAACAGGTATTGGGAATCAGGATATAGAAGGATGTAGAAAAAGGCCCCCAAAGCAGCGCATGGTGGAGCACACCTTTGATCCCAGCACTCAGGAACCACAGGCAGGCAGATCTTTGTGAGTTCGAGCCCAGCCTGGTCTACAAAAACAAGTCCAGGACAGTCAGGACTATTTCACAGAGAAACCCTGTCTCGAAAAACAAACAAACGTAATAGAGAGAGAGAAAAAAGAAAAAGGTACCCATTAAGCCTCTGACAGTAAAGCATTTGAAGTTTTTGGGACCTGGGCCAGGAGAGTATATGATTACAGTTTTATTTGTAAATCTGAGGTCCTAGATTTCTCTGCATTCTCCATAAGCTTTCTCTCTGAGCAGGTGTGTTATATGGCCTTTTATCAGGGACCACTAGCCCTGCTGTTTTAGATTGGATATGATATTTACAAGCCTTGTCATGCCTCAGGTTTTCTTTCTTTAAGATTTTTAAAAAAATGTTTTTCCTTAAGTGTATTATTTTTAGATAATTTATTTTTATTTTATGTACATTGATGTTTTGCATGCATGTGTGAGGGTGGGTATCTGATTTCCCTGGAATAGGAGTTACAAACAGTTGTGAGCTGCCATATGGGTGCTGGGAACTGAACCTGGGTCCTCTGGAACCAGTGCTCTTAACTTCTGAGCCATCTCTCCAGTTCTATCATCATTATTATTATTATTATTATTATTATTATTATTATTATTATTATTGCTGTTGGTTATTGAGACAGGGTTTCACTATGTAACTCTAGCTGACCTTAAACTTGCTATGTAGACTGGGATGGTCCTGAACTTGCAGAGGTCACCTGCCTATGCCTCCAAAGTGCTAGGATTTAAAGGTCACCACATATGGCCTTATTTTTTTTAATTTTTTTTTAGGTTTTTCAAGACAGAGTTCCTATGTGTATCCTTGACTGTCCTGGACTAACTTTGTAAACCAGGCTGACCTTGAACTCACAGAGATCCACCTGCCTCTGCCTCCTGAGTGCTGGGATTAAAGTCATGCTCCACCACACCTGGACTTATTTTTTTTTTAATGATATATATGCATGTATATCTGTGTAGTGGTGTGTGCTCATGAGTTCAAGTACACACAGAGGCCAGAAGTGTATTGCTGAGAGTGGCCTCCATGTTTGAATGCTAGGTCCCTATTGGTGGAACTGTTTGGGAAGGATTAGTAGGTGTGGCTGGGTTGGAAGAAGTTTGTAGCTAGGGTTGGCTTTGAGGTTTCAAAAGATTCATACCGGGCCAGGCGGTGGTGGCGCACGCCTTTAATCCCAGCACTTGGGAGGCAGAGGCAGGCGGATCTTTGTGAGTTCGAGGCCCGCCTGGTCTACAAAGCGAGTCCAGGACAGCCAGAGATATTCAGAGAAACCCTGTCTTGAAAAAAAACTAAAAAAAAAAAAAAAAAAGATTCATACCATTCTGAGTGCTCTCTGGCTGCTTCTTACATGCAGATAAAGCTGTGAGCTCTCAGCTTTTTCTTCTACCATGCCCTTGCTCCACCATCATGGACTCTAATCCTCTGAAATCATAAGGTCAATTAAATGCTTTTTTTTAAATTAGTTGCCTTGCTTTTGGTCACAGCAATAGAAAAACTAATACAATCTCCCTGGAGCTGGAGTTACAGGCAGTTGTAAGCCTCTCAGTTTGGTTACTGGGAACCAAATTCAGAACCTCTGCAAGAACAGTAAACACTGCTAACCACCAAACTATCTCTCCAGCCTTGTACCTCCAGTTTCAAAAGGTATTGTTATTGTTGGGGAAATAGAGAGAAATCTTAAATCGATTTTAGTAGGGGAAGTTGTTTGCCTTTCCAATTTGTCCCTTGAAGGCCCATACACTCAGATTATAATTTTGTTGTTGTTGTTTTTTGTTTGTTTTTGAGACAGAGTTTCTCTTGTGTAGTAACCCTGACTGTCCTGGACTCCCTTCATAGACCAGGCTGGCCTCAAACTCACAGAGATCAGTTTGCTTCTGCCTCCAGAATGCTGGGATTAAAGTCGTGTGCCACCATGTCCAGCCTACTCAGATTAATTTTAGTCTCTATTAAAGAAGGGTGAGTCTTCATCATGGGGCCACAGAGACAGTGGTCTCTAGGTGAGGAATGATGTTTTGCCCAAAAGAGGTATAGGAGTTTCAGGCACTATAAAGATGAGGAAACTTGTCCTACTTTCATGTCTGTTGCTGTGTTGAAACAGCCTGATACAAAGTAGCGTACCAGAGGAATGTTTATTAGACTTACAATTCCAGGTTACAGTCCACTATTTTGGGGAAGTCAAGGCAGCTAGTCATATTATATCTAGAGTCAGGAATGGATAAAAATGAATGTACCTACACTACCTGATTTCTAGTTGGCTTTATCTAACTTTCTACCACTAGGACCCTCTGCCTAGGGAATGGTACTATGCACAACCTGCTGGGTTTGTCTATATCAATTGGAAATCAATACAATTCCCTAGTCAGGTGCCTTTAATCCTAGCACCCAGAGGTAGAGGTAGGCAGATTTCTATGATTTCAAGGCCAATCTGGTCTACACAATAAATTCTATGTTAGCCAAGAGTGAGATCTACATAGTGTACATAATATCTCCAAAAAAAAATGGTGGAACACGACTTTAATCCCAGCACTCGGGAGGCAGAGGCAGGTGGATCTCTGTGAGTTCGAGGCCAGCCTGGTCTACAGAGTGAGTCCAGGACAGCCAGGGCTGTTACATAGAGAAACCCTGTCTTGAAAAACAAACAAAAAAACAACAACAACAAAAAGCAGCCTTTTAGACATTCCCACACACAGCCTGATAAAGACAATTGCTCAACTGAGCCACTCTTCTCAGGTCATTCTAAGCCTTGTAAGTTGACATTTAAAACTAAAACCACACCTTCCCAGTTACAACAGAGGGGATGGGTAAATAAAACAGAGTCAAGGCCTTTCTTGACATCACAGTTGCAGATCAGGAGAAAGAAAAATTAGGGCTAGAGCCTGGTGGTGGCACACACCATTAATCCCAGCACTGGGTTGACAGAGGCAGGTAAATCTCTCAGTTCAAGGCCAGCCTGGTCT
>CAJQZJ010000231.1:1600575-1689863 GCA_907164525.1 Lophiomys imhausi | reverse complement strand
CACACACATGGGGCACATGTACATACAAGCAGGCAAAACACTCATATACAAAAAATAAAAGTAAATAACTTTGTTTTGTTTTTGAGACAGGGTCTCACTATGTATCTCTGACTGTCCTGGAACTCACCAGGTAGACCAAGTTGATTTTGAACTCACAGATATCTGCCTGCCTCTGTAAATCAATGTCTACAAAACAAAAGAGTGCCTGGAATACAGCTCAGTGGTAGAGTATTTTCCTAGCATATAGAAGCCTTTCTGGAACAATCTGTGAACTGTCTGGAAAGAAAAGAGAATAAGAAGGCTAGAATTTGCCTCCACTGAATCTAAGTATTTAGCTTGACCACATTTCTAAGCCACTCAGTTCTTCAGAGCTGAATCAACAGAGAGCCAGCCTGTGACTCTGCCCTGCATACAATGGAAAGTGGTAAATCATAAACGAAAATAATTAGTCAGCCACGCATCAGACATTGGCTAAAGAGCTTCAGCCCTTGTTAAACCCACAAGGTGAATGCCATTGCTATTACTCCATAGTTAAGGAGACTGGTGACCAGAGACAGCATGGTTAGGGTGCCCCACTGGTAAGCGCTGGAGTGCGGCTCAAATCTGAACTCAAAGCCTATGTCTGGCAGGCTGGGCATTCTACTAGAATCAGCAGTTTTATAAGGTAACTTCATCCTTGAGCATGGTTAATTTATGCAACTCTTTATCTCCCAAAACAAATGCTTCCCCTGTCTCAGATAACCACCCTGGCCAGCAACAGTTGTTTACTCAAGTGTCTGGAATGAGAAGTGAGAAAAAACAGATCACAAGGAAATGGGAAGTGACTGCTTTTAGGGGAACAATAAGGAAAGGCTAATTTGGGAAAGATCCAAAAGAGGAAGCCACCAGGTGTGTGCATCATGTGCAAGACACATGTGACTCTGCAAGGTGGAAGTAAGGCTTGGCCCATCACCTCACCTGAGTTGGTACCTCGTTGGTCATGACATCAGCAGCCCCTCCTGAGGGTACCCTAGAAGGAAAGCTGACATGTGTTTGCTAAGTGGGTGGTTTACTGCCTGAGACAGATATGTTGGCAAAGAGAAGCAAGAACTAGGAATGGGCAAAGGTGGCAACAGGACCGTGTTTAAGATCCCCTTAGCCAACTTTTGTGGAGATTTCTATTTTGAGAGTGTTGAACACTGTAGCCCTGGCTTGCTTGGAACTCAAGTATCTACTGTGAGACGTTGGCCTGGACTTTTCTCCCCACCTTCCATCCTCCCTCCTTCCCTCTCCTCACTACAATTGTGGATGACCTTCTGCATGCCATTACTGTATTGACTCCCCTGGGCCTTCAAAGATTAATACGTTTTTGGGGGAGCTCTCCTTTGATGAAAGGGAGGGATCATCAGTAAGGAGGCTTGGAGCTAGGCCGCCTGTATGTAGACTCAGGCTCTGTAACAACTATGCCACTGTGAGCTGTATGCCTGACTTTCCTGTGTGCTTATCTGCGAAATTATATTTACCTTCCAACAGAGTGGAGACGTTTATAATTATTTTTATTTATTTTGAGACAAGGTCTCACTATGTAGCCCTGGCTGGCCTAAAATCCACCATGTGGATCAGATTAGCCTCGAAATTCCAGAGACCCACCTGCATCTGCCCCACAAGAGAAATTTATTAGAAAGGATGCAAAAGGTGTTTAGCAAATTGTCTGTCACATGGGAAAATATCCCATAAATTATTGTGGTTTTTAAAATTGTTTTTGATTTTTCAAGACAGGGTTTCTCTGTGTAGCCCTGGCTATCCTGGGACCAAAGGCTATCTCTTTGTAGACCAGGCTGGCCTCTGAACTCATAGAGATCCACCTGCCTCTGCCTCCCAAATGCTGGGATTAAAGGTGTGCACCACCATGCTCAGCCATTGCAGACAGTTTCCTACTGCCATGTGGGTTCTGGGATTTGAACCCGGGTCCTTTGGAAGAGCAGCCAGTGCTCTTAACTGCTGAGACATCTCTCCAGCCCCCTATAAGTTATTGTTTCTGGTATGTAAACATAGGCAGAGGATGGATAAATAGATGTAACCTAAGGGTTGGAGGAGCATAGAGTGTCTAACTGTCTGGATAAGGTTGGGTTCTGGATCTTGGGTTGGTAGGAAGAGGTCTGAGGAAGAATATCGTGGAGGTGTTCCCCAGGTGATTCAGATACGTGTGCTTTATACATCATAGTTGAGTTTATGTGCTAGTAAGTACAAGAACACAGAATTGTTTCCAATGGATTCACTGATTTAATGGGCTGTATCAACTTTATGTTACCATTACAGTGGGATGTTTGAGTTTTCTGTGAATTGGTGCCTATATAAATATGTTCATTTTTGTCATGTGAACCAACCATAATTTACTTGAACATTTAGCGATTTTTGGATAGTTATGTATTTCTTCTTTTGGTGTTAACACCTCATTCATCAGAAAAGCACTAAAATTTAAAGAAACTTTTTTTATTATTCAAAAATTACATTTTTGAGCCAGGCGTGGTGGCTTTAATCCCTTTAATCCCAGCACTTGGGAGGCAGAGGCAGGTGGATCTCTGTAAGTTTGAGGCCAGCCTGGTCTACAAAGTGAGTCCAGGACAGCCAGAGCTACACAGAGAAACCCTGATTGGAAAAAAACAAAAAAAAATTACATTTCAGGGTGGCATCCCAGAACTTGGGAGGCAGAGGCAGGCAGATCTCTTTAAGTTTGAGGTCAGTGTGGTCTGTGTAGGTAGTTCCAGACCAGCCAGAGCTACATAGTGAGACTCAGCCTCAAAACAAAAACAAAAAACCCAAGAAAAGAAAGAGAGAGAGAGAGGGAGGGAGGGAGGGAGGAAGGAAGGAAGGAAGAAATATTTCAGGTTGGAGGTGTAGTTCATTTGCTAGCATGCTTGCCTAGCACACACAAAACCCTGGGTTTCATCCCAGAATTACACAAATCAGAGTTGCTGATGCATGTCTACAATTCAACATTCAAGATGTACAAACAGGACAATGAGAAGTTCAAGGTCATCTTCAGCTACATAGCAAGTTCAGGCCAGTTTAGATACATGAGATTGTTACAACAGACAAAAACAAACAAAAATGACATTTCAAGGCTGGTGAGATGGATTAGGGCGTAAAAGGGCTCATCACACATCTGATGACCTGAAAAGAGCTCGTCACAACACCTGATGATCTGAGTTGGATCTCTGGGACTCCCAAAAGTTGCTCTGTGACCTTCACACATGCTTGCATGCATACACCTATTCACAAATATACAAAATAAATAAATATAGTGAATAATCATTTCATTGAATGTTACCATTTTTCAACTGCAACACCCACACCTCCACATTAGTGTTTGATGTTTCCATCATTATTCAGGCATTTTTTCCCTTGTTTATTTGTTGCAAAAGGGTCCCACACTGTAGCCAAGACTAGCCTCAAATTTGAAGCAAGACTCCTGCTTCAGCTTCCATAGTGCTGGGGCTCCAGTCATGAGCTCCCACATCCTGTCTATTGTTGTTTTTAATAGTTTTACTATTGCTCATGTGACTGTCCATATCCTGCATTTTTGGTTTACTATGCAGCCATCGGCATTTTTACTAGAATGTCTTCATAATAGATACTGATTTTAAATGAAGTAAAAATAGCCTTGTTGTTTTGAGACAGGGTCTCGCTATATAGGCCAGGCTGACCTTGAACTCAGGATCCTCCTGCCTCGGTTTCCCAGGTGCTGGGATTACATGTGTGTGTGATCACCCCTGTCAGAAATAGACTTCTTTGGAAAAATCTTATCTTTTCTTTTGAAAATCCCAAGCAGAATAAATATAAAAAAAGAAAGTCCAAATTTCCTGCCATGCTGTCTCAAGGCCACATATGGAATCAGAGGTAGTAACCCTGGGCATTTAATGAGCATTTCCAGATTCTTCCATGTAAAAAAGCGTCCACGGATTGCTCCTTTCCCCAAGGCTGAGGACAGGACCCAGGGCTTCACACAGGTGAGGCAAATACTCAACCACTCAGCTTCACCTCAGACTTTTTTAAGTTGAAAAAGTTACATTTGGTCATTTTACAACCTGCTTTTTCATGCAATCATACATCCCAGTTAGTGTTTTAATACCAGTAAGGACAGCCCTATAGAACTGTCCCTGACGGTGTCACAGGCTTAGTTGGGCATATCAACTTTGTTACCATATATGGCTTGATATTTGCTTTCTCTGTGTGTCTTAGTGCACTTCTCTATCATGTGGACTGAGCACAACTTACTCCAATGTTTAGCTATTTTTAGGTATTTAAGGATTTCTTCCTTTGCTTTTGCTGACAGAAATAACAAAACATTACAATTTCAGGCACATGGCTTCTTTTCATATTTTGAAGAATTTCCTGGATGCAACCTGAAGTAATAAATAAACATTAAAAGAAAAAGAAAAAGTTCACTCTGAGAAAGTTTAAAGTAATATCAATCACCAATGTAGTTGCTGCAGGCTAATAAAGACTTCCTATTGGCTTAAAAAAAAAAAAAGAATTTCCGGGAGTGGAAAGGGTGGTCACACAGTTCCTCAGCAGAACGTCCTTTCCCACACCTCCCACCTAAGCTGAGGGAAGATTATTATTTTTTTTTTTTTTGAGACAGGGTTTCTCTGTGTATCCTTGGCTGCCCTGGACTCACTTTGTAGACCAGGTTGGCCTTGAACTCACAGAGATCCACCTGACTCTGCCTCCCTAGTGCTGGGATTAAAGGGATTTTCAGGCTATTTTCTGTAAGACCAGACAGCAAAGGGAGTGCTAAGAGGGACTAACAGAGGAGAGGGAAGGAGAGAATAAACACAGACAGTGGTGACAAAGAGGAAAATTACCAAATATTACCATTTTTTTTCTAAATAATTTTCCATTCAGAGAAGCAATGTGTGATCCTCATAGGGAATCAGACCTGGGGCAGACATATACCAAAGGTATAGAAGACACAAGTGTGAGGGCCGGTGGTCTACTCTCACCACTACAAAAGCAAACGGAATTTCCTCCAACTTTTAAAAATGTCAGTACTCCGTTCATCCATACACTTATTCATTAGAGACAGGGTCTTGCTTTGTAGGTCATGCTGGCCTGAGTCTCCAGGTCCCTATCCTCAGTCTCCGAATGCTGGGATTAATAGTTTCTCTGCGAGTTCCAGGCATGTATATAATGAATTCCAGGTCAGACCAGCTAGAGGATGGGAGAGGCATTGTCACAAAACAAAACAGGAGAGAGAGTTTAGACACTTTGGGGATGGATCTATCCTGTTCATATAATTTTTGGATGAAATAATTAGACTCATTGACAATTTCCACTGCCAAGGAGCTCACTCCAGTTTCTCCAAGCGAAAGGCCTTCTGTTCTGTTTCCCTTTCCCAATGAGAGATGCCCTTTTGCTGCTGCTTAGGGAGTCAAACTCTACCTCCTCTCCAGCCTGCAGCTTGGGGTGGCAGTGGCTCCACGAGGAGCAACAGCGAGGGTAGACTTCTGGGGAGACAGCTCCTGAGACCTGCCAGCGGTGGCGCGCATGCAGGGTTCCGGCCAGGGAGGAACTACCCGCCTGCCCTCGTTGGTGCCAGGGCCCATGCCCACGGCCCGGCAAGAGGCAATGGGAAAAGGCTGCAGCTGCCCTCAGCACTCTGTGCTCTCTTAATCAACATCCTCCCCAAACCTCGGTGCCTACATAGATTAGCCACTGCTGCAAGATCTCAAGCCCGGGAGAATGAAACCCATAGCCTTGGGATAAAACTTGCCTGGCATTTTATTCTGTATGGCCTTGCACCACAGGTACTGGAGGCCATCCTGGAAGTGACTGCCCTGCCCAAGGCTGTTCAGTTTTGGCTTTTCTTCAAACCCGCCTGAATTCAGGGGTCCTACATTTGGCCCCGGGGCGTAACCCTCACGTGAGGCCGGCAAGCTTGCGCCACCCAGCCTGACTCAACTACAGTCTTTGCAAAAACCCTTACCGCCCCGTGACTCAGTTTCTCCAACTGCTCATATGGGCAACAGCATGAGGCACCAGAGTGGAATGCAGAGGGTGCCCCAGACAGCTTCTCTGCAGTGCGTGCTTTCAGGCGAGGCCCCAGAGGCTAGAGCGTGTGCCGCCCAGAGCATTCTTCCTGGTCGTGCCCTCCACTGGCCACCGCTTTGGGTGGCAATGATTCTGACAGGTGCACGGGCTGGACTGAGAAGGAGATACAGCCCAGGCCATTGAGAGGGCTTTCAGGGAGACGGTGGGTGCCCGCGCCTGTTCCAGGCCCGTTTCCAGTACCCGCAGCCTGACGCAATCCATCGGGCCCTTGCTGCATGCTGGTGCTGGGGAAACCTTCCCCGCCGTTGCATCACTCCTGCCAGGGAAGAGGAGCCTAACCAATCAGCGCGCGCGTTGGGCCGGGGGCGGGCTACCTTGGTATCCACTTGGAGGGCGGCGCGGTTAACCGAGAAGCAAAATCCAAACGTGATTGGCCAAGAAGAGGCTTTCCCCGCCCCAATCACCTTGACAGCAGGTGGCCGCTGAAGGGCCCGCCCCGGCCGGAGGGTATAAAGAGCGCCTCCGGAGGAGCCTCTCAGCTGGAGCGACTGATCGGTGCCAGGCCAGGTGTACGCGTCCGTCGGTCCTTCCGTGCCAGTGCCGGAGACCAACCCCGGAGGCCGCCCGGGCCCGTCCCTGCGCCCGGCACCATGAAGCAAGAGTCCGCAGCCCAGAGCATCCCGCCTCTCTCAGTGTCCCCTGCACCATCCGCGCAGCCCTCCTGGGAGGATGGTGACCCCCAGGCTCTGTGGATTTTCGGGTACGGCTCCCTAGTGTGGAAGCCAGACTTTGCCTACAGCGACAGCCGTGTGGGCTTCGTACGTGGCTATAGCCGCCGGTTCTGGCAGGGAGACACTTTCCATAGGGGCAGTGACAAGATGGTGAGCATCCTACTGTGCCCAGAGAAATGAAGTGGGGTTGGCAGGAGAGTGGGCACCCGTGTCCTGGAATGGCAGGGACTCTGGGCTGAGGGAAATGTGTAAGCCTGATTTGTGGTTTAAATTTCTGTGCCTGGGGATCAGGTTGGCGTTTGCACCTGTGGATTCTTGCGTTGATTACGAGTCTAGGCCTCCCGCTCTTTGCTTCTTCCGCATCCGTCCATCACTCCCTGTCTATGTCACTGGATCACTGTATGAATGGCCCTCTCCGGGGCTCGGGGCTTGGGGCCGCACTCTTGGCTGTAGACAGAGATAATTATTTCTTCTTCCTCCTCTTCCTGCTCTTCCTCCACCTCTTTCCTCCCCTTTCTTGTCTACTTCTTACTATGTGGCCTCAAACTTATGGCAAACCTCTTCTCTCTTAGGCTCTAGAGCACTGGGGTCAGAGGGTCAAGTCAGACAGGATTAAAGCCCAGTTCTCTCTCTGTCTCTCTGTCTGTCTCTGTCTCTGTGTGTGTGTGTGTGTGTGTGTGTGTGTGTGTGTGTGTTTCTGGAGATTGGACCTAAGGCCTTGTGCATGATAGGCAAGCACCCTGCCACTAAGGGTACATTCACAGCCCTTTTGGAAGTTCTAATATCTAATTTGTCTTTTTTCAAAATCTTGCTTCTCTCTCTAGCCTGGCCGAGTGGTGACCCTCCTTGAAGATCGAGAGGTAAGTAAGCAGTCAAGAAGGGAATCCTGGGATCCGGAATGTCGGGGTGAGGAGGGCTGGAGCTCTTGGGTGCGGTGAGTGGAAGGGCGGCCTAGTTCGGTGCTTCTTGGAGAATCACTTGAGGGTCTGAATTCAGGTGTAGAGTGGGGTGTGAAATCAGTTTGTCTAACAGGCTCACACATGAGGCCATTGGTTAGTTCCTGGGGTGAACTATATACGTAGGCCTGCTGGCCTTCTGGGGCAAGTCCACTTATGTCAACCCTTAAGAAAGGTGAAATTACCAGACACGGTGGCTCTTGCCTTTAATCCTAGCATGCAGGAAGCAGAAGCAGATGGATCTCTGTGAGTTCAAAGTTATTCTTGGCTGTGCAGTGAGTACAGGGCCAGCCTGTACTATATGAGACTTTGTCTCAATTAAAAAAAAATGAAGGGAAATAGGGTGAGAGACGTTGCTTCTAGGTGGCTCAGTAGCCAGCCAACCACTTTTTAGTTTTTAAAAATTTGGTGGAAAAATGGCTCAGCAGTTAGAAGCACTTTTTGCTTTTCCAATGGGCCTGGATTTGGTTCCCAGCACCCACACAGTGGCCCTAGTTCTAGGGGATCGACTCTTATGGTCTCCAAGATCAACAGGTCGCCAGGCACGCATGTGGTTTACAAACATACATGCAGGCAAGACACCTATACACACACATTTTTAAAATCACATTTACTTGTGTGTGTACATGTGTGTAGGTCACATGTGGAGGCAAAGGGATAGCATATAGAAATAAATTCTTTCCTTCCCCCATGTATGTCCCAGGGACTGAATTTAGGTGGCCAGGTCAAGAGGCATGGTGGCGACCCTCTGAGCCATCTCTTTATTCCCCTACCTCCTTTATAGAGCACAGCTGTGGAGTGTGTCTATGGTAACATTTTAGAATAAAGGAGCGACCAGCAGTGAGCGCTGTGACTGACTGAAGGTGTCTCTGTTTTCTCCTAGGGCTGCACTTGGGGTGTGGCATACCAGGTTCGAGGGGAGCAGGTGAGCGAGGCCCTGAAGTACCTGAATGTGAGGGAAGCAGTACTTGGTGGCTATGACACTAAGGAAGTCACCTTTTATCCTCAAGATACCCCTGACCAACCCCTCACGGCCCTGGCCTATGTGGCCACCCCACAGAACCCAGGCTATCTGGGCCCTGCTCCAGAGGAGGTCATTGCCACACAGATTCTTGCCTGCCGGGGCTTCTCTGGCCACAACCTTGAGTACTTACTGCGTCTGGCAGACTTCATGCATCTCTGTGGGCCCCAGGCACAGGATGAGCACCTGGAAGCTATTGTGGACGCCGTAGGAGCCATGCTGCCCTGCTCTTACCTCACTGAGCAGGCTCTGGCTCTGGTCTGAGGGGCCGAGCCCCTGCAGAGCATGTCCGCGTGGATACTGATGAACATCAGCACGCGGTACTTAAGACAGACTTGATGGAGCTAAAGAAACTTGAGAAGACATAGTGGGCAGCTAGGGACCTTGTGTCTTCCAGCCCTGCCAGTCTGCCAGCCTCCGTCCCTTTCCTGATTGACTCTGAGTTAACTACTTGAAACTTTATTGCACCATGTTGGTGTGGTGGGCAGGGCAGGTGGGGGACCTGCCCTGGATGTGGGCCCTGCTGTGCGGTGGCTCTGCCCAAGTCCTCTGGTGCCTAACCAGAATCCCCCCCATTGCTGCTGCTAATTCCACACCATCCAAGCCTCCATGTCCCCAGGGAGCCTCTAAGAGCCTTGATCCTCTGTCCTCCCAGACTAACTATCCCCAGCCTTGGAAATATCACCTGGCCATGTTGCCAGCCTGCTGGATAAGAGACAACAGACAAGGAGGAGAGATGGCACTGAAAGGACCAAAGTCCAGCATCACTCTTCATCGCTGGGGCTGAGCAGAGCTGGATCCTATGCAAAGACACAGCTGCTGGGACTGGGCCTCCTATCATAGCCCTTCTGTTCCATCTCCCTTTCTGTCTGTCTGTCTGCTTGTCTTTCCGGATCACTCCTATAGACCCATTGGTCTATTACTGGGAAACATCACTACAGGTCTCTTCTCAGTCTGTCCCACACTGCTATCCATAAATGATCTTTAATTACCTTTGCCAGTATATGGTTGTCTTTGTACAGGGCTTGGGTAAGTGAGAGATAAGCCTTGGAAGGATCCCAAGAAGGAAAAAGGCTCTTTCCTCTCCTCTGCCTTCTCCCAGAACCTAGGCTGTGAGGGCAGGACCCGCTGATTCCATGGGCATATCCAGGCCTTGATGTACACAAATAATGTCATCTGAAAGCCTATGAGCAGCATGTTTGCCTCTGCCCCGGGGCCCTGTGCCTCATCCTCCCCCGCTGCCCCAAGGAGGCTGGCTTGCTTGGAACTCAGGCTAGACTTTCCTCCATCTTTAGGGCTCCCCACTGTCTCCTTCTGAAAGCCAGTTCAGATTATGGTTTCTTATTGAAGGGGCACTTGAGTGGGGGTATGGCCATGATAATTTCTTAAGCTGTGGCCTGGAATTGATGTAGTGTTGGCTGGCCCTTCTGAGGTGACCATAGGTCACCCACAGTGGTCCTTTTCCTGCTACTTGTTTACTCCCTGCATGTCCCTAGATACTGCTTCTCACACCCTAGCTCCTGAGGACAGGTCACAGCTCCGAGATATCAGACTGACTAGGAGTTTCTCCATAGGGAGTGAATGGCCCCTAGAGCCAGTCTTAGCTGATTGGCCTGAGAGTCTCCATGCTGCCTATCCCCCCCCCCCCATTGCCCAGTGCCAGGGAGGGAAGCTCTCAGAAGTCCTCAGCCCTCTAAGCTGTCTCTTTAGGGGTGCTCTCCATGAATGATGAATAGGACAAGCTGGTCACACATGTTGCTACTCCTTTTGTAGCCAGTGGCCTGATGGGCCCGTGTGTCTCCAGCAGGGTCAGCTCGGACCAGCTGGGCAGGCAGTGTGTCTGGGAAGAATGCCAGGCTGTGTTGTATGACGATTTTGATGGCCTCGTGTCTTGGCCGTTGATGGGAAAAGTGTGGACTATAGCCAGGTTCTTCTGGGAACCTGGTCAGGACAACAGGACAGGAGGAGGCAACTGGTGTCAGGGAGCTCTTAGCAGCCATGCCCTGGGCCCACTGAGAAAAGCAGGACCCAGCTTGGCCTGGTCTGGATTGGAAGATAATGAGAGTACACACGGACCACTGTTCTTTTTGCTGTTGTTTTGGTGCTGGTAGCAAGGCTCGAACAAGTGCTCTACCGCTGAACCACATTCTCAGGCCCCTTTACCTTTTGCTTTGAAACAGGATCTTAGTAAGCTGCCAAGCAGGCCTTGAGCTCACTCTATAGCTCAGGCAGTCCTTGAACTTGCAATCCTCCTGCCTCAGACTCCAGAGTGATGGGAATGGCAGGCCTATCCCACAAGGCAAGGCTTAAGCTATCGGTGTCATGTACAGTTCTAGGTATGTTGGGCACACAGCACAACGGTGTCCCCCTTAAGGAATTTGGAGTCTAGACAGTTTTGCATAAAATAAACAGGTCTCCTGACTCAAGTCAGTGGACAGTCAGGGAAGGCTGTCTGGGTGAGAGAACTCCAAAAGGGACCTCTGGGGATAGCGATTCAGGGAACACAGTGTGCCTGAGGGGAGACAAGGTCAGATAGGCTAGCACACAGAGGGAACATGGGGCTAGACAGGTGTCAGCCCAAGGGTGGCCAGCGAGGTGAACTGTGCCAGGCTGCAGCTAAGCATTCCTCCTGAGTCAGAAGAGGGCCCTGGCAGATTGTGAGAAGGAGAGAGATGTGTATAAGAAGAAGCACTGGCTGCCTGGTCAGATCGCTGGCTGGAGGTAAAGGCGTGAAGATCCAAGGCAGCCACATGGACAAGAGTGGATCTGAGAGCAGTTTAGGGATTAGGCCAAGAGGATTTGGTGCTAGGTTGGAGAGAAAAGGACTGAAGACAAAGAAGAAAAAGCTCATGTGCCGACTTCAATCCTCCCTAAACTCTGCCCCCTACATTGAGGGGCTTCAATGTGAGGGAACTCAGGGATGGGAAAGTGATAGAGCATATATATGGGAACTCCAAAAGGGACCTCCGGGGATAGTGATTCAGGGAACATGTGTGTTTTATATATATAGACACACACGCGCGCGCGCGCACGCGTGTGTGTGTCTAAGGCTCTGGGATCATACTCTAACACAAAAATTAAGTAAATAAAAACAACAAACTTGTACACACACACACACACACACACACATCAGAAGAAGAGGAGGTGGGAGGAGGAAGTAGGGGAAAAGAAACTATATTTTCAAAATCAATTTAGGAACAAGAGTGGCATCATTGCATTTTAATTCCTGACAGAACAGCCCACTGGCTTCCTACCTGTCTCTGTCTTCAGTCTGTTGCAAATTCTCATTGCATGTAGTCTGTGCAGAACTCCACTATATTCCTCAGGAATGTAGGTGCAAAAAAAGACTTCATAGATTTCCTGAAAAGTTTTTGGGAACCCCCAGGGGCTCCTGGTCCATACTCTGAGATTTTCTGATGGAGGAACATTAAGGATAATTTTTTGTTTTTTGTTTTTTCGAGACAGGGGTTTTCTGTATAACAGCATTACCTGTCCTGGACTTGGCATTGTAGACCAGGCTGGCCTCTAACTCACAGAGATTGGCCTGCCTCTGCCTCCCAAGTGCTGGGAATACAGGCATGTGCCACCATGCCCAGTGATAAGTTCTTTTTTTATGAAAATTATTTTATTAAAAAAATCATTAGCAGGGCAGTGGTGCACCCCTTTAATCCTAGCACACAGGAGGCAGAGACAGGCAGATCCCTGTGAGTTTGAGGCCAGCCTGGTCTACAGAGTGAGTTCCAGGACAGCCAAGGCTACACAGAGACATTATATTTCCAAAAACAAAACAAAACAACTTAATTTTATGTATATGGATGTTTTGCCTCATATCTGCACATCACATGCATGTAGTGTTGGGAGAGGTGAGAGAAAGGCACCAGGTCCCCTGGAACTGGAATTATAGCTCATTGTGAAGTGGGAATTGAATCCAGGTCCTCTAGAAGAGCAGCCAGTGCTCTGAACTGCTGAGCCACCTCTCCAGCACCCTCTCCCTTTATAAAGACAAGTCTCAGCCAGGTGTGGTGGTGCACTCCTTTAATCCCAGCATTCTGGAGGCAGAGGCAGGCAGAACTCTGTGAATTTGAGGCCAGCCTAGTCTACAGAGTGAGTTCCAGGATAGCCAGGGCTACACAGAGAAACCCTGTCTTGAAAATTCGAGAGGAGGGGGGTCTCACTAGGTAGATCTGACTGGCCTGGGACTCACAATGGTCTGCCTGCCTCTGCCTCCTGAGTGGAAATGTGAGCCCCACGTCTGACCTCAACAACACATTCCTTTTGCTTCTTCTCTCAGTTGGAAGACACAAGCACAGGTGGGAAGATGGGTTGTTAACCTTGGAATTTCAGAGTTTTCAGGGCCCTCCTAAATCATCCTACCCATTCCTGCAGGGTGTCTTCTCCAACAACCATCTCAGTGTGGTTTATTGAGTCTGCAACAGGCCAGAGAGCCCTTGACCTCCCCTATAGGGGCCAAACAGCCTATACTCATGTTTGAAGACTGGGGCATAGCTGCTTGGTTCTGGTGGGGCCCTGGAGAAATAGCAGGTCTCACAGATGGAGGAGACACAGGGCAAAGGAGGAAGTGTATAAACTGATATGGTTAAGGGGAAGGTTTTTATTGTAGATTTGAGAAAGAGAACAGCCAGAGGCATCTGGAAGAGTCCAGAGCACAGAGAGAAAGAAGTAGACTGAACATGGCCAGCAGACTAGATATGGCCAGGACTGTCTGTGAGAGAGGGGAGAACATCAGGGGATAGAGAAACACAACTATCGTCTCCTGCGACCACTGACTGGAACACCTGTACAGGGGGCTGGGAATTGGAGAGACAAAGAACACAGGGAGGGACACCTTGATCAGATCTGATTGACTTGGTGTCCCTCTCTGTGTATTTTGTCTCTCCAATTCCCAGACCCCTGTACAGGTGGTACAGTCAGTGGTCGCAGATGATGCTGAAAACCTGGGACCTGGTAAGGGGGGGGGGGAACAGCAGGGGACACGGACACACACGTGCTGAGGAACGCTGTGATTTGGGGCCCCAAAACGGCAAAGTGGAAGTGTTTCTCTGGTTGCCCGCCTGAGAGACTGGTGAGTGCCGGGACAGCGCATGATGGGACAGAGCAATAGCAGAGGAGCCCTACTGAAGTCTTTGAAGGGCTTGATTCAAACACAGGGAGTGGGCTTTAAAAAGAAAACTTTGGAAGAATTTTTAGATGTTATAGAAACTCACTGCCCTTGGCTTCCCGAAAACGAGACATTGAGTAGGAGGCATTGGAAAAGGGTAGGAGAAGTTTTAAAAGAAAAATAGATGTTTCTGGTTATGCCTTTCCTGTGCTAGAAATATTGGATCAACAAGGGAACAGGTACAGACAGTACAATCACATTGAGTTTAAGATTCTTGAAGAGCTTAACCTTGCAGCTTCTCAGTACGGGCCCACCGCTCCTTTTACCATGGTGCTGTTTGAGTGGCTCACAGAGTCACATTTGACCCCCTCAGGTTGGAAAGCCATAACTAAGGCATCCTTGTCTGGGGGAGATTATATACTATGGTTAGCTGAATTCAGAGAGAATGCAAAGAGAACTGCTCTGCTTAATGAGCAAGCAGGCAATGGAGCATGGAATTTGGGTATGTTGGCAGGGGAAGGCCAATTTGAGGGAAATAACAATCAGACTAATCACCAGTCTGCTCTTTATGCTCAAATAGCAGCTGCAGGTATTTGAGGCAGGAAGGCCTGGCTGAGGCTTCCAGGGAAGGGGTATTTGAGTACCAACCTATCTACTATTAAGCAAGGCATAGATGAACCTTTCCAGGAATTTGTAGACCAGCTTTTGAAGGCGGCAGGGAGGATCTTTGGAGACCCTGAGGGTGGAATCCCTTTTATCAAACAGCTTGCTTATGAAAATGCCAATTCTGCCTGCAGGGCTGCTATTCGCCCTTATGAAGCTAAAGCTGACCTGACTACTCTCATTCGTTTATGTGCAGATATTGGCCCATCCTACCAGCAAGGACTGGCCATGGCTGCAGCCATGAAAGGATTATCTGTCTCTGCCATGCTTGCACAAAGGAACCAAAATAGAAACTGTTTTGCATGTGGTCAGCCTGGACATCTTAAAAGAAATTGTCCTGGTAAAAGAGATAGACCCCCCTGCCAGGGTTGTGCCCTAAATGTAAAAGGGGAAAGCATTGGGCCAACGAATGCCGCTCTAAGTTTGCTAGGGATGGTCAACCTGTTAATCCTTAGAACCAGGGAAATGGGTAATGGGGCCAGCCCCAGGCCCCTCACCCCAGCAAACAGGTTTATGGGACAATGAAGTTTGTTCCTCGAGCCAATACCAATCCATTTTTGAACTTATCAGAGCAAGGCCAGATAGTCCAGGACTGGACCTCAGTTCCACCTCCTATACAGTACTAACTCCTGAGATGGGGGTCCAAACCCTGTCCACTGCAGTTAAAGGACCTTTGCCTCCTCATACTGTGAGATTAATTATAGGCAGGAGTAGTGCTACTGTTGAAGGTATTCAAGTCCATCCTGGTGTGAGAGATAATGATTATACTGGGGAAATTAAAATTATGGTGGCATCATCCTCTGGTGTTTCAGTTATTCCAGCGCAAATGAGAATTGTACAACTCCTCTTATTTCTTCTCCCTAAAGTTAATTCCAAGATTATCAGCCTGGCTAGGGGGGAGAAAGAGGTTTTGGCTCCACAGGAACCTTTTGGGTACAGAAATTGTCCGCCGAGAGGCCTAAATTGAATCTTATACTTAGTGGGAAAAGATTTGAAGGACTGCTGGACACGGGCTAATTGCACATATTATTGCTAAGGAAAGTCGGTCCTCTAGTTGGCCAAAAAGCCAACCATTACTCACTTACAAGGTATTAGACAGTCTCTAAATACTGAGCAGAGCTCCCAACTTCTTATTTGGTCAGATGAGGAGGGCAACTCCGGGATGGTTAGACCCTTTGTGACTGAAGGACTTCCTATTAATTTATGGGGCAGAGACATTCTAAGTTAAATGGGAATTATGATATGCTCTCCCAGTGAAGCTGTTACTTTACAAATGATTAAACATGGACACTTGTCCGGTAAAGGCCTAGGAAAAAGGAATCAAGGAAGGTCTCAGCCCATTTCTGTATTAAACAAACAAAAAAAAGGGGAACTGGGGTTTTTTTAATGGGAGCCATTGATGAGCCTGCAGCCTATACTGATAAGACTGATTGGATTTCTGATGACCCTGTATGGGTTGATCAATGGCATTTAACTACTGAGAAGCTGCAGGCTGCTCAGAGTTTAGTGGAGGAACAATTACAAGCTGGTCACATAGAGCCCTCCAGTTCTCCTTGGAATACACCAATTTTTGTTATAAAGAAAAAATCAGGTAAATTTAGATTGTTGCAAGATTTATGTGGGCCATGTGCATGCTCATACAGGATTACCTGGTCCCCTTAGTGATGGCAATGCTACCATTGATCAGTCCTTAAGCCAATATGTTTTTCTTTCTCAGGTTGACAAGGCTGTGGAGGAGGTGTATGAGTGATTTCATCTTAATAGCAGCACCCTGCGTCTAAAATATGCTTTGACCAGGGAACAGGCCAGAAGTATGGTCAAAGCTTGTCCTTGTTGTGCCTCACTGTTGCCTGTTCCACATTTCGGTGTCAATCCTGGAGGCTTGGCTCCTGGTCACTTATGTCAAATGGATGTCACTCATTTCTGTGCATTTGGTAAATTACAGTTTATCGATGTGACTGTTGATACTTGTTCTGGTTTTCTTGTGGCCTCACTACAGTCCGGGGAGGCTACAAAACATGTCATAACCCACTGTTTATTTACATTCTCTGTTATGGGAGTACCTAAGCAGCTTAACAGACAATGGGCCAGGTTATACTAGTAAGGCCTTTACTGATTTTTGCTCAAAAATTTCCATTGTACATAAAACTGGTATTCCCTATAACCCTATGGGCCAAGGCATGGTGGAGCGAGATCCTCAGATGCTCAAAAATCATTTATAAAAAAGGGGACTTATACACCCATAGGTCCTCAAGAGCTCACCTTGATTATGTGCTCTTTATTTTAAAATTTCTACAAGTGGACAATAATGGCAGGTCTGCAGCTGAAAGATTTTGGCACCCTGACACACAACATACTTATGCCATGGTTAAGTGGGGAGATCCTTTGAATAATCAACGGCATGGGTCCAACCCTGTTCTTATATGGATGGGGTCGAGGATCTGCTTGTGTTTTTTTTGCAGGAAAATGATGCTGCTCACTGGTTTCCAGAGAGATTGGTGCAGCAATTGATATCAGGGAATCCCGTTTAAAGGCTGATAATACTCCTGACGATGATGGAAACTCTGACAAGAATGAGAGAAGATTTATGGGCTTTTGTTCCTCTCCCAAGGCGCCTGTGCTGCCTGTCGTCTATTCTGGATTTTTGGGATTGCCTTCCCTGCCTCACCTGGTAGACATCTCTGCGCTGGTTTCAGGCAATTGGTCCATTGCCGAGGTCTTGTGTTTTACCATCCACCGCAGCAGGAAGATGTGGAGGACTTAAGAACTTTATGGTCCCAAACAATTCAAGGGCTGGGAAGTCACTGCTCTCTCCTATGCTTCCTGGTGGTCCTTTCTAATTGGGGAGGGATCTTTTCTGTTGACCCTGCCTCTGCCTTGGGGTATATGTTCTTCTCAGTCTGTAGTTTTCACAGTCTCTGACCATTTAGAGCTCGACAGCAAGCACTTAATGCATCTACCCCTAAGGTATTGTTGGCCATGTATCATGCACCACTGTATATGATCCTCCTCAGTGGGGACATGGCTTGCTCGAAAGAAAAAATATATATACTTGTTAATTTTTCTCTTTCTGCACATGCTTGGGCTGGCTAGCCAATGACGGGTAAGAGAGATTTGGGCAATCGCTTCACCGACCTAAGACAGGCCTTCCAAACTTGAGTTTGAATAGCTTAAGACGGGTGAGGGACAGAAGTATGATTGTGCTCCAACCTAAGACAGGCACAGTCCTCTTGTACTACTTATTAATTTATTTTTTTTAAAAAGTGGGGGCACTGATGCAGCCCCTTACAGAGCAGCCATTTAGTGATTTGTTGTCAAGTACTAGCCTGCACCCGAGTCATGACTTTGCCTGTTACTGGGATATTCCTGCAGCTGGTCTTTGCTGTGCTTTCCTGACACTGAGGCCACGCCTACTTGTTGTTCTTGGTCTATATAAGCAGTTGCACCCTCAGTAAAGTTTGACACCTTGATCAGATCTGACTTGACTTGGTGTCCCTCTCTGTGTTCTTTGTCTCTCCAATTCCCAGCCCCCTGTACAGGCGGTACAGTTAGTGGACTGTACCTGTACAGGCGATGACACACAACTTCTATCTAGGTAGATCTGACTGGCCTGGGACTCTCAATGGTCTGCCTGCCTCTGCCTCCTGAGTGATAGACAGACAGACAGACAGACAGACAGACAGACAGATAGATAGATAGAGCAAGAGAGAGCATATCAAGAATAACACGGTTATGAGGAGAATGAGCAGCTGTGGGGAGGGAAGCCTAAGAACTGAAGGAGTTTAGGGTAGGGGAGGAACTGAGAAAGGCTAGGAAGCTCACTTGGTCTTTGAAATGTATAACTAGTAGCTGAGATACTGAAGGAGCCCAGGTTATCAGCAATTTGGTGTGCTGATAGGCACCCCAGGTAGCCACTTGTCCCTTCTGCCTGTGATAAGGAAACTGACTCATTTTGGCAGATGGGAAACAGTTTCATAAGTTCCCGAAGAATGCTGGCATTTTATCTAACCACCAGAAATCCTCCTATAGGTCAAATTAGGCCCATTTGTAGATTTTTGGACTGCCTTTTGAGGTTTGGGGATTTGGAGTCTCCTTTGGATCTGACAGCAGGTAGAATGCTTCAGCAGCTGAGGACCAGAAGCTCCCTTGAAGTGAGATAAAGGAGGAAGTGACTTTTTTTTTTTTTTAAACAGGGAAGTTGTGTTTTCTGGTGATGTTTTGTTTTTTAGTATCTTTTTCCTCTTTTGTTTTGTTCTTTTTATTGGTTTTGTCTTCCTTAAAGTCACTTAAGTTTACAGTGTGGAAAGATGCATTTGGGACAAGAGTTGGTAGGAATCTGTTGTGACCCACAATCCAGGCAAAGGCCAGTGAGCTAGAGTCAGGGCCCTGAAGTGGTGGAAATCCCTGCCTCTTGGCTGCTGGCTATGAGTGTGAGGCAAACAGAAGGGAGGAGACTGAGGATTTCAAATTGTGTTGGGGTTGGAGACACTGCTGATAGGGTCATGGACAGGAGGAAGGTGGTGACCACGTTTGATCTTTGCATCATTCCTGAGCTGACCATTTTTGTGGAGCTTCTCTGTGTTACCCACACAGAGCCATAGACAGGATCCCAGTCCTTTGGAAGCTGTGTTCGCCTGACAAGAGTGGAGGCACCTGTGTCAGACAAGCAGAGATCGTGAAGAGAAGCCCATGGATGGGAACACTTCCCATACCCCAAGCCTGGCTCTGAAGAGGATCCTGGTAGGCAAAGGGTGAGCCCTGCTTTAGTGTCTAAAACTGAACTAGGGATGACAGGGCCAGAGTGGGAGCTTCAGGCACAACCTCCTGCCAATGGTGACCACATAGCCCAGTGTGCCCAGGGGAGGCCTAGTTTACACTGTTGTCCTGCAGTAATTATTACTTTGTCTTCAAAAGTATTGACAGTTAATAACATGGTGGCCATAAACAGCTGGATCCAAACAGGGTAGCTTTATTAGCAGACATTATTAAAGGATATTGGCCAAAGCCATCATGCCAAGGTTATCCTTTGCCCTCCTTGTCATAGCCATGGCTGAGAGGGAGAGGCCCAGTTCAGGACACCAAGTCTGGGGTTGGTCCTGGGAAGGCTAGTATCTTTTGTCCTTCCTCTTGTAGATCATAGAGTTTGCTCTTCTTCCTCAGGCCCATCCTGGCCTCACTCCTGCCCCAGGCATTTCCCAGGTTATAAAGAGGGCAACACATCTTGCAGATTCAAACAGTGCAGAGCTTCCTCCATTTTGTATTCTTGTTGAGGCCATATCAGGTTTAAAGAGAATTTGATCTCCTTGGTGGAGAACCACATAGAAAATTACTAAAACTCTATTCTAGGAACCTGAGGTCAAGATGTCCCAGCTAACTTAGCTTCTGTCAGACTGCCTACTTGTGCTGTAGGAATTCCCTCCAGCTAACAGCTTCGGTAAAATTGCCTGCTTGTGCTGAAGAAACCCCCTCCAGCTAACTGTTATCTTGACTTCTGTTAAACTACTTGCTTGTGTGTGAAAACCTCCTCCAGCTGCTGAGTGAGATACCATGAGGTAGTTTAAGCTGAACACCTGGAGCTATACCACTTTTGGTCCAGAATACCAGAATATACCAGTCTCAGCTGCCTGGAATATAGCTATATTATATTGTTGGCCATAAACTGTGTGTGAGTGGTCATCTCTGGTGGGCTCCCTGTAACAACCAGCCCTTCCTAGTGACACCACCTCTACCTGGGCCTCTCTCTTCTCACATCTTCCTGGTCTGCATACTGCCGGCTCCCACTCTTCCTGTCTCTGCTCCTCTGCCTGGCACTTTAGTCTGTATTCTTGGCTTTGCTCTGGCTGAAGTTCACCGAGGGCTTTCCTCTGGACCAGTGAGATTTTAGCCCAAGGGAGACCTACTGCAGGTCTGACTGCTCACCTGCCCCCAGCATGAACTGAGGTGCAGGCCTCTAGCCCCACACAGTCAAAAGCACAGCATATCTCCATAATCTTTATATCCTTGCTAACCACATGTTCACCCCATTACCCAAGACTGGTGCTGAGACCTTTGAACTCTTGTATAAACTGAGGACATGACTGCTCCAAGGTACCATTGAGGGGAAGGTCTTTATTCTATGATATGAGGGAGAATACAGCCAGAGGCATCTGGAAGAATCTGGAGCAAAGTGAGGAAGTAGTACACTGAGCATGGCCAGCAGACTGGACCGAGGCATGAGAGGAGAAGGATATGGGAAATGGGGGAAAAAGAGGGAGCCAAGGCAAAGTAAGACAAAAAAGAGAGCTGAGAGTGCATGGCCACAATGGTAGGCATGTTATATGGGAATGAGAAGCTGGAGGAGGGGGAGCCCATGAGCTAGAGAAATTTAGGGTAGGGGGCACAGTGAGAAGAGCCACAAGTATTGAGTAAGCCTGGAGGCCAGCATGTGCTCTGGTTATGCTAATAGCCCCCCCCCCCCAAATAGCCATTAGAGTTTCTTTTGCACCTGACAGCTCTAAGTTCCAAGTATTTATTTCTGCATTATTCTACCTGCAATCTACCCACTCATAATGTCAGCCTCCACTAGCTTCTCCTGGCCTTCAGGACAAGTCCCTGGAACCTGCTCCCCCTATGGCCTCAGCCCCTGCATGTTCCTGGCTTTATAATCCAAGCTTCCTGATGCCACCTCCATCTCTGACCAACCAGCCCTTCTGATCAACACCTTCACCTTCCTCTGTACTCTTCAAGCATCTGGCCTGGTGTCCTGCTGCTGCTGTGCCAGGCAGGCTGGTCCCCACTTCTGTGACGCTTCCATCACCTCTGTCTGCTTTTGCCTGGTGCTCAGCAGCTTGTGTTAACATGTTCTGCCTAGTTCTGTCTGCCCTACATGGAACCCTCCTGAGAGGAGGAACTGTGCATCCTCACTTGAGGCACAGTACCAAATTACAGAGGACAAGTGAGAAACGACCTGTCTGAATACAAAGTCATTTATCACCTTGGAGAGAAGGAGCCTTTGGAAAGCTCACCCAGAGGCAAGGACTCTGAGTCACCTCTCCCGGGTAATATTCAGTCTGAATGTCATGTCAGGCCCAGGAATGTGGACTGGGAGCCACAGGGGCAAGGGCAGACCAGCCAGGCATGGGCAATGCCTTATCCTCTCCTTTAGTCTGTGTGAGGCCATGACCTTGAGTATGCCCTAGGACCCCTCAGGTCCAAAGGGTACTCTATCCCCTGCACCCCACACTCAAAATTGACTAGGTCCAAAACTGGTTCAATTAAAGCTAGACTATAGGAGGATTTCTGGCAGTTAAATAAAAGCCAGCACTCCTCAGGAACTTGTGAAGCAGGTTCCAGTCAAAAGAACTTATTTCCCTTGCTTCTGGCAGGAGGGACATTAGCTCTCTATTTTCCCACAGGTTTAACCATATACTGTGGTTGCATACCAAAGTCCTACCAGCCTTCAGGCTCCCTCAGTTCCTACTGGCAGGTACTTGCTATGCATCTCAAAGCTCACCTAGCCTCCTGGCCCTTCTAACCCACACCCACTCTCTCTGCTAGCCCCCAGGCTTTTCCAGACTTCTCCACATACCATTTATGGTGGTGGGTTCTCCCCCCCCATTCTCTATTTTGCTAGTCTCTGCTATTCAATGCTCCCCTGGTTTCCCCAGCCCTGGCTATGTCCAGTCTGCTTCTCTTTCTCTCTATTCTGGACTCATTCAGATGCCTCTGGATCTCTCTCACTCTCTCATCCACAATACAAACCTTCCCCAAATCATGGAGCGGTCATTGCGGTGATCCCTTTATTGTACCCCTCACAGACACTAGTCCCAAGAGCTTGAGTGCTGAGCAGGAGCTGTGCGCATGGCTGAGTGAGTACATCTCCTAGCACTGCCAGAGCAGGTCTTCTGTCCTTGCAGTAATTATTATTTTGACTCTCACTTTGACTGGGGCGGGCAGCATGCTGCACTCTCCCAGTCTTGCGGTCTCTTTCCCTGTCCTGTATAGCCTGCTGGTGTTGAGGGCGCACAGGACTCAGGTCAGCACTATATCCAACCTGCAGCTTCTTTCATCATAATCTGAGCTTTTACACCCAGCACCAGTCATGTCCCCAGCCTTAAGAGGACAGGAGAGGGAGCCAGGCACTGGATGGGCTGGACACTGAGTCATGGTGGAGTGAGGTGGTGCTGAACTGGTACGGAATACTAGGTCATTCATTCCTGGCCCAGAGGGTCCCAGAGGAGCAGAGACCCAGAACACTCAGAGTCCAGGAGGCATGGCAGAATGCCAGTGGGGTGTTCTTTCCATTCTAGCTCTTGCACCTCTGTTCTCTCATCCCGAATGTCTCCTCCTTGCCAGCGTGGGCTGGGGTGATTTGTCACTTAGATGTCACCTCCCCTGGGAAGTTGTCCTTGAATCTCAACTCCTGGCATCCACGGAAGAAGTGTGGTCTTGGCTCTGACATACATCTCTGACACACATCTCTGACACATGTCCCTTCTCTTTGTACATTGTTCACACCCTGTCCCGTTGGTTCCTATTTATTCAGTACTGTGGATGAAATTCAGAACCCTGAGGCTGCCAGGAAAATACTCTACCACTGAGCTATACCTGAGCACCTGTCTCATTACTGTTCTTGATGACTCCCCAGTGGACTGTGAACTCGTGATGGGGGAGATTATGTCTGTTTTGAAATGTCCCAGAGGAGCCTGCACATAGTAGGGCTCATGTCTTATCATATTGGTGAATGAAAGCAAGACAATATCACTGTTTGGGGTAGGGTGGGGCTGGAGGGGCATTCTAGGCTGCCACTCAGAAGATGGCTATGAGCAGAGGTAGGCTGGGTTACCTAGGAGCATTTCCACCCAGAGTGTGCCTGGGTCTCACCCTGGACCACACTAGACTACTGTTCACATGTAGAGCAAGAGAATGGGTTGAGAGACTAGAGGTTCCTCTTTTAAACTGTCTGGGCTTTTTGTTTGTTTTGTTGGTTGGTTGGTTTTGTTTTCCTTTTTGAGACAGGGTTTCTCTGTGTATCCTGTCCTGGAACTCTCTGTAGATCAGGCTGGCCCTGAACTCAGAGATCTGCCTGCCTCTGCCTCCCAAGTGATTGCTGAGATTAGAGGTGTGTGCTACCAGTTCCTGGCCAAGCTGTGTGTCTTTGACAAAGCAGCTTTCTTCTCTGGGCATCTCAAATGTAAACTGAAAAGCTGGACTAAACTAGTTCCTTTAAAATCTCAATGCACTGTCTCCCCCACCCCCAGAAAAGACAAGGGCTCTAACTGGGTGTATGTACCTTTAGTTCTTGCTACTAAGGAGGCTGAGGTAGGAGTATGAGGCAGCCTGGGCAACACAGAGAAACCCCTGTCTCAATAGAATGAGGAAAGGGAGGAGAGAAGGGGTAAGAGGGGAGGAGGAGGAAGGGGAGGGGAGAGGAAATAAGTGGAAAGCATGGTGGCTCTGCATGTGATCCCTGCACTTGAGATGCTAAGGATGGAGGATAAGGAGTTTGAGGCTAGCCTGGGCTACAAAGCGAAACAATTTTCCAAAACCAGCCAACCAATAAACTCCCATAAGAAAACAACCAGGGCTCCATTTGGCCTGTGTGGGTCTTGGCTGTGTGTAGTGATGCACAGCTGTTATTCAACAATCAGGAGGCAGAGACAGGAATATCACCACAAATTCAAGGCCAGTCTGGGCTACATAACAAGTTCTAGATCAGCCAGCCTTCTTATGAAACAATGTCTCAAATAGGCAAATAACATGAAAAGAAAAAAAACAAAACAAAACAAACCAGCTATCAGTCTTTGGGCAGGTTATTCTGGGCTGCCATGTCCTCAGTGTTTTAAAAAAAAATAATGGTGCATTCTGCGCTGTGCGAAATGATCCAACCCAGGTCAAATAAAGTTATATAAAGGCAGGTTTATTGGATACAAGAGGGAAAGAGAAACAGTATGTGCATGCAGAGATAGATACATAGATAGGGCCAGAAACAGAGAGACAGGGAGAGCAAGAGAGGGAAAGAGAGAAAGAACAGGGAAGAGAGGCAGAGAGAAGGAGCCCCCAAAGCATCCAGATTATAAAGGAAAAGACTTCTGGGGGGGCAGGGCATACCCTGTAACAGGTAGAAACTGAGGCACGCTGGGAGAACCTGGCCCTCCAGGCCTAATATCCCAGACTTTTGTTGATAATAAATGAATAAGGGGCGAAGCATCATCTGGCTGCTTCCTGCTGACATTGTGGGCGTTGGAATTCGGAGTCTGAGGGGGGGCAAAAGGTGAAATTTTGGTCAGGTCCACGAAGAGCAGGTTGTTTTACTTGCTGTCCATGTTCTCAATGACTATCTAGAGACATGAGGGCTGCAGTTGGAGCAGTTTGCAGTCTTTGATTGGAAATCTGCTGGAACAGATACTATTAGTGTCAGGAGGTGAAATTAAGTAGGTTAGGGAGAAAATTTTTTTTTAGGCCCATGGTCTTGGCAATTGGAGTGGCCCCAAAACTAGGGAGGAAGAAAGGAGTCCCACTCCCCGAGGGAGAGGCAGAGAAACAGGCTATACTTATCTGAAGAAGAAATAATCTGAAGCATCCCTCATTCCTTTTATTTACCTTCAATCACTTTCTTGCAATGGTTTGCATTAATTCTAACAGAGACAAGAGTAGTTATTATTGAGAACAATCATAAATAAACACTTGTTTATATCTTAATATGAAGACTGTTAGCAAGGAAAACCTGTCTGCCAACCATTAATCCCATCAGAGATCTGAGGAGAATAAATTACTGCAGGAAGTATAATCCAACGGCCTGTGTATTGTTCACTGTGACAGAGGCTAGCCCATTACCCAGGCAGACTTCCTGCTAGGCTCCTGTGATGTCTATGGCTTTGTTGTGGGACAGGTTCCCAGGGCAGCATCAGTCTTGGCTCTCAGGCCTGGCAAATCTGAGAGGCCTTCCTGTGGAGGAGGAGCTTGGGAGGCTGACCTTATTTTGTCTAGGCAAAACAGGGCAGTCAACTTCTCCAGGTGTCCTGTTTGTCCACAGATCAGGCCTTAGCAGAAGGTGAGGGGGACAGTTTCATCCAATAGTCCTTTGTTGTGCCAATATCTTTTAGGAGGCCTTAGGATCACCCCTAGAAGCTGGGGTCTCTGTCATAGTAAGCTTTTTTAATTAAACATTTAAATGCCATATTCTACAAATCTCTTGACACTCAGCAGCAAAGAAGATTGCTAATCACAGCTGCTTCAGGTTCTAGGATTGAGATATGCCATCAGGGGAAAATGGCCCATATCCTCCCAACAGCTGTATAGACAGCTGCTGATTGCTTTCATGCAAGTGAGTCGTATGGCTCATCTCACTCCATGAGGGCAAAAGCTGGTGTTTCCCTATTTGTTATTGCATCCTTGGTGACTCAGCGCCTGGCTAATCTCAGGCTCTCAAAGGCCATGCCGAATAAATGTATAAGAGTCGAGTGGAGCAAATGACTACGTGAATAAATGAACCAACTCACTCAGCAGGGCAGATAGTTTTGACCTGAGGGGTGGGAGAAGGGCAGAGGAGGAGGTACCAGGGTCCAGGACTGGAGTACTCTCTGGCCTTCCCAGGCCCTGGCCTTCCTCCACTTCCAAGCCCAGGCAAAGGGGAGGGCTGCCTGCAGTCAGAGGTTCTGGTTTGTTTATCAACAGCACAGTTGTGGGTCACCACAGCCAGCAGCAGCTGATGCAGCTAAATATATCTTCTTGGACCATACAGCCAGCTCCTAAAGGCCACACAGAATAGAGACCACACTGCTCATCCTTCTGGGTTGGGCCCTAGGCCTTGTCCAGACCCCAGGACCTTGTTGTCCCCAGGGAGCAAACATCCAATTCTGGTCCCATCTAAATTGCAGTGGAGTCCGTGTGGAGAGCTTTATGTTTGACAGAGGCAGAAGATTAACGATTAACAGGCTGAAACTCTTTTTCTTTTTTTTTTTGGTTTTTCGAGACAGGGTTTCTCTGTGTATCCTTGGCTGTCCTGGACTCACTTTGTAGACCAGGCTGGCCTTGAACTCACAAAGATTCGCCTGCCTCTGCCTCCCAAGTGCTGGGATTAAAGGCGTGCGCCACCACCGCCCGGCTCAGGCTGAAACTCTTAACTGTCCAACTGTGAGACAGCAAATGGTTCATCTCCCTTTGCCTGCATGTCTGTTTATGAAGAGTATTTATTTTGACATGGCATTTTACTTGTAAAAAATATTTATTTTTTATTTCATGTGTGTGAATTGATTATTTAAAGATCTACTATCATTTTGTGTGTGGTGTGTGTGTGTGTGTGTGTGTGTGTGTGTGTGTGTGTGTGGTGTTCTGCCTGCAGGTATTTCTTTGTATCATGTGTGTGCCTATGGAGGCCAGAAGGTGTCATACACTCTGGACCTCAAAGAGTTGTGAGCCACCATGTGAGTACTGGGAAGTGAACCATTTCTCTAGCTCCTATTATTTTTAAAAAGCTCCTATTATTTTATGTGTATGGTTTTTGTTCTTTTGAGACAGGGTTTCTCCGTGTAGCCCTGGCTGTCCTGGAACTTACTCTGTAGACCAAGCTGACCTCAGACTCAGAGATCCACCTGCCTCAGCCTCCTGAGTGCTGGGATTAAAGGTGACAAGTGTCACTGGATTCAAGGAGGACAAGAGCCTAATAAAGTATTACAGTTCTGGAATCCAAACTACTTTAGTTTGAGGAACATTCAAAATGGCGGAGTTTGAATGTCCAGCCTAGTGTATGAAATGTTTTGCCTGCATGTATGTATGTGTACCATGCACCTATCTCAAGCAAGTCAGAAGAAGGTAGCTGCTCTGGAACTGGAATTATAGACGGTTGTGAGTCACCATGTGGATGCTAGGAACTGAATTCAGGTCTTCTGTAAGAGCAGCCAGTGTTTGTAACTGCTGTGCCATCTCTTTAGACCCCTACTATTTTATCTTTGAGGCAGAGTCTCCTGTAACCCAGCCTGGCCTTGATCTTACTGTGGAGCCTAGGATGACCCTGAACTTCTGATGCTCCTACCTCCATTTCCAAAGTACTGGAATTATAGGTGGCTGCACACCAGACCTAGTTTTCTGTGGTGCTAGGGATAAACTCCAGGGCTTCATGCATGCTAGGCAAGCTCTTTATCAACCGAACCATATCCCAGGTCCTTGGCTGTTATTATTACATACTGTTAAGTAGAGGTTAAGAGCATTGGCTGCTGGTCCAGAGGAAGCTGGTTTGGTTCCCAGCACCTATGCGGCAACTCACAACTGTCTGTAACTGGCTCCAGGGGATCTGGTGCTCCCTTCTGGCCCCTGAAAGCACTAGGCAATGCTAACGCACTTATATACTCAGGTAAGACACTTAGACACATAAAATTCACGAAAGTTTTCTTTTACAAAGTGTGTGCACACAAAGGCCAAAAAAGGCAGGCAGCACATTTCTGTAATCCTAGCAGTTAGGAGGTTGGAGTTATAGGCATAGCCATGCCATTCTGTCAAACTCCGCCATTTCGAATGTTCCTCAAACTAAAGTAGTTTGGATTCCAGAACTGTAATACTTTATTAGGCTCTTGTCCTCCTTGAATCCAGTGACACTTGTCACCTGATTTCTTTTTACCCGCTCTGCACCTTATTTCCTCATCTACCCCTAGCAATGGGCAATCATGGGCCAAAACCAGAAAATCAGTCCCTCTCCCTCCCTGCCCTGTAACAACCCAAGCCTAGAAACTCCTATCTGCCCTTTCCTCAGGTGTCTGTCCTGCCAACGAGACCCTTCCTTAGACACCACCTCTCCCCAACCACCCTCTTCCATCTGCTACCCCCACCCAAGCTGGCCCGACATTTCACCCACCTTCCTGCTAAAGCAAAGCCTTGTCTACCTCTCCCTTTACAACATTCAGTTCATCAGTTCAGCTGCTCCTCCTGGCCAGTCCCACTCCATTCCTCTCCATCCCTGACCACCCCATGCCTGTCCACATTCCCTGTTTGGAATCTTTTGTATTAACACCAAATCCCACAAGTAAGAATTTCAGTATCTTACTCAGTCCTTTGACCTGACCTTGCATGACATTTGTTTATACCACTCTGCCTTCCACTTTTTCTCTTGGGGACAGGATATCCGTGTCAACACTCTTCTTGAGGGGACCATCGCCCTGTCTGTGCTGTGGCAATTCTATGTATGATCACATAGAATTGGGATTATGGACTCAATCCAGATGATCTCCAACAATAGGTTATGAATGCATGTCTCCTGGCAGGATGGGAAAAGCTGCCCTTTGTGGTCAATTAATGATGAAATCAAAGAGATTACTCAGGGAGCTGTTGAGTATCTGGCCTTAAGTTTTCATTTGCTTATCTGGATTAAGTAGACTGACTTGACAGGGAAGAATGTAGGTATCAGTACTGAGGGTTAGAAAACTGACCTAACTACACAGAGAAACCCTGTCTCGAAAAACCAAAAAAAAAAAAAGAAAACTGACCTAGGGCTGGAGAGATGGCTCAGCAGTTAAGAGCACTGGCTGCTCTTCCAAAGGACCTGGGTTCAAATCCCAGAACCCTCATGGCAGTTCACAGCTGTCTGCAATTGCCAGCCGTGGTAGCTCATGCCTGTAATCTCAGCACTGGGGAGGCAGAGGCAGGTGGATCTCTGTGAGTTCGAGGTCAGCCTGGTCTACAGAGTGAGTCCAGGACAGTCAAGGATACACAGAGAAACCCTGTCTCAAAAAACCTAAAAAAGAAAGAAAGAAAATTGCCCTAAAGGTTAGAGGTTGGCCTCACAGCTCTCAGAGACCTTTTAAGTCTTGAGTCTCAAGGAGATTAGGCTAATTATCAAATACTGGTGGCAAACATAGATAACTCAAATAAAGGAGTGATGTCCTCCACACTGAAGGCTAGCCTATGAAGGGCCTGGTTTAAATGTGACTAAGTGGGACACAGGGTAAGAGCCTCCCTCATTTCACAGCCACCACCTCAACCCTGCCTCCTGTGCGGTGAACAAGGACACTGAAAATCAGGTTGTGCCTAGAGAGATGCCAGTTCCCATTTATAAATGTCGGTTCTTGCCAGGTCCCAATCTCTGAACTCAGGCTTGGTGAACTCGATGACACTGAGGCGGCCCAGGAGTTGAAGCCCTTACTGTCATTACTCCCACTGAACCTAGGGCAACACTGTAGGAGCTGGTAAAGTTCTTTAATTACTCAAACATTTTTATGTATATGGTATTTTGCCTGTATGTATGAGTGTGCAGCATATGCATGTTCGGTGCCTTTGGAAGCCAGAACAGGGAGCTAGGTCCCTGAACTGGAGTTACAGATGGCTGTGAACTATGTGAGTGTCGGGAACCCTACAGGTCCTCTGGAAGAGCAGCCAGTTCTCTTATACACTGAGCCAACTGTACACACCCAGTTATTCCTTTTTTAAAACACAGGTGAGTGAACTGCTCAGTTTTGCCAGAATTTGCTGGACCCCTACCTCCTCTTGGTTACAGCTCGAAGGGACTCCTGCCTAAACAGGCTGCTCCATTGCTGTTTGGACATGGCCAGTTTGGGCCATGCTTTTCCATTCCTTTCTGGTCATTCCGTTCTCTCCTGCCTCACCTAGTCCAAGATGTTGTTCCTATTCACCTGGTGGCCCCAACACCCTTTTACCTCACATTTTAAAACTTCTAAAAAATTTATTTACTTATTATGTATTCAGTAGTCTGCCCATATGCAAGACTGCAACTCCAGAAAATGGCACCAGATCTCATTGTTGATGGTTGTGAGCCACCATGTGGGTGCTGGGAACTGAACTCAGGACCTTTGGAAGAACAGCCAGTGCTCTTAACCTGTGAGCCATCTCTCCAGCCCTTATCTCACATTTTAGAGAGTCCAAGGTAGGCTGCTGGCATGGTGGTGTACTTGGAAGCTGGAGGCAGGAGGATCAGGAACTTAAGGCCAGCCTCCTCTACATAGTATGAGGTAGGCTTGAGCTACCTGAAGCCTTGTTTCAAAAAACCATAACCAAAAAATAAAAATAAAAAAAGAGATCCCATCAGGCGTGGTGGTGCACGCCTTTAATCCCAGCACTCAGGAGGAAGAGGCGGGTGGATCTCTTTGAGTTCAAGGCCAGCCTGGTTTACAAAGTAAGTCCAGGACAGCCAAGGCTACACAGAGAAACCCTGTCTCAAAAAAACAAAACAAAACAAAACAAAAAGCCGGGCTTGGTGGCGCATGCCTTTAATCTCAGCACTTGGGAGGCAGAGGCAGGAAGATCACTGAGTTCGAGGCCAGCCTGGTCTACAAAGCGAGTCCAGGACAGCCAGAGCTGTTATACAGAGAAACCCTTTCTTGAAATAAAATAAAAAGATCCCAAAATGATTCATAGTGTAATTAAGATCTTTCTAAGGGATGACTCTGGTTTCAATTGCTTTTCTACTCAATAGCTGAACCTATTCAGGCAAAGTCCTTCCTTGGTATTCAAAGCAGAGTGGACCTATATAGTCTGAGTAGGATGAGTCTGAATATCTGTAAAACTCCCCAGATCCTAAGAATCTAGTAAGTTCCCCATTATACATTTAAGGAACCAATGAGGTCTGCTTCTAAGGGCCAAATGGTTTGTGCAAGCAGGGCATGTGAAAGCCACTAGCGAGGCTCTATGGCTGGACACACACCTGCAGACACCAAAGCTTGTGTCCAAGACACACCCAGCTCATTGCTCAGTCTGCATTGCCCACATACTGTGCCCAGCCCAACGTCCAGGGCACAAGCCAGTCCAGGAAGCTTCACTAAGGCCCTAGGCAGAGCCTGACAAAACAAGTGCAGCATAGAGTCATCTCCATGGCTGGGTATTCAGACTCAGGACCTTAAAATCCATTTGCGTGGCCTTCATGGCTGACTCCTTTAGTAAGGTGACACTGATCAACGACCGCTGTTACAGATCCAGTTCAGTCCTTCGTCTCTGACTGGGCTCCTAGGCCTGCTGAGGAATGTGCCTTTTAGCTCACCTGGAATTCTCTCTAGCCAGGTTTTACAAGACAGGTTTTTTCTGTATAATATCCCTGGTTGTCCTGGAACTCACTCTGTAGCCCAGGCTGACCTCGAACTCACACAGATCCACCTACCTCTGCCTCCTGAGTGCTGGGATTAAAGGAGTATGCCACCACACTCAGCCTTGTTTTTGTTTTTTAAGGAAAAAAACTGCTCCTAGAGAGCTGGGATGTTCTTTTACATGGAAAACAGACATGATCTGAAAGTGGGTAGATGGGTAGGAGACATTTGTATTCAAAGTCTTTTATTTGAAGATCTCGATCCTCTAATCTGGAAAAGGAGAGGCAGGTGTGTGAGAATTAAAGGTGTGAGATAGCCCCAACACAGCATGCTAGGTCTGCCTTCAGGGACTGCACTGGTGAAAAGGAATACTGTACTGTGTTTGCAGTTCCCAGACTGACCCAAAACTCCCATCAGCCTGTGACCACAGCTACTCAGCTGTCAGGTTCCCAGAGACAGTCACCAAAGAGGAAGGCATTGGTGGCTGTACTGAACTGAAAACTGGAGAGGCCTTGGTCTGATGGGTCAGCTGACTCACTAGGTCACATGGCAGGGATGGAGCAGGATCTAGTTAATTAGAAAACTTATGCCAATGTGCTCTGTATGGGGCCCTGGTCACATTTATCAGCAAAAACAATAAAAACAAAAACCATGACCCAGGCTAGCAACAGGCTACTTGAAAATAAAAGTCTGTCTTTAGGATGGGAACAACAGATGTCCAGGAGCCAGTCTGTCTCCATCAAAGTCCAGCGTGAGCCAAGGCTGATGAGGCCATGCTCAAGCCACTGGGTCCTGCTCAAAGGTGATGCAAGAACACGTCAGTGTTGAAAGCTCAATCACAGAGCAGTGACTGCCAGTCTAGGCTGGCAGCTCGTGCCCTCTTCTCAACTGACCAGTCAGCTCCAAAAACCATGAACGTAGGGAATCCTTAGAACTCATTTTACTGTTTTCTTTCACGATTCTTGGGGACACTATCAGCATTCAGATTAACACTTATCTGACTCTGCTTGGTCCAGGCCAGGTCATGCTGTCCACATCTAGGTACTGAATCATAAGGAACCCAGAACTCTCAGGGCCGACACCGCACGCAGACACTTGGTCAATCCTCCTTTGATGGATGGAGACAAATCCCCAAGTCCAATTAACAGTGCTCCTGATCAAACACCTAGTGTACTCTTGTCCCTACTCTTTCCTTTTTGGTCACAGGAGCAATGTTAGGGCTCTTCATTCTTGTGACCCTGTCCAATCTCCAAGGGAACTGCTTTGTATCTCTAGAAAGGCAGCTGCAAGGACCACAGACACTTTGATTTACATAAAATTATCTCACTCCATTTTATTTAAGATTTATCCAGTTAGTAAAAGAAAGATGTGTCTCTCTTTATACATATGTACAAGTTCAGTTATAAAAATAGACAGCACATTCAAAGAGAAAAAAAAGGCTTGGCATTTTCTGATTCCCTCTAAACAGCATCTGTACACAGGAGTCAGGGTTTGGGTAGGGAATCTTTATGATTTAAATTAAATGATTCCCCCACACCTACTCCAAAAAAAAGTGTTTAAAAAAATCAATCTATCTAAACTCAATTCCGCGATTTTCAGGTGTGCAAATTAGAGGCTGGCCCACCCAGAAGCACCTGTTCCACCAGGGACATCAGGTGGAAAGCCCCCCAGCCGCCCCTTTCCCCTCTCAGAGGGCAGCAAGCTCAGGCGAGTAGGCTGGGGCTGGGAGGGGTGGTGCTGAGCTTGCTGCCTCCCCATCTCACTCCTGCTGTCCCTTCTTTCTCAGTGCAATACAGACAGTGCATACAGCCAAGCAGGGGTTGAAGGGCCAAGCCAGGGAGACTGTGCATTCAGGATGGGCAAAGGGGCCTCTGAGAGAGGGTAGTGAGGGTGTCCTGCTGACTGAGGTGGTTCCTGGTTCTTTACTGGCTTCTGGGAAGTCCCTTGAGTGGGAGCTGTTGCTACTGTTGCTGGTGGGACCTAAAGATTCCCTGGTGTAAACCATGCTGGACAGTGGAGGAAACGCTGGGAAAACTGCCTGGGGGTCTGCTTCTTCCAGCTTTTGTCATCCTTACAGCCACCATCTTCTCTAGCACTCACTGCGCTCTTCAGTGATGACACTGTGGCAAATGGGGTTTAGATATCCAGGAATGCTCCAGACTGTGGATACCAGGGAACCATTTCCTCCCTTCCCAGCCCTGTAGGAAATCATATCCTTGAGAGAAGTCTCCACAGCACCCGTGGAGCCTTCATGAGGGACATGGTCAGAGCTGAAGAGTGGGATTGGGATAGAGACAGTGTGCCTGAGCAGCTAAGGGTCTGTGTAAGGCCCTTTCCCAGGAAGAGGTTAAGACTTGGCTGCAGAGTACATCTAGGATGCTGTGGGGCCAAACCCAGGACACTCCTTTGGAAACAGGCGATAAAAGTGCTCACGCCAACCACCCACCTGTCCTCTCCTGCTGCAACTGCTCCTTTCCACTCTCCAAATAGGATGCAAGAGGCCACACCAGGCAAGCCATCCAAAGACCACCTACGACCCAGGACGGTAGCCCCTGGTTTGGTTGAAGGAAGAGGGCAGAGATGGTTACCATGGTTACCGTCCTCCAGAGGGATTGGTGCCTTTGCCCTGTTTCCGGATCAAGGAGTCTGAGGCTAGGCTGCTGGTCACGTGGAGGCTCTTAGGAGTCCCAGGAATATTATTTCCTTTGTTTAGAGGGGAGCTTAAGGGAGAAGAGGCGCTTGAAGGTCCAAAGTCTGCAAGGCCAGTGGGTCGGACAATGGATGTCTGCAGAGGACTGCTAGCAGAGATTCCTGCAGGGACGGAGAAGAGCACAATGACCCTCAGCAGCAGCTGTCTTGAGCTGCCCTGGGAGTCTGCAACATTGGTCTAAGTCTGGGCTGGAGGAAAGGGGTGAGACTCCCTCTCTCTGTTGCTCCTTGCCAACATCTCTGAGGTGCATTTGCTTGTTTTCCTGTTAACTGCTTTTATGTGATGATGGCATCCACTCAGCCCCACCTGCATTACTTCATTCAGAGGAAGACCCCCTCTTCAGGCTCTAGACAGGGCACATATCCAGTGTGGGAGGCTTGGGTTACAGGATCAGAGCTCGAACTCACTAAGCACTAATATTTTCTTGTCTTCTGAAAAGCTCCTGAGTTTAGATGCCCTTTGTTTTTTGAGAGGTCTCTACACAGCTGGCTGTCCTGGAACGCACTGTGCAGACCAGGCTGGCCTCGAACTCACAGAGATCCACCTGTCTCTGCATCCCAAGTGCTGGGATTAAAGGCGTGCGCCACCACCACCTGGCTGCTGCTTCCTTTTTATAATTAATTAATTAGTTATGTATGTGTGTATGTAGTGTTCTGTCTGCATGTATGCCCGTGAGCCACCATGTGGTTGCTGGGAATTGAACTCAGGACCTCTGGAAGAACAACTGGTGCTCTTAACCTCTGAGCCATCTCTCCAGCCCTGCTCCTTCCTTCTTAATTCCACAGAGGCCTCTCTCTACTCTTCAAGAAGTCTGGACAAGGGACACGAGGTGGCCAGTCTAATATCTGCACCTAGCACTGGCCAAGGCTACCTCTGTTTTCCAAGCTCTGTCACATCAAGGACTTGGATAAACCTCTCATCTTTAGTGATAGCTCCCTGGAAAACAGTGAACTTTCTCTTCTCTAGTATGAGAAAAATGTTCCTACTTCTTATAACACATTATCTAGTTATGTTTGTTCTGTATGTTTGTTTGTGTTCTTTTTTTTTTTTTCCCAGTAGCCCAACCTGGTTTTGTCAAACTTACTATATAGCAGAGGATAACCTCAGTCTTGATTCTCCCGCCTGTACTGCCCAGGTTTTATAACTACGGATGTGCACCATCATGCCTGGTATGTTTTTTTTTGTGTTACTTGGCGGACAGACGTCTGGACTCATGCACAGTGGGATTACAGGTCACTTCTGGACAAGTCCTTCTCATTTTCCATCCTCAGCTATCAGTCTGTGTTGATTTTTCTTAGGCCAGTCTATCTCCTTGCTTCAGGTATCTCTCCTGCCTGCTTCTCTGATGTGTATCACATTGCCCCATCCATGGATGAGCCCTACCATAGCTTTGGTTACAGGAGTAACTACTGTTTTCCAAGAATATAAATGAGTTGGGAAAGGGTTAAAAAAACATCAGGGTAGGCTACTGTACATATTTCTTTAATGAACCAATAAATGAAAGTCAAGACTTTTTCCACTTCAGTGGGAGAAAGGAGAGGTGGGTCAACGTTTACAGAGCACTCACAACTGGCCAGGCACTGTCTATACATGTGTGCCTTTCCCAGCTATAGCAATCCTACAAGTCATCACAAGTTCAAGGTCACTATTGTCTGCACCATGAGAACCAGGACAGCCTCAGATACATTCAACCCTATTTTAAAACTTAACAACCTCTGCCGGGCGTGGTGGCGCACGCCTTTAATCCCAGCACTTGGGAGGCAGAGGCAGGCGGATCTCTGTGAGTTCGAGGCCAGCCTGGTCTACAAAGCAAGTCCAGGACAGCCAGGGCTGTTACACAGAGAAACCCTGTCTCGAAAAACCAAAAAAAAAAAAAAAACAAAAAAAACAAAAAAAAACTTAACAACCTCTCCCCAAAAAACAAAACCACAAAAACTATGGGCTATGCTAAACACACATGAGATTTTTGTTTGTGGCAGGGTAGCCCTGGCTGGTCTAGAACTTATCTCCTGTGTGCTGGGATTATGGGTGTGTGGTACCACAACTAGTTGAGGCCAGGCTGTACACAGGGGTAGGAAGGCTGCTCTGTCAGTGGGCTCTTTCTCACTGTAGTTGTGTGGCTTGCGTTCTGACTTCAATCATCCTTTCTATGTCTCTATCACAGGACCACTTCTCTCCAACTGTCAATAGTTCCTTGTCATAAACCTATTAAGCTCTTCCCCACCAGATCTTGCCGTGTCTTTCCAACACTGACTTTCATTGATCCTCCTCGGCAAAACTTGTTCATCTGCTCAGTGAACCTCAATGTGCCATGGTGGTTGTCAACCCTGACATTGGTCTGAATCCTTTCTCATAATCTCCATCTCCTCCATTCTGAATGATAACCCACAATCTTTACAACAGGTCCATGGCTCCTCCCCCTCTGACCTTGTAACCACAGTAAGCTGACCTCTTCTCACTTCTCTGTCCACTGTCTTGTATGGACAATAAAGCACTCCATGAGCTGCTTCTCTTCTGGTTTGTTATATTCAAGGGCAGGGTCTACTAGCTATATTCCTATGTACAGCAGGTGTGCACTGCCTAAGGCAACGGTTGGATGAATGTTAACCATCCTCGTTTGGATTACTGAAAAATAAATGACTCAGGAGAAAAATAAACAGTTACAACAACCTAGAATGTTAAAAAAAAAGGGGGGTGGGAGAAAGGGAAAGGAAGTCGGGGGTGGTGGTGCACACCTTTAATCTCAGCCCTCTGGAGGCAGAGACAGGGTGATCTCTGTGAGTTTGAGGCCAGCCTCGTCTAAAAATGAGTCCAGGACAGCCAAGGATACACAGAGAAACCTTGTCTCAAAAAAAAAAACAACCAAACAAAAAGGGGGTGGCAAGAAAACTGGATGTTTTAAGTGGAGCCCCTAATTTGGTTCACTCTGGCCATAACTACTTCTATCTCAGAGAGTGATTTATCAAGCCAAGAGTGCACGGGGTCATAACTGCTCAGTCTTAAGCTGGTCTCCAGGTTTTGGCCTGGGGTACCCTGAGCACTCTCCCATGTAGGATGCTAGATAGACTCTCAGACGGCCCCTGCGCACCACCCTGGCCCCCTGGCCTCCGCACCTTTCGACACACTGTACCCGTATGCGGCGTAAGCAGCTGCGGAGGCTGCTGCAGCCCCTGCTTTGGCCCCTGCCATGGCAGCAGCACTGCCTGCAGTGGACTTTCGGCTTCGGCCTTTCCCTGCTCCTTTGGCTGTACTTCCTGAGCCCTTTGGGCGGCCTCGGCTTCGAGCTGAGTGACCACGTCCTGCAGTTGGCACTTCCTGAATGGAAATTCCTGTGGGAATAAATAGCCAAGAGGGAAAAAAATACATCTCTTAAAATGTTAACAGATATCCCCCGACAGAGGTCTGGCTCTCAAGGTGTTCTCTTCTGTTTGAGACAAGGTTTCCCAATGTTGCTCAGACTGGCCTTAAACTCCTGATCTCAAGTAACCCTCCAATCTCAGCCCACTGAGTTCTGGGACTACAGGCACAGGATATAGTGCCTGGCTCACTGTGTTATCTGAGGACAGCTCAAGCTGTCTTTTACATAACTACGCTCTTCAAACTGTCTGTCCTTCTAAGGAGTGATGCCACCATGGTTATTGTTTTTTATTCTACCCCCTTATTAAATGAACTCCAAGGACTTGCTGCAGAAATTAAAGTGATTCTGCCTCAAATGACCTCTATTTCTTAAAAAAAAAAAAAAAAGGAGCCGGGCGGTGGTGGCGCACGCCTTTAATCCCAGCACTTGGGAGGCAGAGGCAGGCGGATCTTTGTGAGTTCGAGGCCAGCCTGGTCTACAAAGTGAGTCCAGGACAGCCAGAGATATTCAGAGAAACCCTGTCTCGAAAAACCAAAAAAAAAAAAAAAAAAAAAAAAAGGTTCTGGGTATTGAACCCAGGCCTTGGACATGCTAGAAAAGCATTCTACCATGAAGCCACACATCCAATCCTATGTCTTAAGCTTTTTTATAATTTAAATGTGAGATAGGGTCTCATGTAGCCAAGGCTGGCCCTGACTTCAAGATCTTTCTACTCATCCTCTTCATGCCGCTATGCTCAAGTCCTGTAAACAGGCTTTAAAATTAAAGCTCCTCAAGAAACAGTAACAACATTGGGCCTCACAGAACAACAAGAAAGAGATGTTCCAACATTAACTGTAATTAAAAACTAGCAAAAACAGGGGTTTGGGCGGCTCTGTCGTAGAGTCCCTGCCACGCGAGCATGGAGACCTGAGTTCAGATCTCCAGAACCTAGTGTCTGGGGATGGGGAGGGCGTACAGGTGGATCCCTGAGCTCACTGCCAGCCAGTCTAGCTCAAACAGTGAGCCCCACTTCAGTAAGAGACCCTGTTTAAAACCAAAACAAACTGGACAGTAACAGGAAAATCCCTGATGTCAGCCTCTGGCCTCCACACACATATACATGCCACACACCCCCAAATATACATGCACACACAATCAAGAAAGACACCCACTGTCAACCTTTGACCTCCACATGTATATGCATGCTCCTATACACAATCACACTTGAATACACACATACATATAGAAACACACACTCAACATGTACACAGTAAAAAAAAAAACAAAACTAGCAAAAATAAAGCTGAACTACTAACGACAGAACAACTAGAACACAAGTGAAAGAACTTTATATTTTGCTTTTCCTGTACGTTACCTATTCCTTTCACTTGGAAAGACTATTAGAAAAATTAAAATCTTTTGCTCCATACTGCTCTTGGAAGAAAGAAGAAAATTCCTGTTTCTGGGTTGGTGAGATGGCTAGGCAGGGAGAGATTCTTGATACCAAGCCTGAAGCCTGATCCAGTCCCTGGGACCACAACGGTGGAAGGAGAGAACTAATTCTCAGAACCTGTCCTTTGACCTCCACATGTTCATACACACATTAAATAAAAATGTGCCGGAAGTGGTGGTGCACGCCTTTAATCCCACTCATGGAAGACAGAGGCAGGTGGATGTCTTGTAAGTTCAAGGCCAGCCTGGTCTACATAGTGTCAGCACTATATGAGAGACCCTCCCTCAAAAAACAAAACAGAACAAAAAAGTAACAAAAACTAAAATAAAATTCCTTGGGGCTGAAGAGATGACTCAGTGGTTAAGAACACTGGTTGCTCTTCCAAAGGACCCGGGTCCAAATCCCAACATCCATATTGCAGCTCACAACTGTCTTTAACTCCTGTTCCAGAGGATCCAACACCCTCACACAGACATACATGCAGTCAAATACACCAATGTACATTAAAAAAAAAAAGTAAAGTCCCTTATCCTAAAGTAACTGGACTTCCCTCACTGCCAAAGGAATGTTTCCCGTAAAGTACAGGCTGAAGCTGTATGAGACAGCATCCTCACTTACCATTCATGGTGTCTGAGACAGAGCCTGTTATGGAAGCAGGAGAATTGGTAGCTCTAGACTGAGGGGCTGAGGAGGCTGGGTCATCCACGATGACCAACATGTCGCTGCTGCTCTCATCAGGGGGGATGGAGCCAGTGTGCAGCTCGCTGCTGATTGAAATCTGGAAGCAGAAGGCTGAGATCACTAACGACCTCACTGGCTACAGCCTCACGCTCAGGTGAGAACCTGCATGTATTTCTGTCCCGTCCGCTTCAGTGTTGATCCTGCCTTGGGTTCGGAGAACCAGCCTGTCCTTATGCAACCCTTGCCCACAGGGCTGGAAGGGAATGCTGCCCAGCAGAGTGTCCCTGCCACAAGATCAGGACACAGTCCTACTGTTGTGATGAAGAAATCCAGGAGTCTCACCTCACTGAAAGGGCGGGGCATGGCCGAATCTACACTTATGAAGGAATCGTCCCCATCAGCAGACAGGTTGGAGTTATCAGCAGAAGGAACAAATGGGATCACGAGGTTCATACCCTCTTTTCTCCTTTTCCCATCCAACTCATCTTCCTTTTTCTTCTGGGAATACAAAGGTCAGAAAATACATAAAAACATGAGCATTTGTCCCAAAGAGAAAAGTGAGATTAAGAAATAAGATGATGCCAGGTGTGGTGGCGCACACTTTTAATTCCAGTACTCAGGAGGCAGAGGCAGGCAGATCTTTGTGAGTTTGAGGCCAGCCTGGACTATAAAGCCAGTCTAGGACATACAGGGCTCTGTTACACAGAGAAATTCTGTCTCGAAAAACCAAAAAAAAAAAAAGGAAGAAAGAAAATGATTAAATGATTATAGGTAGAATCTTGCTATATATGGCTCTGGCTAGCCTGCCTCGGCCACTCAGGTGCTGGGACTATGAGCACATCCCACCACAACTGACTTGAGACAGGGTCTTGCTCTACAGCTCAGGTTGGCCTCAGATTTTCTCCATCTTCCTTCTTCCAACTTCTTGACAGCCTCACTATGCTGGCTCCATTGCAGTCTTGTGTGTACAGGTTAAGTATATACAGAGAATTGAACCAAGGGCCTCTCACATTTGAGGTAAGAACACACCACTGAGTAACATCTCAAGCACTGAATCACCATATCTTAAAGGAAATAAAAACTCACAAGGAAGAGGAAGGTATACCACATCTCCCCACAACCCCTATCTGGGCTGGCTTACTGACTGACTGACTGGTTGAGTGTGCAATGCACATACTAGGCTTATTTATTTACTGCATGTGTGTATGTGCCTCTACTGCACTCATGCAGAAGTCCAAGAGTAATTTCTGGGAACTGGTTCTCTCTCACCTTTCACAGGAGCCCTAGCATCAGAGTCAGTTCCTCAGGCCTGGCACCAATACTAAGCATCTCACTGGCCCTCTTCTGGATTTTTCACAGAGTCCTGTTGTCTACGTGTATTACAGGGTTAAAGTATACAAGACCATGCAGTTTGTGCTATCACTGTGTACTTTCTTTTCTGTACCAGGAGCAGGGATGACATCTGATCTAAACTGTTAATCTTGAAGAGGGGAGATGGCTCAGTGGGTAAAGGTGACTGTCACGTAGGACTGGTGATGCCAGTTACATCCCCAGAATCCATGTAAAGGTAGAAGGAGAGAATCAACTCCTCCAGTTGGTTTCTGGCCTTTCCATACTGGCATTTGTACATGAACAGACACACACTAACACTCACTCACACACAAAAGAACTGTTAATTTCTATGTCCTATGTGAGAAAGCCACCTTTTGTTCTCTAACAGGTTCTGTCATCCCTTCTTCCTTTATACACCCAAGTGCTCTAACACTAAGCTACACCCCTAGATTTTGATATTATTTCTGAATGTTAAAGCTACTTTTACTTTTTTTTTTTTTTGATTTTTCGAGACAGGGTTTCTCTGAATATCTCTAGCTGTCCTGGACTCGCTTTGTAGACCAGGCTGGCCTCGAACTCACAAAGATCCGCCTGCCTCTGCCTCCCAAGTGCTGGGATTAAAGGCGTGCGCCACCACCGCCCGGCTAAAGCTACTTTTACTTTAAGTAGTGGCAAGTAATGGGTTACATATGAGAACAGAGTGAGGAAAAAAGAGCCTGCCTGGGAGGAGGCAGAGATGGCAGTCCAAACCAGGAGGACCTTATCTTTCAATTTTAGGATTTCCTAGTTATATAGAAGTGAGTATGAAGTGTCCTCAAGCTAAAACTAGTTCCTCATTAAAAGGGGCTACAACAAACTAGCTCTAGGCTGTCAGCCATCAAAGACTATGACCAAAGGGTTACAACTCCAGCCCCACCCCACCCCTGGAGACAGTCTCATTGTGCAGTTGTGATTAGACTGCAACTCACAGAGATCTGCGTGCCTCTGCCTCCCAAATGCTGGGATTAAAGGTGGATGCCACCACACTCGGCCAGGTCCTTTTAAAGGAGCCTATGAAAGAAGTCAGGGACTCCTGATGCAGAGACAGGAAGATTTTGTGAGTTCTAAGATAGTCAGGGATATGTAGAAAGACCCTGACCCAAAAACCAAAACCAAAACCAAAATTCTATAAAAGCTAATTATGTAACTAACAGGGCTGGAGAGATGGCTCAGCGGTTAAGAGCACTGGCTGCTCTTCAAGAGGTCATGAGTTCAATTCCCAGCAACCACATGGTGGCTCACAACCATCCATAATGAAACCCGGTGCCCTCTTCTGGTCTGCAGATATACCTGCAGACAGAACACTGTATACATAATAAATAAATAAATCTTTAAAAAAAAATTATGTAACTAACATTATCACCTTAGCTATCACATTTATTACTGACATGGGTCTCATTCCAACTGTGACCAACATTAGGATATGTGAGAAGAGAATACAGCTCTACATTTGATGTTTTTTTTTTTTTTTTACCTCATCAAATGTCCATCAACACAGAACTGTTTCAAATCACACAGATAATTAGATAGCTCAGTAGATAAAAGTGATTGCCTGCCAGTCTGGAGGACCTGACTTCCACCCCCAGAACCCACATGATGGAGGGAGAAAACCAACTTTCTTTGATCTCCACACACAAGCTGTGGTTTACTGTATATGCACAAACATGTATGCGTATACATAAACACACATGGATGTGACCCACAGCCTTTTTTGTGCTTATTCCCAGGCCCTGCCAGTTCCTATCCAACCCCAATCTGGAGATACCTTCTCTGCATATTTCTCCCGCTTGCGTTTGCGTTCTTTCACTCGGTTGGTTTCCTCCTGCTGCCGTTTCTCCTCCTGCCGTAGTCTCACTATCAAGAAAATGTAAAAACACTGAAAAGTCTGTAGGAATCACAACTTTTATCCTCTGAAATTTAGGGCCATATCCTCTAGTGGTTCTTTTTTTTTTTTTTTTTGGTTTTTCAAGACAAGGTTTCTCTGTGTAGCCCTGACTGTCCTGGACTCACTTTGTAGACCAGGCTGGCCTCGAACTCACAAAGATCCGCCTGCCTCTGCCTCCCAAGTGCTGGGATTAAAGGCGTGCGCCACCACCGCCCGGCTTCCTCTAGTGGTTCTTAAGGTGTAATTTTTTGTTTAAGAAAAATACTGGTCTTGTTGCATGCCTTAAGTCCCAGCACTCAAGAGGCAGAGGCTGGTGGATCTCTATGAGTTTGAGGCCAGCCTGGTCTACAAAGTGAGTTCTAAGACAGACAAGAAAGGATACACAAAGAAACCTTGTTTCAAAAACATCAAAACAAAACAAAAAAATTAATGTTTTCCTAAGTAAGAAACAATAGCTATTGGTGTCTTGCCAGCTTTTAGGCTCAAACCACCATTCCACTTAGTACTGTGGCTTTCCTTGTCTTCTCTCTTTTTTTTTTTTTTTTTTTTGAGACAGGATTTCTTTGTGTATCTCTGGCTGTTCTGAACTCATTTTGTAGGCCCGGCTGGCCTTGAACTCACAGAGATCCACCAGCCTCTGCCTCCCCAGTACTGGGATTAGAGGCGTGCTCCGCCATGCCCGGGTTCTCTACTTGAAAAGAGTTTATTTTTAGATGTGGAGCTGTGAAGTGCTCACAGGATCTTGGTAAATCTGAAACTCAATATCCTTGAATCTAGAAACCGTCTAAGACTCTACTATAGTAACTGACAAAAAAGACTGAAAAAGAAAGGTCTTTATAGTCACAGCAGCTTGCTGTTGAAATTCTGTATAAAATACTTCTCTGGTCAGTGGGCTAGCTAGGTAAAGGCAGGTGCTGCCAAGCCTGACAACCTGAACCGAGAACTCACACAGTGGAAGGCGGCCACAATCTCCTGCAGGCCATCTTCTACCACATGTGTGCCATGGCATGTCCGTACACATATGCCACGCACGCACATACACACAATGTAAGATAAACATAGATTCTGGCCTTGGCATACACAGCGTCCATGTCAGTCTGTAAGTCTGGGTAAGCAGAGCTTTAGCTTACGTTTCTTCTCCAGTTCTTCATCATCTAGAAGGAGGCTAACCACTTCTTTGGGTTTCAAGGTATCTGGTTTGAAGTTCCCACCAGAAATCACCATGCGCTGAATCTACACAAAGCGGATTAAGATGTCATCTCTAGGTGTCCATTCCCACACATTAGTAGAAGCAGCATCCCTCTGAGCCAGCTCCAAAGGGAGGTTTGGCTTGCTATTTCTTGTTTACTTGGCTGGCTCCTCTACATTATTTGTCCCAAAGAAAAGGAAAATTTGTGAATTTTTTGTTTGGGACTATGAATAGTCAGTTAAAAATGACTCAAATGTGTAACTGTTCTGGCACATAAGTCAAGAGGTGGGCAAACCAAAGAGGACTCTGAAATGTTATCTTTCCTCCTCTAAAACAGAACATGCCAAACACAGGCCCTCCCTGAAGTCAGTGTGGACATACTAGCTTTTTATGACTAGTGAAAGACAAGAGTCCTAATACTTTCAGTTCAGTTACTGTGCCTGGTTTCTATCCCCTCCAGGATGATTAGCCTTTCCCTCCCCTGTACTTACCTCACTCTTTTCCTTGGCTCTCTGCAGAATGCGCTCCTCAATTGTACCTTTACAGATAAGCCGGTACACAGTGACCTGCTTCGTCTGCCCCAAGCGGTGGGCCCTATCCATGGCCTGCTGATCTACAGTGGGGTTCCAGTCACTATCGTAGAAAATCACCTGTATAGGCAGGAAGAGAACAGATGGACAAAATAGCAATAGTTTCTTAAACAAATAAAATATTAATAGTTAATATCTACTACTTAGTATGCTAATATCACTAATAGTGGACTCTAAGTCCAACCACCATTCTAAGTGCAGTGGCTCACTTAGACCCCATAATCTCTATAACTTGTATACTAATAACACCACTATTTTAACACTGCTACATAGTTTTTTGCTTTTTGAGACAGGGTTTCTCTGTGTATTCTTGGCTCTTCTGGACTCACTTTGTAGACCAGGCTGACCTCAAACTCACAGAGATCCTGCCTCTGCCTCCCAAGTGCTGGGATTAAAGGTGTGTGTCATCACGTCTGGCCTGGGTACATAGTTTAATGGCAGAGTATACAAACTTTGATTGTCAGCACTGGAAAAGAAATCCCTTACTTTACAGATGAGGAGAGTAAGGCATTTATCTAAGAGTTAAGAGAATTTATCTAACTGTACTGGCCGGTTTTGTGTATCAACTTGACACAAGCTAGAATCATCAGAGAGAAAGGAGCCTCAATTGAGAAATGCCTCCATGAACTCCAGCCGTAGGGCATTTTCTCAATTCATGTCTGATAGGGGAGGGCCCAGCCCATGGTGGGTGGTGTCATACCTGGGCTGGTGATCCTTGGTTTTGTAAGAAAGCAGGATGAGCAAACCATGTAATAGCAAGTCAGTAAGCAGCACCCCTCCATGGCCTCTGCATCAGCTCCTGCCTCCAGGTTCCTGCCCTGACTTCTTTGATGATGAGCAGCAAAGTGGAAGTGTAAGCTGAATAAACCCTTTCCTCTCCAACTTATTTTTCGGTTATGGTGTTTCATCATACCAAAAGAAGCCCCTAACTAAGACACTAAGATTACAGCCTAAATGGAGGACTGGGAATGGAGGATGGGAAACCTTAAGCCTTAGGTTTCCCTGCAAAGAAACACACACAGTTCTGCTAGCATTGCCCAGTTCTTGCCAACATTACTTCCTGTTCTATGAATCCTAACATGAAATATCTAAAGGTTTCCCACAAAGCTACTTCTAGTCTTTTGTTCAATATCAAATGATGGAGTACATAGATCATGAACTAATCAAGTGGCCCAAGAACTCAACCCTAAGTTTTTCTTGTTTTGTTTTTTTTGAGTCTAGGTCTATTATTTAGTCGCTGGAACTCACTATGTAGACCAGGTAGGCCTTGAACACAGAGATCCACCAGCCTCTGTATCCTGAGTGCTGGGATTAATAGTGTGTCCCACTATACCCAGATCAGTCTCATCTATCTATCTACCTATCTTGGTTTCGAGACAGGGTTTCTCTGTGTAACAAGCCCTGGCTGTCCTGGACTCACTTTGTAGACTAGGCTGGCTTCAAACTCACAGAGATTCACCTGCCTCTACCTCCCAAGTGCTGGGATTAAAAGTGTACACCACCAAGCCTGGCCAATAATTTATTTTTATTTCATGTACATTGGTGTTTTTTTTTTTTTTTTTTTTTGGTTTTTCAAGACAGGGTTTCTCTGTGTATAACAGCTCTGGCTGTTCTGGACTTGCTTTGTAGACCAGGCTGGCCTCGAACTCACAGAGATCCACCTGCCTCTGCCTCCCAAGTGCTGGGATTAAAGGCGTGCGCCCCCACCGCCCAGCTTCATGTACATTGGTGTTTTGACTGTATACCTGTCTATATGAGGGTAATTTATTTTTATTTCATGTACATTGGTGTTTTGACTGTATACCTGTCTATATGAGGGTGCCAGATCCTCTGGAACTGGAGTTGCAGACAGTTGTGAGCTATCATGTAGGTGCTGGGAATAGAACCCGGGTTCTCTGGGAGAGAAGCCAGTGCTCTTAACCACTGAGCCATCTCTCCAGCCTTCAAGTTAAATGACATTTAACATGTCATTTCTTTCCTTCCTAAGGACCACAGGCTTACTATCCAATTGTTCCAGCATATGAAAGGGAGGGCATTGCTTGTGTCTGAACCAGCATTTGTAAAGGACAAGTTGCCAAGACTACCTCACTGTCAAATTATCCCCTGTATGGACTTGCTGGGCAGTGCCACTATGCAGTTTGAAGTAGCCACCCTGACACAAGGATTATAGAGTAAATCTGTGAAAGTGGGAGTCCTTAGAACTTAATCCTCTCTGGAGCTTAGCAATGAAGTTTTCTGTTGTCAGTTTGTTACTTCATTTGTAAGCAGTTGCTATCCAGTATAAATCTCAATTCTAATTTCCATAGGGAGTCAATTATCAGCTCTGATTCAAAGGAACTGCATTTCAAGGCTCATTGTGGATGGAGGTGTTGAAGAACATCGGAGGATTGAGTATGGCGGAGAGCAGATAAGTACCAGGCAGCAGCATCCACAAGGCCTCCTGTGTGGTTGATTATTATTATTTTTGTTTTTGTTTTTTTGAGACAGGGTTTCTCTGTGTAATAGCCTGGCTGTCCTGGACTCGCTTTGCAGACCAGGCTGGCCTAGAACTCACAGAGATCCGCCTGCCTCTGCCTCCCGAGTGCTGGGATTAAAGGCGTGTGCCACCACGCCCAGCATTATTATTATTATTTTTAAATAATAATGTTGCCGGGTGTGGTAGCACACACCTTTTTTTTTCTTTTTAAAATACGATTTATTTATTTATTATGTATACAGTGTTCTGTCTGCATGCATACCTGCAGGCCAGAAGAAGGCATCTGATCTCATTATAGATGGTTATGAGCCATCATGTGGTTGCTGGGAATTGAACTCAGTACCTCTGGAAGAGCAGTGCTCTTAACCTCTGGCCATCTCTCCAGCCCCCCTGAAACTTTCTCTGTTGCCTTTCTTGGTGTATAATACTGTTTCTTTGGTTTGAGATGGGGTCTCACATAGCCAAGTTGGCCTTGAACTTGTAATGTAACTAAGGATGATCCCTCAAGCCTCTACTTCTCAAGCATTAAATATTATTCTTAGGTATTTATTTGTGTACTTATTTAAATTTGGAGCGATTCTGCTATTCTGTGCATAACTTTGACCTTGGGTAAAGAAGCACAAATGCATCAACATTTAAAACAGTTGTCTGCATGTGTGTCTATGTACTATATATGTGCCTGGTGCCTGTGGAAGCCAGTACAGGCCAGACAAGAGTGTTGGATCTCCTGGGACCATAGTTACAGATGGTGATGAGCTGCCATGTGGGTGCTGGGAATTAAACCCAGGTCTTTGGAATAGCAGTACATGCTCTTAATCACCAAGCCATCTCTTTAGCTCCCTGCTTTTTATTTTTTGATATAGAGTATCACTATGCAGACCAGCTACCCTTTGAGCTTACAGTGATCCTTTTGCCTCTGCCTCATGATGGATTACAAATGTGCACTATATCTGGCTATGGCATCAGCATTTTCAATGCTTTGGGTTTATGATTTAAACACCCCACTGGCTTTTTTGTATGATATCCTTTTTGTCTTGCTTTTTCAGACAAGGTCTTTCTATGCAATCCAGGCCAACTTTGAGTTCACTGCATAGTATTGTGATCTTCCTGCCTCTGCCTTCCAAGTACTAAGATGAAAGGTGTCAAAAAACCTGTCTGGTCTTACTTTTCTATGAGGTATGCTTGTTCAACTGTGGCACAGGTTAAATGCTTGGGGGGAGAAAATATTAAGTGCCAGTCAAAACAACTGATGTCTACAGACCTGATGTGGAAATATACAATGTCTGCCACTTGTAGAGGAACACAGTAAACTTTACCAGAAGAAATATTGTAATTTTAAACCAAACCAAAAGATGTTAGAAAATCTATATCTGTCTGTCCATCCTTATATGGGGGAATCAAACTTTGTTATATACTAGCAGCTAATCAAATACTCTACCAGTGAGCCACATTCTCATTCCCTTTATTTCTTTACCTTCTGTAACTCTAGTTCCAAGGTATTTGACACCCTATTAAGACACCAGGCATGGAAGTGCACACAAATGTGGACAAAACACCCATACACCAAGTAAAATATTTCAACATCAGTGTTACCTAACATATGTAAAAGTGACACATACGTCATGAAATTACAGCTGAAAGGAGTATCTTGAAATGCTGAAGCCCAGAGGCTTATATCACGAATCATAAGATTGCCTTAACATGTGCATTTTCTCTAGACATCCCAGTGGCAACCAAACCCTATTCAACTCTGGCTCCTCTAGGCTCATAAACAGAAGACTAAAGTTTAAAAAGGTAACTTTTTAAAAAAAGATTTTATTTATTTATTATGTATACAGTGTTCTGTCTGCATGTATGCCTACAGGCCAGAAGAGGGGACCAGATCTCATTATACATTGTTGTGAGTCACCATGTGGTTGCTGGGAATTGAACTCAGGACCTCTGGAAGAGCAGCCAGTGCTCTTAACCTCTGAGCCATCTCTCCAGCCCTTAAGAAGGTAACTTAAAAGATGTGTTTTGAGAATAAAACAGGATACTGCTTAGAAAAATAAAGTCACAGGAAAAACAGTGAAAATACATATAAATAATAGGTTAAAGCAAGAATAGGACTGAAAAAAAAAATGAAACACAAACAAGACAGATGAACTATGGAATCACCATGATGTGACCCAGTGGACATGTGGGTGGAGGAGGGCAGTGGTGCTCAATTGAGACAAGAACAGATGACACCCAGGTTTACAGTTTCTGGTGCTCAGTGAGACATTCTGGAGACAAAGAGTGGTATAGGACCAGAGCTGATCTAGCTAGAGACAATGAAAGTATGTCATGAAGAATGTGCAGCCCAGTGATGACTAAGGTGAAATCTATGAACAGTACCTTCATGAAGCTGTAAACACCAAGCCAGGTCAGCCATGTGGGGAGGCTGGTGAGAGCTGGCATGGTGTTCAGGGATAGGGCAAGGGTCAAGGGAGTGAAATGGAAAACAGGGAGAATCTAAAGGAACAACTGGAGAAGTTAGAGTAATAACTGAAGTGGGAGTGGGGCTTTTTCTTCCAAGAGTCCCTTGGGAGAGCTAAAAGCTAACCCCACTGAGCACAGGACTATCATGGTACTACTTAGATACAAAAGCTCCTCCTCTCTGCACACATAAGCATCTGAAACAGGTCAGAGAGAAAATAAATATGGGTGATTTACTGTAACAGCCCCTCTCCAGACAGACTCCATGGAGAAAGAAACAGCGTGGTAAAAATCACCTGTCACTCATCACTGCTAAAATCATAATTTTACTAACCAAGTAGACTAGACAGTTCCCGGTGTTTACAAATACACGCCTATAAACATGTCCTTGATCATTAAGTCTGTCCCAAATGAAGCACACCAAGTGTAAGTAAATTAGAAACAGAATGCCTGATTACTCTAGGAACTCATCCAACTCCCTCCAGCAAACCAGATAGAGATGTACTGGTTCCTCAAGAATGCCTGATTACTGTAGGAACTCACCCAACTCCCTCCAGCAAACCAGACAGAGATGCACTGGTTCCTCAAGAATGCCTGATTACTCTAGGAACTCATCCAACCCCCTCCAGCAAACCAGATAGAGATGTACTAGCTCCTCAAGTAGGGTCACACGTGCCACCAGTTTTATGTTGCACACTTTCACTTTATTAAACAAATTTAAAAGTTTATTATGTAGGTATATTCTTTACTTATAATGACTAACTTGGTACCAACTTAATAATTCAAAAAGCTTTTTCAAATGAGGGCACTTTGTGGTTAAGAGTCCTATGTGGACTTTTTGTTGTTTTGTGGTGGCAGATACAATGAACATTACTGACACAGTTTGTTTTGTGTATTTAATGTATTGTTAAAGACAATTCCTTGTCCAATGTGGCACAGAGAAGCCAAAATTTTGGGTAGTCCTGTCATAGACCAAACCAAAGATGGGCAAGCTAAGAAAGGAATACATTTTTTCTTTAAAAAAACAAACAAATAAGCCTTTATATTTATTTACCTTATGTGTATGAATGTTTTGCATGCATGCATATCTCTATGCCACATGCATGCCTGGTACCTGCATAGGTCAGAAGAGGGCATCAGATCCCCTGGAACTGGACTTATAGATAGATGTGAACTGCTATGTGAGTGCTGGAAATCAAACCCAGGTCTTCTGAAGAGCAAATAGTACTCTTGATTATTATCTTTCTAGCCCAGGGATACATTTTTAAAAAGTTAATTTTGCTGAACTTCTGCAAGGATCTCATCTAACCTCATACTCTTAAATATCATCTATAACGCGATGATTCCAAAATATGTCTCCAGATGTAGCCTTTCTTTTGAGCACTCTCACTTCAAGTCTAAGACTCTTGTTTACCTCACAACCACCTTTCTCACTATGGTGCTCTATATGTGTCCTGCAGTCCCACCTTGGAAGCCAGGTACTTGATTGAGCCAGGCAACTCACTGTAGTCCTAGGCCTGGGAGGCTGAGGCAGAGGGAAATCACTCAGCCTCTTCAGTGTGATGCTAGCCTGAACAATACATTGAAATTCCTTCCAAAACCAAATGAAATGCCAAAGTTAGCCTACATTAACCCTTTATTCAAATTCTTATTCTCCTCGATTTCAGTCTTATCATGACCTCTGCCCTGCATGATCTGCTTGTGCGGCACGCATGCTTTGCACTCCTCCTTCATTAATTCTGTTCTACCTACTCTACTCCTTGCTGTTGCTTCATTATGCCAACCAGGTTACCCCAACCCCTAAGACAGGGTTTCTTCATGTAGCCCTGGCTGACTTAGAACTCACTCTGTAGGCTGCTCTTTGCCTCCTGGAGTGCTGGGGTTAAAAGCATGCACCACGATGTCTGGTTGACAACCAGGTTCTTAATCCAGGGCCCTATATATCTCTTCTACTTGAAGTGTTTTCTTTTTGCCAGACTGACTCTTGCCTTACTTTCTTACTTCAGATCTTGGCTCAAATGTCACCTATCAGAGAGGCCTTCCCATATGAAACAGACACCTGAGACCTACCACTCTTACTGTTGTATTTTTCATCACAACATTTAAATTAGTTCTTATAACTGTCTATAATGTATCAACTACCCTAACCAGTAATGTAATTACTAATTACTAGGGGAAAAACCCAGTTTTTTTTTTTTTTGTTTGTTTTTTCGAAACAGGGTTTCTCTGTGTAGCAAGCCCTGGCTGTCCTGGACTCACTCTGTAGACCAGGCTGGCTTGAACTCATAGAGATCCACCTGCCTCTGCCTTCTGAGCACTGGGATTAAAGGCATGTAACCAGGCCCGGCTCAGAACTTCATTTTATTGAATGTTGAATTCTGAGTGCCTAAAACAATGCTAGACCCTTGCCTGATACACATTAACCATTTCTTAAATGTGTGAATGGACAAATGCAGGAACTGGCCCAGGTATTAGAAAAAGGGCTTCCTTTCTACTGATGAGGCAGGTCAAAGCCTAGCATGTATAATAACTCCTTACTATGTAACAATGACTGACTGGAGTAAAGAGACTAGGAAGGAATGTGACATCAGACTAGGATTTTGAAACACAACCCAAAGTTACTAGGTAGAAAAGGTAGCTTAGGACATGAAGATACAGTCTCAGGTAACAAACACAGTAGTATAATAATATAGTAATGGTATATTCTAAAAATTTCAAGTCAGTAATTTACTTCTTGGAAGGAAAGGGATCTGGTGATCAGGCTGGCATGGCAGATGCAGGCTGTAAGCCAAGAGGCTTGGGAGTCATGGATAGGAGCTTTAGGTAGCATATTCAGTAAAGAAGGATACAAACAAACTGTATTAGAGTGTTGGCAGAGGCAAGAATGGATTTGGATCGAGAGATTTATGGCTGGGACTGTGATGTGCTTGAAAGACCAGTTAGGAAAAACTGATGAATGTGTTAACTATTGGTACTATGTGACATCAAAACAAAACAAAAAAAAAAGAGAGAGAGAGAGAGAGAGAAGGGCAAATTTCTGTCATGTAATAGGACAGATGTGAGCAACCACATCAGAGTAACCACACAAACAACACATGTCAACACAGCTAGCCTTCCATGACATAGCAGGTTAATGTATTCTACCTAGTTATGCCAACAGTCCTTAGGCCCTTGAGACCTGTCCCACTTGGTAGAAAGCAAAGCAAGGTTGAATCTTATGCACGATAATTAGCACTCCCATAGAATTTGATTTTCATTCTCTGTGGCATACAGTATGAGGACACCAAGGTTATTTAGAGAAAATGTGGGCCTAACTTAGGAGTGGAGACTGAAACACAGGATCTAACTCTACATCTGGTACTGTGAGTTCCTCAGACCTCTTCAGCCTGCCCCTCACTTCTCCATCATTTCATGGACTTGCATCTTCCTCCTGCTTGAGGTCATTTAGATGGTCATATTTCAGTGGGACCACAATAGCCACACTGCCTCCCCCCCCCCTTTTTCTTTCTGGAGACAAGGTTTCTCTGTGTGTAGCCCTGGCTGTTCTGGACTCACTTTGTAGATCAGTCTGGCCTCAAACTCACAAAGATCCACCTGCCTCTGCCTCCCAAATGCTGGGATTAAAAACATATGCCACAACACCCAGCTCTGAGTGCCATTTTTAAAGTCATGACTTTTATAAAACATTTTCCACTTAAGTATTTTAATCTAAATATTACTACAACTGTTACTAAATACATTTGAATCCATGGAATAATGCTAAGATTTAAAAAAAATTCTTTTCTTTTCCCTTTTAGAGGCTGAAGTATTCTTTTTACCAGGAGACTGGGCATGAAAGGATAAAAAAAAATTGCAAGAATATAACTCATTTTATTTAATTATCAAGATCATTGCTATCTGTAGCCTGTCTTTGCTACTTTCTGGGTTCTTTTTCTCATCCTTTATCTCCCCAGGTTTCATCCCCTATCACTAGATAGGCGAGAAAGAAGGATGGGGGGAGGGAGAGAGATCTTTAAATCTAATTTCTTTCTTTTTGTTTCTTCTTTGAGCACAACTACTAACAAACTGCAACCAACCCCTCTGAATGACCACCAACCACCAACTCTGCCTTTTGGGGTGCTAGCATTTATATAACCTCTGAAAAGTTCCCAGAATTCCAAACGTCACACAATTGCAGAAACTACCTGCATCTTTCCAAACCTCGCCTCTGCTAGACCATGAGGCAAATGACAGTCACCTGGTGCAAAGGAGCCCCATAGCCCCACACCTGGGACGAAAGCAAAAACGCATTTTTATAATATTTCTCTGTGTGTTTTTTTAAAGAAACCAAAATTCCAGAATTCTCAGTACAGCTATCCAAACAGCTCTTGAAGTTCAGATCACAAAAACATTGCCTTTTCCAGTAACGAAATAAAATATTTTAGTAATAAAACTATCCTTTTTCATTTGTTTAGTTACAGGATTGCCTGGCAGACCTCTACTTCCTGTTTGTTTATTTTCACTGTTGTATTCTCAGCTGTCAGGAAAGTACTTGACACACAGTAAGCACCTCATTAATTTTGCTGAATGTAAAGAAATCATTCAAAGAGAATGGATAGGAAAAACCAAAGGGAAAGGTAAAATACTTGATGAATTAAATATTTAGATTCCTACAGATCCAATGCGTCATGTTCTCATCACTTACCGTATCTGCAGCTGTGAGGTTGATACCCAGTCCTCCAGCTCGTGTGCTTAACAGAAACACGAAGATGTCGTTCCTAAAAAAAAAGGGGAAGACATGTTAGGAGGAAAAGAAGTGCACTGTGGGAATAGAGCAGTATCTAAAAATAGAATGGGCTACACAAAGTGCTGGTGACTACAGAGCCTGACTGGTGTTCTTGAGATACTACTGTGCAAAGGTTTTCTGTCTTTAAATCTCAGAGATTTAAAGACAGAAAACCTTTGCACAGTAGGCATTTTCCTTCTGCTGCCACACTACTGATTGATAACGTGCAGCAGCAATAACAGAAGTGTATGTCACCATACAAACAGACCTCAAGCTGTACATCACACACACACTTGTCTTTCTTGTGGTGCTCCTGAGTGCTGAGCCTGTACATGATTGCCAAACACTCTACCTCTGAGCTATACTTTCAGTCTTTTCTCCCTCCTGACACACTTCCTTGTATTCTTGGCTACCCTAGAACTTGAGGATGATCCTGGATTTTTGGTCCTATTGCTTCTATCATCCAAATATTCAGATTACAGGGACCTCTCAGTAAGCCTAGTATTTCCTTAAGCACATTATTTTTTTCCTCTTGAGACAAAGATTTCACTATGTAGCCATGGCTGGCCTGAAACTTTCTATATAGACTAAGCTAGCTTTGAATTCATAAAGATTCCCATGCCTTTGCTTGAGTGCTGGGATTGAGGGAGGTTATGTGTAACCATGTCCAGCCTGTTTTTGGTTTGTCTCTTTTTATATACTTGTGTATATGTGTATATACATGTACCTGCATGTGGAGGCCAGGGTCCATATTAGATATCTGCCATTTCTTTTCTCCATATTGTGAAAAAGGCTCTCTCACTGAACCTGAAGTGTATGGACTGGCTAGCCAGATGGCCAGTAAGCAGCAGGAATCCTCCCCTGGATTCCCAGCACTGAGACTGTAGGCAAGTGCTTTCATACCAGGATTTGAACTCAGATTCTCATGTTAGTGACTGAACAAGCTCCCAGCCTCCTAATAGTCTTATTTTTTTATTTTTTTGAGATAAAGTCTCTCTATGTAGCCCCGGCTGTTCTGGAGCTTACTCTGTAGACCAGGCTGCTCTCAAACTCACCTGAGTGCTGGGATTAAAGGTGTGTGCCACCAAGGTAGCTCTATTTAAAAATTATTTATTAGGAGAGAGAAAGTGTGTGTGTGCAGATCAGAGGGTGACTTTCAGAAGTCAGTTTTCTCATTCCACCCTAGGTTCCAGGAAACAACCTCATGTGACGGGACCACCAGCCTCCAGCTTTTAACTAGTAAAAGTATTACTAGAGTATGTAGAGGCAAATAAATCAGAATGTAATTTAAAGTAGCCTGAAAGATTCATTCTCTCTCTCTCTCTCTCTCACACACACATACACACACATACAGGCTCACGTATACCACATCAAATGAGTGGAGGTCAGAGGACAGTCTTCAGGGAATTCTGGTTATTAGGCTTGGGAAAACAAAAGCTTTTATCCATTGAGACAACCACTGGCCTTTAAAGCACTCACTTTAAGATGACACAACTCAGAAAAATAAGCATACATCAGGAATTCAACCTGGTCATGTATTCAATGTACTAAACTGATCAGGTCTAATTCATGGAAGACAGAATGGACATATTTTTAGATAAGGCCAACTCAGTCCTAATGTAGAAACTATTAGATACAATTTTGACTCCTTCTGCATCCTAAGTCCTTTTGAAGAATGAATTACAGAGCAGCAGATGCTATACTACTTATTAAGCAACAAATTATTTGCCAAATAAAAAAGGTTGACGTTGCCGGGCGGTGGTGGCGCACGCCTTTAATCCCAGCACTTGGGAGGCAGAGGCAGGCAGATCTTTGTGAGTTCGAGGCCAGCCTGGTCTACAAAGCGAGTCCAGGACAGCCAGGGCTACACAGAGAAACCCTGTCTCGAAAAACCAAAAAAAAAAAAAAAAAAAGGTTGACGCCAGATCACAAGAGCTTTTCACTGTAAGACTTATTATAAACATACAGGTGCTCAACTGTAGCCGAGTGCCTGCAGATAACCTAAGCATGGCCTAAAATAACCTTTCATTTTCATGTTTCTACTTCAGGTTATTTTCCAGAACAATTCTAACAATCTATAAAAAAGATTATACTAGTAAAAACATGAAAGTCCTATAAATGAAGCTGTTAATTCCTTCCTGTATACAATGAGAACCACAACTAGAAAGATAAAGATTTAACTTTTATTTATGTATATGGTATATTGCCTGCATATATGTCTGCACACAAGAACAGGGCACCTGATCCCATGGGACTACAGTTATAGATGATTGGGAACACCAAGTGGGTGCTGGGATTGAACCCTGGACCTCTGGAAGAACAGCCAGTGCTCTTAACCACTGAGCCATCTCTCCAGCTCCAATACCCATCTTTAGTTATGAAGCCAGTTTGACACTTCTGGACTGCATTAAAAAAAAAAAAAATTAAAGCTGGATGTGGTGGCGTATGCCTTTAATCCCAGAGAGGCAGGCAGATCTCTGTGAGTTTGAGGCCAGCCTGATCTACAAATCGAGTCCAGGACAACCAGGGCTTGTTACACAGAGAAACCCAGCCTCGAAAACCAAAACTAAAACCAACCAAACAAAAAAAATCCCAAAAAGTTAAAGAAACAGAGCACCTACAGAGTACTCTAGCATACTGACATAGGGTAAATATAGACACAAGGTACCAAATCACAATGTTAAATGAGTTTTAAATCCATGGGATTTGTAAAAGGATGTGGTGGCACATACCTGAAACAGAAGGATCTCTGAGTTTGATGCCAGCCTGATCTATATAGCAAGTTCCAGGCCAGATAAGGCTACACCGTGGGGTAGTCTCCACCACCACCCCAGCACCCTAACCCCCTAAAAAGAGAAGGAAACAAACAAGAAAGCAAAAAAAAAAAAAAAAAACAAAAACAAAAACAGTCCACCAATATGGAGAGCTCGCACCCTTAATGCTATTCTTCCTTGATAAAGCCACCTGACTTCTGAATTTATTTCCTAGACTACAAATCAGGAAGCTACAAATAAAGTGAGTAACTGGTAACATACTCAGGACATGACTGTCAGTGAAGAAACAATTTCCACATAAGCACCTGGTCAACCACTAAGGTAGACAGGCCCATTACTTGCATTGAGAAACCTAACTTTCCTGAGGCATTCCATGGACATCAAAGTATATCCAGGGGTCCCTAGCTTGTCAAGACTTAAAAGCATTGCACTCCCAGAAAAGTTTACCAGTTTATCCTTGAACTTCACTTTGCTACCTCTTCTTTTTTTCCTCAAAATATTTTTTCTTGAAATAATGTCTTGGGAGGCTTATTAAGAAATACACTTGTAGCCGGGCGGTGGTGGCGCACGCCTTTAGTCCCAGCACTCGGGAGGCAGAAGCAGGCGGATCTCTGTGAGTTCGAGGCCAGCCTGGTCTACAAAGTGAGTCCAGGACAGCCAGGGCTGTTACACAGAGAAACCCTGTCTCGAAAAACCAAAAAAAAAAAAAAAAAAGAAAAGAAATACACTTGCTGGGTGGTGCTGTCACACACTTTAAATCCCCACACTTAAGAGGCAAAGGCAAACACTTTTAGAGTTTGAGGCCAGCCAGGTCTACAGAGTAAGTTCCAGGACAGGACAGTCAGGGCTACACATAGAAACCCTGTCTATAAAAACCAAAAAAGAAACAACACACTTGCCAGTTATGGTGGCGTACACCTTTATTCTAACACCACTGGGGAGTCAGAGAAAGGTAGGTTTCTGGGAGTTACAGGCCAGTTTGATCTACACAGTGAGTTCCAGGCTAGTTAGGGCTTAAAAAAGAACAGGGGCTGGAGAGATAGCTCAGCAGTTAAGAGCACTGGCTTCTCTTCCAAAGTACCTGGATTCAAATCCCAGCACCCACATGGCAGTTCACAGCTCTCTGTAATTGCTGGGTGTGGTGGCACACGCCTTTATTCCCAGCACTTGGGAGGTACAGGCAGGCAGATCCCTGTGAGTTCAAGGTCAGCCTGGTCTACAAAGTGAGTCCAGGATAGCCAGGGATTCAGAGAAACCTTGTCTCGAAAAATGAAGAAGGAAGAAGAAGGAAAAAGGAAGGAAGAAAGAAAGAAGGAGGAGGAGGAAGGAGGAAGAAAGAGGAAGAGGAAGAATGAAGAGGAGGAGGAAGAAGTAGAAGTAGTAGTAGTATACTTCTAAGAGATGTGCTTCTGAGATGGAAGGAACATTAGAAGCTCAATGGAGGAAGAAGGAAGGAGGAAGGAAGGAAGGAAGGAAGGAAGGAAGGAAGGAAGGAAGGAAGGAAGGAAGAAGAAGAAGTAGTAGTAGTACACTTCTAAGAGATGTGCTTCTGAGATGAAAGGAACATTAGAAGCTCAATGGCTCACTTTCCTTACTATGTAGCCCAGGCTGGCCTTGGACTCATAGTTATACTCTTGCCTCAGCCTCCTGAGTGCTGGGATTACAGGTGTGGCCACTAGGCCAGGCTTTCTATCTTCCCTTTTTAACTTTGTATTCATCACCCATGTCAATATTTCAGAGTTTTGCTTAACTTATAACATCACTTTTACAACTAAAGTAGCAAGTAGCAACAACAAAAACTGCAAGGCACCTGCCAGTTTACAAGTGTATTTCTCATGGATACAGGCTAGTGTGAATGGAAATCCAGAACCTCACAGGCCCTCAGAAGAATAACAATAATAAGGTTTCAAATAAAAATTGACTAAGGAGCCGGGCGGTGGTGGCGCACGCCTTTAATCCCAGCACTTGGGAGGCAGAGGCAGGCGAATCTTTGTGAGTTCGAGGCCAGCCTGGTCTACAAAGCGAGTCCAGGACAGCCAGAGCTGTTAACAGAGAAACCCTGTCTCGAAAAACCAAAAAAAAAAAAAAAAATTGACTAAGGAGCTGGGTGGTGGTGTTGCATGCCTTTAATCCCAGTTCAAGGTCAGCATGGTCTACAGATTGAGTTCTAGGACAGCTAGGGCTACACAGAGAAAGCCTGTCTTGAAAAGCAAAACAAATTAAACAAAAGACTAAGGATTTTAGGACCCAAACAGTGTGTAAAGAATGCTCTAATGTTTCATCTGAGCCCCTGATTGCTCCTCCAAGGAACTTCCTCTCCTGTTCTGACACCTGTGTGATAGCTACCAAATGCCTAGGGAACTTAGAGGGTAATTCCCCAAGAAGCCTGGCATCTGAATCCCAAATGAACAACAGGGAAAGTAACTGAGTATGTGACAGAAAGACAGGTGGAAGGCAGCTAAAAAAACTAAGAAAAAAAAGAGCAACAGAAAGATTACACACTGCTCTAGTGGTCTAGAGGGCTGAAGATATACAATATCTTCATATAAAATAGACATTTTAAAATAGGAAAACCAGAGAGAGAGAGAGAGAGAGAGAGAGAGAAACATTCACACACACTACAGTAATATAAAACTTAGAAATACAACTGCAGAAATTTTTTTCTTGATCCTGTCTTGCTGTGGAGTTGTGGCCGGCCTCAAACTTGTCATGGAAGCCTCTGTGGCCAGAATGCTGGAATTGTAAACTATCATGACCAGCTCCAGGATGAAAACGCTTCTTCGGGGTAGCAATTATGTACTGAGAAGAGTTTCTGATGTACAGTTTAAATGGCCAAAATCTGCCTACATTCAATGTATTTAATCACAGAAAACAAAGATCAATTAAATCTTGAGTTGTAATTATCATTCTCACTCTTTTTAAGTCCCCTTTGCCCCATCCACTCACCCAAACACTGTTTGGGTGTTCTGGGGCAAAGGTTTCTAGAATGACTGAAAAGGCACACTGTCATCATGAAGAAAACAAACAACAACAAAACCCCCACTACACTCATGCCCCCATGTGTGGTAGAAGTAGGTCACTTTAGTGAATTAGAAGGCAGTTCAGATGAGCATCTGGCAGCACATAAGGGAAGCTTAGCGTCCCTTTACTTGCTGCTATGGACTAAGCCAGTTGTGGCCAGGCAATAGGCCCTGTTGAATGAAGGGGTGTGGCTAAGAGACCATACAAGTCGTGCAGGTGATGTCAGTTGCCGTGAGAAGCAATGGGACTGCAGGACATCTCAAGAAATCTTGTGGACCCTCAAGACTGCCAAGGATCTTGAGATAAGGTAATACATAAGCTAGAGAACTCCATGCAGTCACTCTCTTCCTCCTGCCCTCACCGACAGAGAAGTAATGCTGAAGAAGTACATAGCAAGGTACGCCATTAGAAGAATTTAGACCGTGAAAGAGGCAAAGTTATGGCATAAAACCGGCTAAGAAAGAGTTTCTTGAAGGTGACTGTCTTGGGGCCTCAGAGCACCGGAAAAGTGAGCAAGGCAAGTGGAGTTCACAAGCTGCTTGGAGAGGCTTATGGCTGTGAGGCTTGCCCGGGCCACAGAGACCGTGGAGGCGAGTCTCAGCTGTGGAAAAGGCCGGCCTTGGCTTGGCGGTTGGAACAGACTGACTTTATAATCCGGCTACAGTTTGGTGATTGAAATAAATTGGCCTTGCAAACTGGTAAAGTAAGGCTCAACTGACTTTAAGCTTAAAAGATATTACCTGATGGGATTGATACATGGACCTACATTAAGAATATTAATATTCAGCCGGGCGGTGGTGGCGCACGCCTTTAATCCCAGCACTCGGGAGGCAGAGGCAGGCGGATCTCTGTGAGTTCGAGGCCAGCCTGGTCTACAAAGTGAGTCCAGGACAGCCAGAGCTACACAGAGAAACCCTGTCTCGAAAAAACCAAAAAAAAAAAGAATATTAATATTCAAGCCGGGCGGTGGTGGCGCACGCCTTTAATGCCAGCACTTGGGAGGCAGAGGCAGGCGGATCTTTGTGAGTTCGAGGCCAGCCTGGTCTACAAAGTGAGTCCAGAACAGCCAAGGCTACACAGAGAAACCCTGTCTTGAAAAAAAAAAAAAAAAAGAATATTAATATTCTTTTAAGACAGTTAAGACAGTGTTAGTTAAATGTTTTTAGATAGGTATTAGTGATGGGGTGATATTATGCATTCTAAATGTTAATTAATTGGTCCTGCTTGCTGTCTGTTACTTTCTCTGATTGGTTAAACAAATGCTGAGGCCTGAGATTGGGCAAAGACAGAGGTAGGCAGGACTAAGGGCTTTTGAGACAGAGAGCATCTTGGGGGAAGAAGGCTCCAAGACAAACAGCAAAGAACAGGAAGGAGGACACACACCATGGATTAGAGAAAAGAACGTCATTCCATGTGGCCTGAAACAGCGCCATAGTGTGGAGAATGGCAGTCCAAAGGGACATATGTATATATGAGGTCATATTTGGGGAATAGAATTAAGAGCTAGCTTAGATGGGCTAAGATTACACAATCCAGACCAAAGCTTGTTAAAATCCATCAGCTCTCTCTGTGTTCATTTATAATGTCAGGTCAAGGAATAACAACCATCAACTCATTTAAATTTAATATAAATACTAAGTAAATAATTTAATTAGTCGTTTTTCTATATATTAGAGTGATAGATATTAGGGTATTCTTAGACATATTATAGATTTTAAATTATAGGTTTTAGATTATAGAATTTAGATATTTTATAGGTGTTTATTAAGTATTAATAAATATAAGTATTTATAAATAAAAATATTCTGTTACATCCATGTTTTCCTAAGGGTTACCCAAACTGCTCAGATAACTGGGGTGCAGGGAGTGGGAATCCATCTGGTAAAGGTCAAGGGGTAGGAGGAAGGGAGGCATAGGCCAACCCATCACAGAGCAAAGACTTTGTGAATGGCTCCTAGGATCACATACTGGTCACATGTTCTGAATGCTGCCAGGACATCCTGGCCAAATAGTCTTTAGTCTCAGTCAGACTTTTTCCTGGAAGGATCCCTCATAAATAAGTCTTGTATGAAGGGAATGTAAATGGTTTTTTATAGGAGCTCTTGTTTACTCTGGCTGACCTTTGAGCCACAGGGCTTTTGAGTTGAAACTATTTTTTTCTTTTGATGTCTTTTCACTAATAATAACGAAAATATTTGGCAAGGCATGCCTTTCGTTTTGAAAAACACCTGTCTTTTTCTCTATTTTAAGATGCCACTCAGACTTATAAGTGGAGAATGCCTTCTTACATGGTAAACGTGATAGTACCCTTAGAGGCCAGAAGAGAGGGCACTGGAACCTCTGGAACTGTTAAAGACAGTTATGAACCACCATGTGGGTGCTGGAAATTGAACCCAGATCCTTTGCAAGAACAGCAAGCGCTTTTAACAGGCTGAGCCATGTCCAATCCCTACAGGAATGTTTTGCAAATTACTGGCACTACTGTGCCTGCTCAATGAACTCTTTTTACTAAGTTAATTAGGAGATTAGTTGAGAATGATGGTTCATGCCTATAATTCCAACACTCAGGAGGCAAAGGCAGAAGGATTACTGTGAGCCAGGCTGGGCTGCATATCAAGACATATCAACAACAATAACAGAAATAATAATAATATAAATATGGTGGAACATGCCTTTAATTCCAGCACACTGGAGGCAATGGCAAGCAGATCTCTGTCAGTTCAAGGCCAGTTTTGTCTACAGAGTGAGTTCCAAGATAGCCAGAGCTACACGGAGAAACTCTGTCTTGAAAAATAACAAACAAACAAGAAGAAAAAGAAAAAAAAAAAAAACCCAAATACCGTAACACTGAACAAAACAACTGAAGAGATGGTGCAAAGTGTAAGAACCTGCTGAGTCAGCACAGAGACAAGGACCTTAGTTTGAATTCCCTACCATCCATGCAAACAGCAGGGTGCAGTGACACACTCTTAATCCCAGCAATTGGAACTGGTAGACAGAGATAGGTAGATCCCAGGGCTTGTTGGCCAGCTAACTGAGTACCCAAGAGCAAGCTCCTGGTTCACTGAGATCCTGTCTCAAAAATAAAGAGTGACACAGAAGAAGACACCTGACATTGACCTATGGCCCCCAAGTACACGTGTACACACACACATTCTCTCTCTCTCCCATCTCTCCCCACTTCCCCCAGAATTGGGTCAGTTAGAATAGCTGTAAACTCAGTCACCAGATGTCAATAAGTTAGAGATCTGAGGCTAATTTAAGCTACAGTGAGAGGCCCTGCTTCAAACAAAACAAGAGGATCACCATTCAAAGACAGTCTGGGTTTTGTGAGACCCTGTCTCAAGAAAGCAAACAAACAAGTAAAACAATAAATAAATAAAACAGAAATAAAAGAAATTAATAAACATAAATAGTTAAGTGCTTAGTTTTTTTTCTCTCTCAAGAATTAAAAAGATAAATACTGACCGGGCATGTAAGTCCAGAAAGTCAGAACCATTTTTATTCATAATGTAAGATCTAAATTATTTCCCATAAATTTGTTTTTTCTCAGTTTTAAGAAATGTAGTTGCCGGGCGGTGGTGGCGCACGCCTTTAATCCTAGCACTTGGGAGGCAGAGGCAGGCGGATCTTTGTGAGTTCGAGGCCAGCCTGGTCTACAAAGTGAGTCCAGGACAGCCAAGGATACACAGAGAAACCCTGTCTCGAAAAACCAAAAAAAAAAAAAGAAATGTAGTTAGCCTTAAGGCTGGCATAGGGGCGCACGCCTTTAATTCCAACATTCAAGAGGCAGAAGCAGGTGGACCTCTGTGAGTTCAAGGCCAGCCTGGTCTACAGAATGACTTCTAGGACAGCTAGGGCTGTTAAACAGAGAAACTCTGTCCCAAAAAACAAAAACAAAACAACATAAAACAAAGTCTATGTACCAAGTGTATGTTCCAAGAGGCCAGAAGAAGGTGTTAGATTCTTATACACCTTAGTTTTAGGGTGTAATGAGCCACCATTTGAGGCTGAGAATCAAACCCAGGACCTCTGAAAGAGCAGCGTGTGCTCTTAACCAATGTGCTGTTTTTCCAGTCCTTCTATCAGATTTCTCAATTCTCCAAATGTAAGAAAGAACACTAAGAATGAGGTTTACCAGACCTACCAGCAGAAAAATTTGGCTTTCTCTTTGAGAAGAGCAGTCACCAGAGTCTGCTTAGCATAATGAGAAGCAGCACAGGATAGTAATGGCTCTTGTGAACCCCCAACATTTAACATGCTCTTTTGGAATTTCATAGGCTCACAGCAGCTGGGAGAGGTACTTATGGCTGAGAGCTATAAACAGAATAGATTGAACCCCACTGCAATTTGTCACATTGTTCTGTATCTATTAATATTAGAAGAAAACTAGAAAGCTCATCGAAAATGAAATGCAAAAACAAATTAAAAATCAACTCAAAGCAGCCAGGTGTGGTGGCACACGCCTTTAATCCCAGCACTTGGGAGGCAGAGGCAGGCGGATCTCTGTGAGTTTGAGGCCAGCCTGGTCTACAAATCGAGTCCCGGACAGCCAGGGCTGTTACACAGAGAAACCCTGTCTCAAAAAACAAACAAACAAACAAAAAATCAACTCAAAACAAACTCTCAGAAAGAGCTACTGTTGGTACTTGTCTTGCATATGCTAAGTGAGCACTCTTCTACCACTGAGCTATGTCTTTAGCCTAACATGTAGCTTTGTAAAGATTTTTCCTCACAGACATTGATATTCTCTTCTTTGGGGATCCTCATGCATCCTCAGAAAACTTTTTATTGCTGTAGTAGCAATGCCTTAATTTCAGCACTCCAGAGATAGAGGCAGGGGATATCAAGAGTACAGGGCCAGCATAAACTAACTATGACCTGTCTCTATCCTCATCCTAAAAAAAGAAAACATTTTTACTTTCCAAAATAGAAGGCACTCATGTAGTGAGAAAAAAAAAGATGGTCATGTGTGGTGATTCACACCTGTAATACTAGCCTTCTGGTAGAAGCAAGGATCACTGCAAAGTCAAGGCCAGGCTAGAGAGTCAGTTCTAGGCCAGCCAGGGCTATGCAGCCATATTGTTTCATACTCATATTCTCTTTCTTTGATCTGAGTCACTATGAGCAAATTTAGCAAACTCTCAGAATAGCTGAATGTGATGGTGCATCATCACATTAAGGTAGAAATTAAGGCATTGCTACTACAGCAATAAAAAGATTTCTGAGTATGCATGAGGATCCTCAAAGAAGAGAATATTCAGTACTAACTGAATGTGATGATGCACACCTACAACCCTGCTTTCGGAGAGGCCAAGACAGGAGGATATCTACACCTTGCTATCTAGCTATTTATGGTGGTTTGAACAGGAATGGCCCCCATACACTCCTTGGCTGGAGTAGGTATGGCCTTTTGCACCACATAGGAGCAAAGGTCTCCTATGCTCAAGCTACTCCCACTGTGGCACAGAGTCTCTCCCTGCTGCCTGTGGATCAGGATGTAGAACTCTCAGCTCCTTCGCCAGACCATGTCTGCCTACAGGCCACTACGTTTCCCCCATGATGACAATGGACTAAACCTCTGAAACTATAAGCCAGCCCAAATTAATTGTTTTTCTTTATAAGAGTTGCTGTGGTCACAATGTCTCTTCACAGCAATAAAATCCTAACTAAGACACTACTCTCATCCAATTAGTGACCTCCAGGTTCAGTGAGTCAATGGAGAGCAATTTGGTGAGGAAAACACGTAATGTCAACCTCTGACTTTCACAAGCACATAGGAACACATATATCAATATACATATGCAAAAGGGAGGAATGAATGCTGTCCTGACTGCTTTATAATCTAAGATGCACTGGCTTAAAAAACAAACAAACAAACCTTCATCATATAAAGCACTAGATAAAAATCAATATAAGAATTTTTATAATTCCCATTAATGTTACCTGGTCTGAAAATCAGCAACCATGTCTCGTCTCTCTGAGATCTTGGATGAGCCATCCAGCCTCATGTAGGTATGTTTCCTGTAAACCATATATTCCTGCCAACCAGGATAAAAGGACACAGTAAGTCTGATGCCGATCACTGTACTCTAATTCTCAAGCTTTTGCCCACCTAATCCATACCAGGCTCAAGTCACTATATACAGAGCAGGGAGGAAATGATTTTAAAAGTTCTGTGCAAATAAATTGAGTTTTTTGGTCCTGTATGAAATTCAAGATCAAACTGTAATCTCAACCTCAACTTGGAAACTAATCCAATACAGATTTCTGTAGGCTTTATAAAAACAATCCGGCCCCCCGCCCCAATAAAACCAAAATATCCAAACTAAAATGGCTTTTCAGTTATTAAGCATAATTTTTCATAGCTATGAACACAACCAATTTCCTTTCAGGGATTAACATTTACACCAGTGTCCTTTGGTCCCACCCTTGGTAAATCTCTGCTGATTAAAGTTCTTGAATTTATAGCCTCGGTATCATAGTGAAACAGATGACAAAATAATTTTCCCAAGTTAAGCATATTCTTCACATAACCTGTGCGATGAATCACAATTTAAGAATAGAGAAAAGATTTGAAGAGATCCAATTGGAAGACTGTTTCCCCCATCCTCAAAGCTGTGGTTCTTTAGAGAGGAAGATCACATTCATGTTGACTTTCCCTTTTGTTAACCCAGATGCCACTACAAAAAGCCCACTGTAGAAACGCTCATGTCCAAAGCTCAATAAGGCATCCTAATTATAAACAGGCATGTGGCCAGGTGAGGTGGTGGAGGCTTGCTGCCTTGGGAGGTGGCAGCAGAAGAATCGGAGTTTTAAGAACCAATCTGGCAACAATAAACTCAAGGCCAGCCTGAGAGCAGGCAGGCAATCTCATTCCTATTCTCTCTCTCTCTCTCAACAAACAGCGTTTGTTTGAGAACGTCAAACAATTTGTCAATGTGTAGTTTCACTTTCCATGCTTCAGTCTACCGACGCAGTATTTGAAAACATGAAATTAGAAATAAGAAACAAGTAATTAGAGTTTGTTTTTGAGATCAGGCCTTACTACGTAGCCCTGGAACGCTCTGAAGACCAGGCTACCCCTGAGCTTAAAAAGATCTGCCTGCCTCTGCCTTGAGTGCTAGGATTAAAGGCTTGCTCACCACACTGGGCCAATTAATAATTTTTAAATAACTTTGTTATAGTATATCATATTATATTTTATTATTAGCTACCAGTAGTCTCTTTTTTTTTTCCTTTTTATTTTCTAGACATGGTTTCTTTGTGTAATAGCCCTGGCTGTCCTGGAATAGCTTTGTAGACCAGGCTGGCCTGAGGACTGAGATCCACCTGCCTCTGCCTCCCAAGTGCTGGGATTAAAGGCATGCACCACCACACCAGGTTTACCAGTAGTCTTTTACTTGATAAAACTATCTTAGGTGGGTACAGAAAAAAAACAGTATACATGTCTCAGGTTCTGGAGAGTTTTGACTATATCTATTAATAACCACAGCTAAGGTAAACTGTATATAGATTCTAATGTAACTTTTCTCTACTGAAAACGACTAATCAGCCAGGCCTTGTGGAACAGCTCTGTAATTCCAGCTCCTAGAAGGCTAAAGGGGTGTAAGTTCAAGGTCTACCTGGCATACTGAGTAAGTTCAGTACTGGTCTGGGCTGCTCAATGAAGACTATATTTTATAATAAAACATTGAAAGAGAGCCAGGGCTATAGTTAAGTGACTATTTCAATTCTTAGTACTACAAAAACCAACTAACCAAAATCAAAAGGCCAGTAAATTTTACACTTTGAAAATATTTATATTGGTTTTCTGTGCAGTCGTGACCTTTCCCATGGCATAACTTTCTTCAAAACAGACCATATATTAGGGCAAAAAGTAAGCCTCAACAAATACAGGAAGACTGAAATGTTTTATATAGTATGTGATCACAATGGAATAAGACTGACTACAAGTAAACAGTAAATAAAATCCTAGTGAATATACAACCTAAGATGATTAAACATACACTAATGAAGAATGAGTAGGTCTCTGAACAAATCAAGATGGACATAATAGGACTGGAGAGATAGTTCAATGGTTAAGGGAACATACTGCACTGTAGAGGATCTAAGTTTGGTTTCCAGCACCCACACAGAGAGCACAATGATGGCCTGTAATTCCTGTCCTAAGGGATCTGACACTCTTCAAGCGCCTGGGGAACTGCACTCACATGCATATACCCCCTTCTCCCCATATACACATAAAAATAAAAATATTTAAAAATCAAATTGAAAATGAAAAGTCAGTTATTTCTTTAAAAAAAAAAGTTCTTAGAATCAAATAGAAATGAAAGATATACCAAAACATAGTCTCAGAGGAAAGTTCACAGCTTTAAGTGCTTACAATAGGAAATCAGAGAGCTTTCAGAGAGATAACTTAATAATGCATCTCAGGGTCCTAGAAAAAGAAGACCAAGCCAAACCCCAAATCAGTAGACAGTAAGAAATCATAAAGACCAGGAAAGAAATTTATGAAATGGAAAAATATTATAAAGAATCAATGCAACAAATGATTATTCGAAAAGATACAATTGACAAACCCTTAGCTAAATTAATCCAAAGAGAGAAGGAAAGACTTGAATTAATAAAATTGGAGGTGGAAAAAGAGATATTACAGGGCTGGAGAGATGGCTCAGCAATTAAGAGCACTGGCTGCTCTTCCAAAGGACCCAGGATCAAATTCCAGCACCCACATGGCAGTTCGAAACTGTAACTGCTGGGTGTGACGGCGTACGCCTTTAACCCCAGCACTCAGGAGGCAGAAGCAGGCGGATCTCGGTGAGTTAAAGGCCAGCCTGGTCTACAAACCAAGTTCCAGGATAGCCAGGGCTACACAGAGAAACCCTGTCTGGAAAAAAATAAAAAATAAAAAGAGTTAGAGAGAGATTATTACACATACAGATGAAATTCAGAAAATCATTAGGCTTTCTCTTGAAAACATACACTCTATTAAACTGGAAAACCTAAAAATGCACAGACCTACCAAATTTAAACCAAGATGAGATGAACAATTAAAACTTCTATAATAAGCAATGAGATTGAAGCATTATTAAACATTTCTGGTCCAGATGGATTTACTGGCAAATTTTACATCTCCAAAGAACTAAAACCAATGTGTCTCAAACCATTCCAGAAAACAAGGGACATTACAAAACTTTTTTATGAAGCTAATTATTTATTACCCTGATATCAAAAGCAGATAATGATACAAGAAAGGAAAATTACGTATCAATCTCCTTGAATTTAGACTAAAAAATTCTGAATAAAATACTAGTTGAATCCAAGAATACAGTTAAAAAAAATCATTTACCATGATCAAGTTGGGTTTATTCCAACTTGGGCATAGTTCTATACTGGAAAACCAATAAATATGATAGATGAATGGACTCAAGGGACAGGAATCTCATTGCTATCTTAAAAGGTGAAGCAAGGCTCTTGGGGGCTGGAGAGATGGCTTAGCAGTTAAGAACACTTGTTGCTCTCAGAGAGGACTGGGTTTGATTCCCAGCATCCACATGGTGGCTCACAACCATCCTTAACTCCAGATCAAGAGAGATCCAAAATCCTCTTCTGACTTACCTGGGCATTAGGCATGCTCATGGTGCACATACACACACACAGCCCTAGGAAAGGAAAGACTTTTGCTGCCTTTACTAAGCCCATTGTGTATTGCTCTTTCTGTAATTAAAAGAAAAAAAAAATCTGTGCATGGGTGTTTTGTCAGACATGACTGTGAACTACATTTGTAGGGAGCTGACACAGGCCAGAAGGTGTTAGATCCTCTGGGGCTGGAGTCAGAGACAGTTGTGAGCTGCCATGTGGGCGCTTCAAATTGAACCTGGTCCTCTGGAAGAGCTACCAGTGATCTTAACAGCTGAGCCATCTCTCCAGCACCTCTTAAGAGCTTGTAGTTTCCCCAAGTCTTCAAGATGAGGCAAGTACACAAGAATCTCACTGTACAATTGGTATTTACATTGTTTTGGCTATTGGCATCATTTGATCTGAGCAGAGCATGGGAAGTACAACAGTTCTTTGGGCTGAACTCCTCTTATTAGAACTTTACTGCATTGAAGATGTACACCAAATGCAGCTGAGGATATTGCTTACCTAGCACATCTAGGTTCCACTTTCTAAGCTGTATGGGGAAATGGGAGACTAGGGCAAACACTAATCAACAGAACATTTTCAACAGTGGCTTAACCATCTCTCCTATGGTAGAACTTGTTAGGACTTTCCCATCATTTATAAATAGGTTGTCATGAAACAAATCAGAAAGTGTGTCATGTTAAAAAAAAAAAGTACCCAAAATCTAAGCACTATATGAAATCTAAGACTTGGAGATAAAATTGACCTCAGATGTTGTTTGTTACATCTCTTGGTAAAAGAAGTTGTCAAATTATTAAAAGGAGCCTGCCTCCAAAAACACAGTTGTCTTTCATAGCTAACCCAGTGGTGAACAATGGCTGTACATTACCTTATGGAATTTTAAATATCCTAATTCTCAGACCTCATTCCAATATCTGCAATATATAGTCAAGATGGGAACTATTAAATTTAACTCTGCCTGAATAACTTTTCCTTAGATTTTCATATAAAAAAACTGAATCCCCAATTCTGACTTCTACACAGAATTTGGAGACTTCCAAGGCTGGGATCTGCATAAAATTATGGAATTTCTTCTCTAGTAAAAGATAAGCATTCTATTTCACTGGCTATGGCAGAAAACACAAGTCCTATGCATTATTGGGGGGCAGGACAATCTACTCCTGCTACAGAATATAAAACCACAAAGAAGAGTTTGGGTGTCCACAGTAACTATGGCTGATACTAATAGGGGTATTACATTCCTATCTAACCAAATAAAATGTCAAAGACTTCTAGGTTCCCAAGGTTCCTTCTCCTACCTCCAGCAGGTCTATCATCCTGGTCATCTGAGAGTAGATAAGGACCCTATGTCCTTGAGACTTAAGCCGAGTCAACAGGACATCAAGGGCATACAGCTTTCCACTGTCAGTGATGAGGCTCTCCTTGCCTGGTGAGAAAAAAAAGGGGTTGGGGGGGGGAAACTATTTAATTGAAGCAATAAATCACCCACTGCAGAGCTGTATGCAGTCAAAATCCTATAATGAGAGTGCTTGTCTTCATGAGTACAGGAGGGCGCTCTAGAGGTAGAATGGAAAGCCCTGTTAAAGGTTGCCTCCAGGAGTGCCTGCAAAGGCACTTCCTGAAAGAGGTGGGGACAGCCTCTTGGCTGACAGTGTCTGTTGGATGTTTGCTTCATAGTTTAAGGGGGGCACCAAGTATACAAAGTTATCTGCCAGTGATCAATATGTTGTAAGTAACCTCAAAATTCAACTCTTTTGTTTATCTCTAGAAACTTATTTTTCTTCTAACTCTGCTTATGCTCATTTGAATGAGACTCCTATGAATGCTTGGTCCCCAGTTGGCAGAACTGTTTGGGAAAAATTAACAGGTGTGGCCTTGTTAGAAGAGGTGTCACTGGAGGTGGAAGTCTGAGATTTCCAAAGTCCTAGTCTCTTTCCAGTTAGGCCCAATCTCTTTCCCTCTCTGCTTCCAACTTGTAGGAAAGATGTAAGCTCTCAGCTATTGATCCAGCACCACGTTAGCCTGCCTACTGGCATGTTCCCTGACAGGTTGATCATGGACGTACTTTCTAAAGCTGTAAGCCCCCAATTAAATGCTTTCTTTTATAAGCAGAATTCACCAAGGTGTCTCTTCAGACAGTAGCTAAGACAGTGGTCATGTCCGAAAGCATGATGATAGACAGAGATAAAGACACCTTTGGAGAGAATGCAAACATCTGGAAATGCACGTGTCCACCCTTGACACTCTTCAATACCTGGGTATCAGTTCTGGAGCCATGTGCCTAGTATGTGCTCTTTCAGTGAGCCTTATTCCCAACTTTTCAGAAAAAAAGACTTTGAGATTCTGTGAAATCAAACTGCTTTCACTCACTCGTGTTTTCTCCTTCCTCTTCCCATCTGAACCACATTTCACTCAGAGATCTTTAAAGAACACTTAACTCACAATTTTTCATCTTATCCATTCAGTACCATTCACTCACATCATATTCCAGGAAGGAGAGTTTCCTGTTTTCAGACTGTTCATAAACAGGCCCTGAACAATTGCTGCATTAAGAGAGGAAGAAAGGAGGCTTGAGGAGTTGCATAAGAGTATATATGGAGATGGCTGGGGAATACACACACACACACAAAGAGAAACAATACAGAAAAATTTACACTGGCAACTACCTACCAAAAGTAAAAGAGAAAACTACTAAGTCAAACTGTCCATCCTTAGTTTCCTGGGTTAATCCACACTCTTTCCTCAGAACTGCAAAGACCAACTATTGACAGTAGTCCAAGAGTTTTCAACTGTCATTCTTGCCACTGTTTCCCAAGTACACAATTATTGTCTACACTGAACAAGAACGGATGTGCTGACAGCACCATCAACAAATCACCAGCTGTTCTGTTTTGCTACAAAGCTATGAGTCCTGGATGTTTACTCCTCTGCACTGCAGCCCGCCTTTTCCCACCTTCGGAATGCTGCCAGGACACATCACCCTCCCCTCCCAACCAATGGAGTCTACACCTTTGTTCAGCCTCTTTGTTTGCTCCTGTTTAGATTACTGAAATGCTCTTCTCTTCGCTGTCTCCTCAGTAGCACAATCAAATGACTGCAGGACAGGAGTGAGTGCTGAACTTTCTCCCTGGCACCAGACAAGGAGGCTGGTGGAAGTTCCAAGTCTGAACAGGCAGCAATGCTTTCTGAACAACTCAAGAAATTCCCTTCTCTTCACAATACCTTCTTTACTGAATTATCATGAGTCCCTTGATTTTTATAGCTTTTACTATTTCCCACAGAGTTAGTCACCTTTTTGCTTTCCCTTTTTTAAAAGCCATACATTTTTCAGTCACTGAATGGGAGTGAGCAAGCTAAGCATTTCATATTTTTATAGCCTGCTTATGTCCTCTCTCCATTAGGACATACTCCTTCAGAACAAACAGTTCTGAATGATGTCTAGAGTCCAAGAGGTATCAACTGATTTTGTAACAAAAGATTTATTTACTTTTATGTGTATGTGAGCTGGCTAGTTTTTATGTCAAGTTGGCACAGGCTAGAGTTATCAGAAAGCAGGGAGCCTCAGTTGAGAAAATAATCCAGCTGCAAGGCATTTTCTTTTTTTTTTTTGTTTTTCGAGACAGGGTTTCTCTGTTTAACAGCTCTGGCTGTCCTGGACTCGCTTTGTAGACCAGGCTGGCCTCGAACTCGCAAAGATCCGCCTGCCTCTGCCTCCCAAGTGCTGGGATTAAAGGCGTGCGCCACCACCGCCCGGCGCAAGGCATTTTCTTAATGATTGGTGGGGGAGGGCTCAGCCTATTGTGGGTGGTGACACCCCTGGGGCTGGTGGTCCTGGGTTTTATAAGAAACCAGGTGAGCAAACCAGTAAGCAGTACCCCTCCATGGCCTCTATATCAGCATGTGCCCACAGGTTCCTGCCATGTTGAGTTTCTGTTCTGACTTCCTCCATTGATGAACAGCAATGTGGAAGCATAAACCAATAAACCCTGTCCTCCCACGTTGCTTTGGTCATGGTGTATCATCACAATAGTATCCCTAAGACAGTATGAATATTTACCTACATGTATGCATGTATACCATGAATGTGCCTGGTACCCATGGCGGTCAGAGGGCATCAGAAATCCTCAAACTGGTGATGGGAACTTTTGTAAGCCATCATATAGATGCTAGGAACTAAACCTGGGTCCTCTGTAGGAGCAGTAAATCCTCTTAACTTGGAAGCCACCTCTCCAGCCCCTATTAATTGACTTCAAAACCATGATTAAATGGTCTTCACATTTCCCTGCTTCCTAGAGTTTCTTTAGTTTGGTAACTAGAATGAACTGATGCTCATATTAGCAAGGTGCACAGATAAAGACACACACGCGCGGCACATGAAGATGAACTCAAACACACAGAAGCAGCAAGTGCTGCCACCGTATCACTTCCTAGATGAGGGAGGTGGAGGTGGATGGGCTGGATCTGGGTTATTTTTCTTTTTGCGGTGCTGGGGGTCAAACACATGGTTCATACATCCAAGGTAAGGGCTATACCAGGGAGCTACATCTGTAGACCAACCTGGACCTTTTTGAACTGTTTTGAAAGAAAAGATCCCAAAGAAACAGACTTGAACCATGAGATTAAAACATTAACAACAAAAAACATCTCTGAACTCTCCAATGAGTGTGCTATACAGAACAAATCAGTGTCCAGCATTTGTCCTCAGTGAGGTATGTGGGGAAACAGGCTTCCTTCACTGTTCACACTGGTATCTTTGGGGCCTGGCATTCATCAGTCAATTTTTAAGCGCTACCAAGGCATGCTGTACAAAAGCACTATTTGTAGCTAAGCAGGGCAAAGAGCCAGGAGAAACGTACTTCCCAAGAAGTCAAGTGGATTCCACTCAGTCAAACCCAGCCCCAGCTCTTTCTTTATAATAGAACCTCAAAAGACACTGAAACACCAGATCTATCTAACCACTCAGAATCTTTCCGGGAATCCTATGGTATTTACATTTAAATACCGGTTCTTACTATCCACAGCTTAGGGCCCTGCTCAGTGACAAGACAAAAAGATTAAATATCTTTCTTTTCCAAGGAAAGTTGCCCCGTGAAAGGCTGCAGAAACAAAGTATGAAACTCATGAAATTTTGTCTAGTCTTTCAAAGAACGCAAAAGACTCCACCCTTCTCAGGGAAACAAAAAATGTTAAAGTATAGAAGAGATAAAACACAGGTTCAAATGATACCCTCCCTGCTCCCGCAACGCCCCAGCTAGCTCACAGAGTACAATGGGGTCAGTGAGGAGCTTGTTGGTTCTCACAGTAAACAGCCAGTGAGGCTGGTGCTTTTTATCGATGTGAAAAGAACTCAGACACTTCCTGCTATTTAAACAAGGTCCATTTTTCTTTCAAAGAACAGGAAAAGCCACAAGAGATTCCCACAGCGCCAGCAATAAGCTTTCTACTCCTATACTGGGAACTAAAGAGCCAGAATGAAGGAAGAAGAAATACAACAGTGTGTCTTGCTTCTTTCGGTACCTATGCTTCCCTCCCACCTGCACATTTGTAGTGTCTGTCTGTCCTGCTTTATGCTTGAGCTTTCCCCTTAACTTTCAAACATTTTTACCCACTGCTTTCATGTATTCTAAAGTCACTTCTGAGGCCATATGCAATATAGCTTTCATATACTCAAACAGACATCTTACAGTCAAAATACTCCAAAGGCTACCAACAGACAAAGCCTTCAGACAAAAAACAAAGACAAACAGGCCCTGCACACTGGCATCCAGCTGTCACTTACAGCAGGTGTTCCCTTTTGACAGCACAGTCCCAGTACGCTTCCATTAAACTTCAGAAACAATACAATCAAGATACCAGAGAATTTGGACAAGCAAACTAACACTATAGCTCTAGGCTGTACCACCAGCAGGTGTAAGAATGCATGTCTGCGAACTCTGTGTTCAACTTCCTTAAGTGCAGTCGAACTAAAGCAAAGAAGAAAACCTAGTTTTCTTTCAACCCTGGACCTTGACCCTAGGGGGTCTGGGAATCTGCTAGTGTTTTGGCACAAAACACGATGTTTGTCCTCTTGCTATCATTTGGATCTCTAGACCTTGTGCAGGACACTGTTTATGCTACTTAAACTAGGCTTTCTGGGAGTGACAACATTCTCATTCATTGTACTGGCAATGACACAAGACAACTGCACTCATTTGACCTGAAGACTTTCCTAAACTTTGTGGGGGGATTGGGGTCTTTTTGGAGGGGTGTCTCTGGTGGAGATGGAACCCAGGCCTTGTGCATCCTCCTCCCTCTTTGAAAAAAGTGGCACAACTCTCTTCTTATCAAAGGAAAGAAGAAATCTAGAAGCATTTCTCTTACCATATTTCCACTCAAGACCCAAATTACTCATATTTTTACCTGTAAATTACAGGTGGGAGGAGAGACAGAAATCTCATGAATTCTGAATACCAAACAATAAAAACTATCACATGGGCTTTCTCTTCCCAAAGCTGGGAACATTTTCCAAGAAAGCAGAAAACTCACCTGGAATTCTGATGAAAGACCAGCCATTCTGGGGCCTGATGCTCCATAGCCCTCCAGCTGGCTCTGGGAAGAACTGGGATCTTCGATTCAGCCAATCTGTAGCCAGTTCAGGAGCCCCATTCAACACACACTGCTTGGCAGTGAGACTCCCTCCTTCCTTCAGAATTCTTCTCTCATACTCTGCACTTCTGTCATTACAGTAAGAATCCAACGGCACTGCGGTGACCTGCAGGGCAAAGTTCACAGGCAAGAAAATGGCTCTTCTGCATTTTCACATACATCAGGACTTGAGGTAAATAATATTTTATTTTATTTTTTGCTTCTGAGATAGAATGTCATGTAGCCCAGGCTGGCCTCCAGATTCTCAAGAAGCCAGGTATGACCTTGAACAACTGACCCTACTACTTCCACCACCCAGTGTGGGATCATGGGCAAAATTCAGGCTTGTGAGGGCTGAGCTTTATGCCCAGAACTCTGAAATCAGGTCAATATGGGCAATCTCAGGCTGCTGGCTTTAAATGTCCTCATCTAACAAAGTAAGATGATGCCAAAGACTGACTCTGAGAGTTTCTGTGGCATGTAAGTAAAATGGTCTTCGCTAATGACATAACCTACAATCAAAAGATACAAAAAGAAATTGGAGCACGTGAGTAGATTGGGATGATAGCCTGACAATATTCTACTCTCGACATACACTTACCACCCACACTCATTACTAGACGGTGTTCTTGACAAAGTCCTATTGGCCACATACAATGGCGATGCCAGAAAGGAAGCTGGAGATAGACAGGCATCATTAGAGGATGACAGTATTTGTCTGACATACCTGAAGCTATCTTTAATGCTTTTGTGGCAAAATTTCATAAGGGAAAAGAAGAGAAACCTTCTTTCAAGCCATGCTGGAGAAGGAATATGGGACATAGAGAATAGAGGAAAGCAATCACCAGCAAGCAACAGATTTCCTGGGTAGGGAAAAGACTATGCAAAACTCTTATGTCATCATATAGTCCAACCTAGTGAAACTAAAATGTTTGTTTGGGTTTTTTTTTTTTTTTTCAAGACAGGGTTTCTCTGTGTAACAGCCTGGCTGTCCTGGACTCACTTTGTAGACCAGGCTGGCCTTGAACTCACAGAGATCCGCCTGCCTCTGCCTCCCGAGTGCTGGGATTAAAGGCGTGCGCCACCAATGCCCGGCTAGTGAAACTAAAATGTGATCTTCCCAATGAAGAAAGGGGTCTTTGCCAACTTAGACACACAGGTTTCATCGTTTTTCAGCTGTTTGTGAAGTCATCTGATAAGAAGCCTGTTGAACATAACTTCTTGTTAAAAAGTAAAGTTTGTGATAATCCACCAAGTCCAAGATAATGAAAAAGCTAAAAGCTCATGTTCTATAAGAGGTAATTTCCTTAGACAAAGCTTAAAAGTAAACGGGGATGGGGAACAAGAAGGTATAAAACCAAGAACCAAGGTGTGGGAGAAATCAGAATACAGAGCATTTGTTTTATCAAGTTAAGCAGTTCTATTATTTCTTGGAAGACAGGCAGTTAGCAAATCTACTTTACTATTAACTGCTCTATTTTCAAGTGAGTCAACCTTTAAAGCAGTGATCCTTACATTCTGATATGCGGAGGAACCTTGATGAGACCAGATCACAGATGTGACTCTAGAGGAGGTGGACCAATAACAAACACTCCAGCCTATGAAGCCAAGCCTAGACAATGCTGCCAGCTGAATATGGGGTTGCAGGTGCTTCTAAGAGCCACAGGGTACCAAGAGCCAATAAACAGTTTCATTTATCAATAGCCAGAGAATAAACAGCACTAGCTGGCAGATGGAGAGGAATTGAGTTTGTGAGGGAACAGTGCCATCTATGGTTCAGTTGCACAATTACCTAAGGCCACAGCAAAGGGCCAAGAGCCAAAACTTGCTCAGGGTTAAACTGGCTTATGTAGACAACAAGTACTAGGTCTTACTACTTTTGTCTGCTCCAAAATACTTTTGTTGTCATTTTCCTTCTCACTCACTTGTATTTTTCAATGAGTACTTATAAAGATGGAAATAGAAAGAAGGTTTACAAGAACTGCATTTCTCTGAAATGGCTTATCTACTCCACTGTCCTGCAGACACTGGGCCAGAGGAGACATCTACCATGTAGGATGTGCATCATATTACATCAAAATATCTAACAGCTGTACATCTATAAGTGATTGAAACAGTAGCTTTGATTTTAGTTCTGCATATGCTCAAACAAGATGTGCTCCTGAGTGAGTACAACACTACATTTCTCCTCCTGACCGAATCACCCTCCCCAAATGGGGATTGAATTCAGGGACTTGCTCAAGTTAGGTAAGTGTAAGTGTTCTTCCACTAAGCTACATCCCCAGACTCTTTCTGGTTTTGTAAGACAGATCTCTCATGTTGTCCAGCTAGCCTGAACCTCATAATCTTCTGCCTTAGCTCCCTGAGTTCTGAGATCAAAGGATGAGGCATCATACTGGATAGTGGAAACTAGAACCTGCATACTCCACACTTAAGACAACTCCTCTACCTTTCTCTTATTTTCTGATATGAAACAGAACTCAGACTGGAATTAAGACTTTGGGTCATAATCTCAAGATGGAAAGTCAGAAACTAGATGCTCAGAGTGAAAGACAACGGAAGGATGGTGACACAGGTAGACAGATGTTCCTCTGCTAAGGACTCATATCTAGGAACTCAACAGTTTAAAAAGCAAAACTTTTTTTCAGTTATAAACTTTTACCTAGTTCTCAGTTTTTGATAAGCTTTGGTTTAAGAGCCCTGGTTCAAGATACATGTGGAATTATACAATAACATGGTCTAAGTATATGAGCAGTATACTTCGGAGGTCCAAAAGAACAAAAAAGTCCATTTCTATTTAGCACAAATCCTACTTTCTATTTTGCTACACTCTAGACAGCTTGTGCTCATTCTACAAACCCTCATGCTACAGAATAGGGGTAATAAGACATGACGAACAGCCTTTCCTCCACATGAACAGAAATGAATACTCTGTCGAGTCTAGGCATGTCCAACCTGTGCTTGCAGGCCAGATGGATTCATGGATAGCTACAAATAAAACCTAACTCTTTTGTGCATGACAGCATCATATCACAATATCAAAGGTTGTGCCCCTTGCAACTCCCACATGCTAACCCCATGCCCTGCTTCATTAACCTCCTAAGTTACTATAGTTTGAGGAGCTGCTTCATCAAGCATTTAGAGCGTCCTTCTTGATACGTGTGCTCCTGTTGTAGCTATGGGAGCATGACTGCTCCAAACATTTCTGGGTTTTGGTAAAATGAATGCCTAGGATCTTCCTTACTCTGCTAACCTTGTAGAACTATTTCTCAGCTATTGGTAAACAACCCTTTCCCTGGTACATGATCTGAGATAACTGCCACTGAGGAAAGGGCTTCTAGTAGTGGTAGGGTCAGTAGAATGAAAGGCATCTTATGAAATGTCACCATTTGACCCCAGGACTGATACGAAAGATGAAGCTTAGTTATGTACGTATAAAATATTCAGACAGTTAGAATCCTCATGTCCTCAAAATCATGGTGTAATTATTACTATTTTCAGGTTTAGTATATGCTACATGATAAAACTATAAATGAGGAAAGAGACTGTAGGAAAAGAGGGTGGTGAGTTTTCTCCTGCTCCCTGATGACCACTACAAATTATACTAATTACAACCTCCTTCAAGCTGTATTTATTACTTTTTTGGGGGTGGGGTGTTGAGATAGGTTTTCTTTGTATATCCCTGGCTGTCCTGGAACTAGTTCTGTATACCAGGCTGGCTTCAAAAAGTGTGCAGCACCACTATCGCCTAGATACATTCATTATTCTTTAAAGAAAGAGCACCATCAGATATGGTATCACACCTCTGTCTAATCCCTGCAAGAACAGTGTTTTCTTTGCCTTTCTCTTCTCCACTCCTTATGAGACAAAGCTCGACTTGAACTCACAGCCATCTTGCCTTAACCACCCAAATGTTAGCATGATAGGGATGTAATGCACCATGCTTCAGCCCAGAACTGTATTTTACTATTTTTGTTGGTTTAAATTTCTAATTTTTGGAAGATTGTTTTTGAGTGTAGTTGGCCACAGAGATCTGGCAAGCCTTGAGAGGTTAACAAATATGTCTTATGCCGGGCGGTGGTGGCACACGCCTTTAATCCCAGCACTTGGGAGGCAGAGGCAGGCGGATCTTTGTGAGTTCGAGGCCAGCCTGGTCTACAAAGCGAGTCCAGGACAGCCAGAGATATTCAGAGAAACCCTGTCTCGAAAAAACCAAAAAAAAAAAAAAAAAACCAAACAAATATGTCTTATGTGCATCAATACAATTTTTACATACATAATGATTTTGTAGCTTTTATTAGCTCGATGGCATACTAGGAATAAGGTTTTGTCATTCCTCTCCCAGAAACATAAGCGTCTTCTCTTAGGATCTTGATACAGAGATCAGGTTAAAAGAGAATGAAATAAACCATGCAACAGTGAAGCCTGAAGGCTGCTTTTTACACAAGTACTCAGTTTAAGATACTTTTTATAAAAAAACAAAACAAAACAAAAAAAAACACATTTCCCTCATGAAGTTTGGTTCTAAGATTGCTCCCGAGGAACAGAATACATACAGACTCCAAATACTTTCTCTGTAATTATGCAGCAAACAGGGTAGAGAGTGGCATGGGAACTTCGTAAGTTCATACACCACAGGACCAGTAGGCAGAAATCTAAACAGGCAGTAGCCCATAGGGCTCAGCACTTCATTTTTATTCTTCATCTTTCTTTACACCCTTTGTCAGATTCTCATTTTGGTACATTTAATAAAGTATGCAAGCTGATAAAAATAATGGCAGATGTTTCCAGGGAAGACCTAAAACTTTCCTTTTTGGATAGAACTGTGAAAATAGTAGACTTGGGATGAGTGGAGGAAGAAGATAAAAACACAAAAAGGAAAGAGCTCCTTGGCTATCTCTGTTGTGGTTGAGAAAATAGGAATGTGTTCTTATCTCTACGGACTTAGTTGAGTTACATCACATACTTCTTCACAGAATACAGGAGAGTCTTTATCTGGTTATGAAAAAATGAGGAAAGGAAAGGAAGTGGAAGATACAGGCAGAGCAGCAATCCACTGAACCAAAGTAAGTCTTTCAGGGCTGTTTGTCAGCAATCATGGGAGTCCTGTTGTCATAAACAGGGTATGGGAAGATAAAGAGAGGTGCTCAAAAAAAAAAAAAAAAACAAGAAAGAAAAAGAAAAGAAAAAAAGAGAGGTACTCAAAGCTGAAACCACAACAGAAATACCACCAGGCCCCCCCACTGACCTCCACTCCCTAGAAAAAGGTTTTAACTACTGAATGGCGAGAGACATGCACCAGCCACTGCTCAGGGGGAGCCCACCTGGAAACCACAGTCCAGGCATGGCTGCTGAGAACACGAGAAAACACCAGACTGGGAAAATGCCTGATGCTGGACTGTACTGAGATGATAAAGTTGGATGGAGTCCTCAACTGAGCCACAACCCTATCACAACCTTAAAAAAACTCACAGCATGTGACAATGGTTTCCTTCTCCTGACCCTGTTGCTCAGTACTGATCTACCTGACAGATGGCTTGTCCCACTACACTTTAATAGCCTCTGACTTAATAAAAAATAGCAACCATGCACTATATAGTAATTTTCAAATCTACACATTTCAAGGTGAGAAAGTACTCTCTTGGGAAGAACAAGATCATGGATGTTCTCCTGTTTTTATATTTTCTTTTGACATAGGGTCTTACTATGTAATTCAGTCTTGCCTTGAACTCACAAGCTTCCCATGTCCTGGGATCACGAGTAGCCACATCCAACACCTTACTTTTTACAAACTAAGATTAATATGTTTTTCAAGATCCAACAGCTTAGAGACTCTCCCTGAGTAATATTTTACAGTATTATCTGCTTCATTTCTTCCCTCCTAAGGCACTTACTCGTGGACTGGCCACACACAGAAAAGACGGCAGCTCAGTGAGGAGGCAGCAGCGAAGTGAGGAGGTCGCTGATGTCCGCTGGTGGACGACCTGGTGGACGACCTGGTCTGAGTAGCCACTCACTGCTTTACAGTGGCTGCTGAAAACAAGAGACTTAAAAAAAAAAAGAGCAATTTAGTGGAAGGACAATTATTGTTAGTGAAGCAAAACAGAAAATGTGTCACATACTAAATATTCTGTTGTAGAACATTTGTTCACAGTGTGAACCCCGAGTTTATGAATTGAAAATCTGTTTTTAACTATGGCTCAGCCTTTAATCCTAAAGCCTTCTGTTTATTTAAACAAGTACTTGTGGTATGGCTCACCTCTAAGCACACTCCTATAATCCAAGAGCTTTTATACCAAACATGCAATATATAGTTGAGGCCCATATTAATTTCAAATTGTGGCTTTATAATTACAGAGAATGAGTGTCATTTCTAATTCTACTTCCAGAAGAGATATTTCAGACAAAATACTGTGCATAATGGGTAGACAGCTGTTTTTTTTTTTTTTTAATGTAACTATGGATGCAAACTCAAACCATGATGATTAAGACTCTTCTAAATTTTCCCGGAAGACAATATAGAATCAGGTGCTAATAGTATCATGTAGTTCTAGCAAAGGTGGTTCTTTTTGAGACAGTGTCATCATGCTAAGTAGCTTTTGATGATGGCCCAGAATTCTTTATGTAGACCAGACTCGCCTTAAATTCACAGAGATCCACTTGCCACTACTTTCTGACTACTGGGACTAAAGGTGTGCATCACCACATCCTGCCAACAGGGATTCTTTTGAGACAGAGTTATACTATGCAACCTTATCTGGCCTAGCTATAACTCACAAAGTAGATCAGGCTGGCCTCAATTTGTGGCAATCTTCCTGTCACTGTCTTCCCAAATGCTGAAGATTACAGACATACACAGACATGCTGATTGTTTCTCTTATGCACACAGACAGGAATACAACTGCTCACAAACAGGAAACAACCTCCATCAGACAACCATGTAAAAGTTAACTGAAGCTGGGCCATGGTGGTGCACGCCTTTAATCCCAGCATTCAGGAGACAGAGGCAAGTGGATTTCTGAGTTCAAGTCCAATCTGGTCTACAGAGTAAGTTCCAGGTTAGCCAAGGCTATAAAGAGAAACTCTGTCTTGAAAAACAAAGAAGTTAACTGAAGGCAGGATGTGGGTGGTGCATGCCTTTAATCCTAACACTTAGGGGGGGGGGGGGGGAAGAGGTGAATCTCTGAGTTCAAGGCTAGCCTGGTCTACAAAGCAAATTCCAGGATAGTCAAGGCTACACAGAGAAACCCTGTCTCGAAAAATCAAAATAAAACAAAAAAAAGTTAACTGAGGCCAGAGAAATAGTTCAGAGGTTAAGAACACTTGTTGGTCTACCAGACAACCTGGGTTAGATTCCTAGCACCCACACTGTGGCTCACAGCCATCTGTATCTCCAATTTCAGGGGATCTAATACCCTCTTCTGTCCTCCTTGGGTATTCTGTACACACTTGGTGCACATATATACATGCAGGCAAAATACCCATACACACAGAAATAAATTAATCTGAAAAAATGCTTCCTAAAAAAATAATAATTAAAAATACTAATTATCGGGTTGAGGATACTGCACAGTTGGTATAATGCTTACTTAGCATGCATGGGGTCTTAAATTCAAACTGCAGCACCAAATAAAGACAGTATGAAGGAGGAAGATTAGATATTCAAGGTCATTCTTGGCTACATAGTTCTAGGTTAACCTGAGCTACATAAAACCATACTTCAAAATAATGTAAATTCTTCATTCATTTTATTGTATCAGGGAGTACTTGCCTATCACAAACAAGGTCCATCCCAGCACCTAAGAACCCTGCTGTATGTATTTCTACTATTATATCATCAAAAAGACTTCTATTTTACGAGGTTGTCTGCATTCCTTGGCTTGTGGCCTTTCCCAGTCTTTCACATGAACCCTTTTACCATCTTCTTCAGGTTTAATGGCTTTTGTAAAGACAACCCCTACACAGGTAATCCAGGAGAAAAAAAATATTTTAAAGCCAAGTGCGACAGGACATGCAAAAATTAAAAGCCATCAACTATACAACTGTTCTCAAATCCATACATTTCAAGGTAAAAAAGGAAGGGAAGGCATTTGGGAGGTGAGATTTAAAATTTTATCCTAACAAGCTTTCCAGTCCAGCTAAGCTTTAAGTTCCCAGTCCATCCCATGGATACTGTATGTGGGATGCTTTAAAATTGCAGGGCCCAGTGCCACTGCAACCTCCACACCAAAATATGCTCCATTCAGGGGTATGATGGAAGACGTCAGTCATTTTATCATTGGACTGTCATTCTTGATTATGTCATTTACTTGTTTTACTAATTTTTCAGCATAGGTTAGTAATCTAAATAATCATCTGGATTAAGATAATACACAAAACAATTTGTGCATTGATTTAAGGTCACAAAAACAAAGAGCAGGACCACAACAGTAACAAACACTTCAGGACTTCTTTACTCAGTAACATATCCAGTCTCATTCACTTACGTGGGCCTATTTTACAAGGACTAAAGCTCCTAAAGAAAATGAGTTATCAGGACCATTGTAAGGAGTTGTCTCAAGCTGTCCAATAGGGCATACACATCATTATCTGCTTCCATGAACCATTCAGCATATTATGAATATAGCCACGACAGTCTTATTCATGTTCTAGGGTGACCTCAATCTGTGGTCCTCATGATTGAACCTCCCAAGAGCTGGGATTGCAGAAGGACACCACCACACCCACTTGTACATTCAGTGGTATGTAGGAGAAGTTTTGATTTCTTTAAAAACTTGGCTGTAATATATGAATATGTTTTTGTTTTGGTCCCAAGTGTAGGATGTAGACATGTTGTATCCACAGAGGAAAAACAGACAGACTCCTGAGAGGGGCATAATTGTCAGCTGAAAAACATCCTAATGAGGGAGCACATGTTTTGTTGGCTACAGACTGTCACATGTGGGGTGTGTGTGTGTGTGGTTTTTGCCAACTGGAAGAACATCCTTGTGTGGATTCTGAGAAAGTATAATTAGGACCCCCCAAAACAGAGAGGGATTGTTTTCTCTTGGCTTTGCATCTGGTCACTTCTTTTTGCTTTGGGACACTCCTAGCTAGAAATACTTCAAAGAAGGCTTAGAGTTTGCTGTTGATCGCGACCCAGGTCGGGCTGAGAGAAGGGACTTCCCAAAGCTGCCACTACAGCATACCACTGCTGCTGCTGATCCCATGCAGCTCTGACATGTTTTGTTTTTTCGGTAGATGCCAAGGGCTTTGCAACACCCACTAAAGACCTCTAATCTTTTAATACCATCTTTGTTCTTTTGCTGGCTTGTCTCTGCGCTAGAGTTCATCTGTCTCTTTATATTTTTATCTACTATCACCTGAGTGATTAATATGAAGATTATTAAGCTGTTACCTTGTACTAATGAATGCTGAGTAGCTAGGTACACTACCCCTGAAGTTTATTACTAAATGCACAGAAAAGGATTAAAAATGAAAAGCTGTAGGTTGTTTTGCATTGTTTGTTGGTTTCTCAGAAGTGTACTTCTGACATCAGTAGTGAGTCCTCTTATTCTCCTGGGATTAGAGCAGACCAAACAGAGGTCTATCAAATCTTGCTTATCTCAGGAGTAGTTCAGGACTGATAGCTGGGACACACATTGGCATTCAGACCATCTCAGCACAGGTAGTGGAAGTAACTCAACAGTTAACCTAACAACATTTGAATATTTACTAGCTTCTTAACAACAGTAAACCCTATCTCCATGTCTAAGTCAACCTCATTTTCAGTATTCTGCTATAGCAAAATTCAGCAGAAATCTTCTATTACATTTATAGACCATAAAAACACAAGAGAATGAACATTTTCTACAACTTCTGCCTTCCAACAATGTAGTTATTAAAGGGGGACATAAGGAGCTAGAGAGATAGCCCAATGGTTAAGAGCTCCAGCTATTCTGCTCTTCCAGAGTACCTGGATTCAATCTGAAATCTCATAACTGACTTTAACTCTAGTCCCAGGGGGTGTGATGCCATCTTCCAGCCTCCATCAGCATGAGTGTGGTACTAAGATGCGGGCACAATGAAGAAAGGCAGAACTGGACACTCCAGGGTAATGGGGAACAGCCTGGTGATGTCACCTAAGACCATGGTGGGGTCCTTGCCTGTGCTGCCACTGGTGGGTGACATGGGGTCTGTGGTCCTGACGACACTGATGGCAGGGGCATGGGAGAGCTCACCCGACAAACTTGTCACTTAAGGTGACATGGGTGAGGGAGAGGTGTCCCCTTGCTCCCACCCCTTGCCACCAGTGGCAGCCAGGAGAGCTGCCCCTGAGGTCATCAGAATGGGATGACTAGTCCCATTGTGGAGGAGCCTCCCACATCCAGGGCATGAGTATGGAAGACCTGGTGGGCTGACCAGCTCAGATACCTCTCAGGCCCAGATCCAGGGCTTTAAATTAGCCCACCCCAACATCTACCCCATTCATGAACTGCTGGAGTGTGTGAAGGGGCTGGCCCTACAGATTCAAAAACCACAGGATCACCATGGTTGCAGATGATTACCATGACATCTGTTCTCAAAGACAGTGTTGAAGAATTAACCAATACACTTGGTTTCTGGAAATCATCATTTCTGACAAGGTCTTTAATTAGATATAGCTTTAAAAAGGTTTTACCTCAAAACAGGGTATTTCCTACAATACTAGTTTTGATCTTTAAGTAAAAGTTTTTTAAATCCCTGTGTACAATATTCATAATTTTCAGTATATACTACCTACAAAACAGTCCTGCTTGGGAAGAGCTCTCAGGACACACACTAATGGAGTTTACATTGATAGTTGAACACACCTTTTCTTTTCCCTTTTCCCCCATGGGAATAAATAAATAAATATGGACAGTGAGAAGTTTCTTCTTCTGACTCTCCCCACCAAGTCTAATGGAAAAATGTGTTTTTACCCTACATTAAATATATCTGAGTTCTGTGCTACATAAGTCAAGAAAGTATTATTCTTATCTATATGTATATATGCATATATGTATGTATGTATGGTATATATGTGTAAATGGGTGTAGGCCAGGGCTAACACTCAACTGTGTTGGAGAAAGGTCTTACTTTTCAGCGTCCAAGGCTTTGTGCTTTTCTTTTAAACTTTATTTTATGTGCATTGGTGTGAGGGTATCAGATCCCCTGGAACTGGACTTACAATCTCTGAACTGTCATGTGGGTGCTGGGAATTGAACCCAGGTCCTTTGGAAGAGCACCCAGTGCTCTTAACCATTCAGCCATCTCTCTAGCCCTTGGAGAAAGGTCTTATGCATGATTTTCAAAAGCTGACTTCAATGTTCAGAGATCTGGTTAATGCCCTATCTCAGGCATTCTCTGATTGGATAATAAGAGTTGCTGATGGTCAAAAAAGGTAGGCAGAAAGAGTACAGGTAGGAAGAACTTCCTGGAAGGAAGAAAGGAATCCTAGAAAGATACAGAACAAGCATTCTTTCATCCAGGAGACACAGAAGAGGACAGATGTGCTTGAGAACTGGTTGGGATTGGGTGGTCAGGTTAACTTAGGTGAGCTTGAGAACTGGTTGGGATTGGGTGGTCAGGTTAACTTAGGTGAGCTAGTCTATAGTCTGCACAGCTGAAGTCTAAGCACTGAATCATTAAAAGGTCTTGGTGTTATTTATTTTATGGGTATAAGTGCCGTCCGTGGTCACCAGCTAAGGGCAGCCAGGTCTGCCTGGTCTGCAGGTCTCTTGCCAGGTCCCACTGGCATAACACAACAGTTTATAGTTATTAATAAATATGTCTGTTAACAAAGTTTCAGTTTCACAACTACTTCTCCATGTGGCTCTTCTTGAAACTAAATATCATTTAATTTTGTGTGAGTGTTGGATAGATAACTTGTTGGATTAGTTCCTGAGATTCTTGGGATTAAACTCAGGTTCTCAGGCTTAGCAGCAAGCACCACTTGTCAGGCTCACATTACAGATACCATCTCCCACTAAATCTGCCTCTGTCTCACACATACATCTATCAGAAAAAAGAGAAATAAAAAGAAGAGGGTAGAGGAAGAGGACAAGAAGGAAATAAATGCAAACGATATATAAAGGTTTAGTGAATATTTCCTTCTACAAGTCTGTACAATTTTTGCTATACATGTACATACTTATCAGACATTGATACAACTTTTATTTTCTTTGTTGAGACAGGCTAGCATAGGCTGGCCTCAGTTACTATATAGCAAAGGATGAACTTGAACTCCTGTCTCCACCTGCAAAGTACTGGAATTATTGACATGTGCCATCAGGAACAGCTAGCCCATTCTTGCCAGGGGTCATGACCAAATTTTAAAGCCCTCAGATACAATGTACTACATACATTTTTATGAATTTATACCTGGGCCCTCAAGAAAATAATTCCTAAACGAAAACAAAAATGGGCAAATGACATGCCACTAAAATACTACAGGCCTGTTTTTATTTTTTATTTGGAGACTGGATCTCACTAAGTCACCCAAGCTGACTCTTGCCTCAGCCTACCACACTCCACATATATACAGGCAAAGCTCCCATACACTTACAAAAAATATAAAGAAAAAAATAAAAGAATTCACCACCACAAAGTTATATACAGAGCCGGGCGGTGGTGGCGCACGCCTTTAATCCCAGCACTTGGGAGGCAGAGGCAGGCAGATCTTTGTGAGTTCGAGGCCAGCCTGGTCTACAAAGCGAGTCCAGGACAGCCAGAGATATTCAGAGAAACCCTGTCTCGAAAAACCAAAAAAAAAAAAAAA
>CAJQZJ010000231.1:1530497-1560575 GCA_907164525.1 Lophiomys imhausi | reverse complement strand
TCTGTATCCTTCTTCCTCTCCTATGTAGGAGTGCATGGGCTTGAGAAAAATGAGATATAGTCATAGCACAGGAAGGTCCAAGAAGAAGGGGCAGATTATTGAATATGCCCTTATACCTTTGTATATTGATACAAAATTAGTAGGTTATTTGGCTAAAGTGGTATTGACCATTGTTTATTGTGCAAAAATAAGATTGTATTGGATTACATCGGTATTGATCTTTGTATATTGATACAAAATTAAGACTATAGTTGGCCACAATGGTATTGACCCTTGCATATGGACGTAATATTAAGATTATATTGGGCTACATAGGCATTGATCTTGGTATACTGATACATAATTAAGAGTATATTTAACCACAATTGAATAGATCTTTGTATATTGATACAAATTTAAAGGTAATGCTTCCCAATGGTATCATACCTAGAGATACTTAAAAATAAAATGTGAAGCTCTGACCTCTTGATACCAACCGTCTAAAACGGTCTAGGATAGTTAAAACAAACTCCTAGTCATGCAAACATGTCTCTTTGTTGGCTACTATGACAGTCTATCACAGATATTCTCTAAACTACCCAGTAATCAAGTTGCTAAGAGACAAGCAACATTTGCTTATCTAAATACAAGAGATGGATAGGGCATCTTCAAAAACCCCTTGAGATCTGCAGAATATGGCATTCAAAGATGTTATCTTATATCAAGATTTTTTTTTATATCAAGACATATCAGCGCCTGACGGCAACCCTATTCTACTCCAAGTAGAGGATAAGCATCGAAGAACCTCCACTGTAAGATGGTTGAATTGGTGGCAAGCCTTTCTCTTGGCATGAAAAAACCCCTTGCACCAACTGCAGACAGACTGCTGTCCAAAAAGGACAAAACTTGGTAGCGGGGAAGTCGACAGCCTAACTCTGCCAAGACAGGGTAGGAAAAACCCCTTGCTTCAACTGTAGACAGACTGCTGTCCAAAAAGGACAAAACTTGGAAGCAGGTAAGTCGACAGCCTAGCTCTGCCAAGACAGGGTAGGCGAGTCCTTCATAACCCCTGCTCTACAATCAATGTCTGTCAGAGAAATGGGGCCAAATGACTGAAGATTGATGCTGTAATGTATGGAGAGAAAATGGGAGCTGTCCAGGCAGCCACTGGTATGTCATTTCTTAGTTTGGGAAGCTGCAGCCCTGCACTTCCTATATAATCAGATATATTTGTCCCTCTCAGGTCTCTGAGGTGGTTGAAGAATAGATAGCTAGAGTCTCATAGTTAAATTTTGAGTTGTTTGGGAATCAAGAGGGTGTTCTAAGAAGATGCTTTTTAAATTGTGATGAAAGTTGAGTTGGATATAGAACTTTAAACTCATGGAGATAGATCGACAGTAGAATGTTGAAGTCAGGTGCCAAATACATATAGACTGGACATTGGGATTGTATGCCAAGCCATATAACTCTCATAATTTTGGCCTAATTACCTCTGTTGTTTTGTATTGTATTTATTATTATAAGAGTAAGAGCCATTTGTTGGACTGAAAGGGGGAGCTGTTGGGGGGAAAAGATATATCTTAAACTTAAAAAAAAAAAGGAAGGGGATGGGTGGGTTGAGGCGGAAGAGGGTGGGAGGGTGGGACTGGAGGCGGGGTAGGGAGGGGATTTCAATTGAGATGTAACTTGAAGAAATAAAAAATAAAGTAAAAAAAAAAAAAAAGACTGTATAGTAAAACCATGTCTCAAAATAAAGTCGACCTGACTAACAATCATGTCTACTTATTTCAGGAAAAGACAAGAGAGGCAGCTCTCTGCCTACTGAATCTCTACCCATGCTGAACAAAGGGTTCAAAGCTACAGAGAATTTCTTGAAAGCCATTTTTTTGTTTTCTTTTGTTTTGTTTTTCAAGACAGGGTTTGTGTATCCTTGGCTGTCCTGGACTCACTTTGAAGACCAGGCTGGCCTTGAACTCACAGAGATCTGCCTGCCTCTGCCTCCCAAGTGCTGGGATTAAAGGCGTGCGCCACCACACCCAGAAACTACAGACAGCTATGAACTGCCATGTGGGTGCTGGGATTTGAACCCGGGTCCTTTGGAAAAGCAGCCAGTGCTCTTAACCGCTGAGCCATCTCTCCAGGCCTTGAAAGCCAATTCTAAAGTGATCCCACCTTGGGGGATTTTTTCACCCTTTTGTCAGTAACTTCCTCTAACTAATTCAAATGTTGCATTTTTCTCTTCAAAGACAACAATCTCAATTATTCCTACTGAAAAAATATTCAGTATCATCTGAAACTTCAACACTAAGGCATAATTTTTCCTTTAACTTTCCTGAATGGCTCACACATAAATCATCTCTTACAAAACACTTAGAAATTGCTACATGAGCTGGGCATGGTGGGCCAAGCCTTTAGTCCCAGCACTTGGGAGGCAGAGGCAGGCTGATCTCTTTTGAGTCTGAGACTTCAGCTCAGTTCTCCCTTTAATTTATAACTTCATTCTCTAACAGTAAGAAAGTAGTTCTCACGCCGGGCGTTGGTGGCACACGCCTTTAATCCCAGCACTTGGGAGGCAGAGGTAGGCGGATCTCTGTGAGTTCCAGGCCAGCCTGGTCTACAAAGTGAGTCTAGGACAGCCAGAGCTGTTATACAGAGAAACCCTGTCTCGAAAAACCAAAAAAAAAAAAAAGAAAGTAGTTCTCATCTGTAATATATTTTCTGACTTTTCAAGTATAGTATACACATGGGATTTCAAAATTGCTAATCTGTTCATTATCCACATTTATAGTGTCAATCCCACTCTGTGTAGTTGATTTTAAAACTTGACACGTAAGATTTATTTATGTGTGTGGTGTGTGTGTACACATGTCAAGGTGCACATGTGGAGAGCAGAGGACAACTTGCAGGAACTGATCCTCTTCTTCTAGGTATCACACTGAGAGTGGCAGGCTTGCTGGTGAGAACCTTTACCCACTAAGCCATCTCACTGACCCTGTACAATTCTTTTGGTCTTTAGTTTTACATAATTCTCTCTTTCTCTCTAAGACAGGGTTTCTCTGTGTAACAAGCCCATAGACCAGGCTAGCCTGGAACTCAGAGATCCACCTGCCTCTACTTCCCAAGTGCTGAGATTAAAGGCGTGGGCCACCACATCCAGCTCCTGCTTTCTTTTACTACATACTCTTTGAGTATAAAGTCATGGAGACAAACTCTTAGCCTCCACCCCTAGAAATTGACTGTTATTTCCAACACAGGTCAATATATCTGTTTGACTTTTTCCTGTTACATTTGGCTCTCTTCCTCTCATCACTAATATCTGCATTCATCCACACATTTTGGTCAGTTTAATTTACTTTGGGTCGGGGGAGATATCGCAAACATCACTAAATGTCTAGAAATGTCTACACTAACTACACTGTCCCTCACTCCTGCTCTCTTGTTCGCATCTCTCACTGGGACGTGCTCACTTACCTTTGGCAGTTCCTTTTTCACGATGCTGAGCCAGACTTTCCTCCGGCGAGCATTAAGCTGCTCAATGGATAAGTGTCTCTTCTTGGTGCCAGGGGGAGGCGCATCATGAGAAAACTTAGCAAAGACTTTGGTCTGGTGATGGTGGTGACGTGGGGATTCTTCAGAGGAAAACTCTTCATCACGTCGTCTTTTTTTCTTTACTTTTTTCAACTTGGCTGCAAGGGAAAGAGATGCTTACGAGGCTGGATCTCTCTCCTACAGGACAGAACCAGGGAGCACCCTCATATTCTAGAAAGCTCCAGGAGCTCTCCTCCTAACAGAGGCAGACAATGTTTCTTCCTTTTATCAGTCCAATAAATATTTCAAGAGGAGAATCTCACTAACTTGAAAAGAACACTGGATATTCCCTCTGTTCACATGAAAAACAAGAGACTAAGACTCAAAAACCAAATGACTTAAACTCAGCCCTGTGAAAAGTTTATAAAGGTGAATCACTAGCCTCAAGTGATAGTCACAGGAAGGAAACCCATTTTCATTTGGCATAAATGTAAGACATCTAAAGAAAATAACGGAAAAAATTCAATCAATTGATAGGACAATAAAAATTTTTAATAAAAACCACAAATGGCACAAATACTTAATTTACATTGAGAGGGAGGGTGGAGGATAAGAAAAGGAGGGTAGCCGGGCGGTGGTGGAGCACGCCTTTAATCCCAGCACTTGGGAGGCAGAGGCAGGCGGATCTTTGCGAGTTTGAGGCCAGCCTGGTCTACAAAGCGAGTCCAGCACAGCCAGAGCTATTAAACAGAGAAACCCTGTCTTGAAAAGAAAAAAAAAAAAAAGAAAAAAGAAAAGGAGGGTTTAGTTGGGTGTGGTGGCACATGCTTTTAAACCCAGCACTTGGGAGGCAGAGGCAGGTGGATCTCTGTAAGTTCGAGGCCAGTCTGGTCCACAGAATGAGTCCAGGACAGCCAGGGCTACAGGAGAAACCCTGTCTGAAACAAAATCCAACAACAAAAGGAGGATGTGAAAAAAGATGGGAAGGTTAAAAAGATGCTTTTTTGAGCAGAACTCGTATCTTTGGGGAAATAAAAACTGCCTTGCATAAATACTTTAAAACTTTCTCTTGCCATGCCCTTCCTGCTTTTCCAACTGCTTAGAGATCAGTAGGAGAGGAAGACATTTCCTGGCAAACATGCAAATACTACAGAGGCTCATCAGGAATGATCCACTTAAATCACCTGAGATGGCCACAGCTGTAACTTACTCCATTTCCTGTTACAGTCTGTAGAAGAAAAAAGGGAAGAACCTATTTTTGCCTAAACCTCTGGCTAGCAACCTACTGCTGCAGTTTCCTTTCTTCCCTGGGTTGGAACAGGAGGAGGAGGTTGTGAGCAGGGTCTCAGGTAGCCCAGGTTCTATACAGAGAACAAGGACTCTGCTCTCCACTCTCCTGCCTCCACCTATCAAAAGCTGGGGTTACAGGCCACGTGCCTGCGATCTATAGTTCATAAGTTTTTCTATTTCTATAAAAGACCACAGAACAAATGTAAAATTTTTCTAATTAGAAAAGAGACTGCAGTTTTCCAAAAAAAGTAATTTTCTACCTAAAAGTCCAAATGCACCACACACAATTCTGAAATTAAGAAAGAATAAATATGGGATGAATGTACTTACCTTTAAGTTTCTTGTCTTCCTTGAGTTTCTTTTTTCTGGGCCCAAGTAAGTGGCGCTGTTGCTCATAGAAAGGGTCATATGTAGAGAGCAGGCCTGCACTGTAGTACTGGTACTGCTGCAACTGAAGCAGGCAAACACTGTGATGGGCCTGCCTGCTTTCCACAGCACAGCCTCGAGGTCATCTTATTAAAGAAAGCTAAGCCAGAGGAAATCATAGCTCCTAAACATTGTTTCCCACAGAGACCAATAAAAAATTAGTACATCAAAGAAAAGTTCTTTAACTTAGAAGCAAAACAAATTCAACGCTATGCACAAAACAGACTGCTGGAAAGAAGTTGGGAAGGAAAACCTTCAGGAATCTGAATTTCTATCACCTTTTCTTTCCTACCTCCAACAGGGGTTTGTGTAGCCCAGGCTGACTTTGAACCCCTGATACTTCTGCCCTCAGATTCCAAATACTAGAACTGTAAATGTGTACCACTATGCTCAGCACACACACACTTACAAAAGGATTTCCCTTTAAGCTGATAATTGCAACACCAGGGAAGTGGAGGCAAGGAGATCAGGAATTCCAGGCCAGCCTGAGCTATATAAGACCCTGTCTAAATAGAAAACAAAGCTAAAACACAGTTAACAACAACAATAACCACCCAAAAAGGTAAAGAGTTGTTTCTCTTTAGAAATTCATCAAAGACTGGAAAGACATCAGCAGGTAAAGGCATTTGCCACCAACTCCAAAAGCCCAAGTTCGATCCCTGGAATCCACAGCGTGCAAGATGCCTGAATGCTGCTATCCCATGACATTCCATCCATACTCATGCTATGGCATACACGTGCCCACATGTAACTAAATAAGTAAATGTAAAACCAAAATACAACAGGAATTCATCATTAAGAAATAAACCATTATTATTACTACCAATATGTCTTCAGATTTACTAGAATCCTGATGTTACCTGTTCTGGCTTTTACTCTTGTATTTGCTTCAAATGTTTTCCTTGTTTTGTTTTGAACTGTCTTAGTTTATAGTGACAAAGTCTCACTACGCAGCCCTGGCTGGCCTGAAACTATGATCTTAATGGCCTCACACTTGCAGATGACCCTCCTGCCTCTGTTCTGTGTGCTGGGATTACAGACATATGCCACCATGTCTACCTCCTTCAAAGAGCTATCAACCTGTCATCTCAGTATTTTCACCTTTCAAGTCCCCCACCTCTCACCAAAACAGTTTATTTTTAAGGATAATACCTACTATTTTACAATTAACATAAATAATCTCATTTTTCCATCCATGTAGTAGTAAATCCTTTAAAAGCATTTCATTTCAGATGATTCTCAAATCCACAGTAATCTTATTTCTCATATAAATTAAAATCTGTTGGATCTTTTTCTGATATTATAAATGGAGTAACATGGAGGACTAAAATAAAGCCCTCTGTTAAGCATCAAAATTAAGTGCACATGCATCAAGCTGTACACTTAAAAAGTCCCATGTATATATGTTTTAGTTCAATTTAAAAAAAAATTAAAGCAGATTATGCCTGTAATCCCAACACATGTTGTTGAGGCAGACTGGCTGCCATGACTTCAAGGCTCACATGGGCTACAGAGTGAGGCCTATCTGGAAAAAAGAAAGAGAGATATGAGTGTATGGAGTACCTAGTGCCTTGACATAGGTTCCATGAACACTGTTAGAATAAAACCGTTAGATATTCCACTGACTGTCATTCCCCTATGTTGCTGTTTGTAGGTTTATGAGTATTATTCAAGGTTCTGTGAACTAACCTTCAACCTTAATATTGTTGGAAAACTGTTAAGTCTTCAAACATACTACTGCTCATTATGTACGATAGGCTATTATTTCTCACAAAAAAACCAGAATGTTTTGGTAACAGTGATCAGATAGTTGTCATTAAAACTATCATCACTAGAATACTGGTCTATGAAGAAAAGTTTTTCCCAGACTGAAAACTTCAACAAGCAATTGTATTGGTAAGGATATACTTGCAGTCTCACAAAGTTAAAAATAATTATCACATGATCCAGCAACTTCTATGCTAAGTATATAACCAGGAGAAATGAAAACATATATCCACACAGAAACCTATACTAATCTTCATAGTTGTATACAAAAGCACCCAAAGTGGAAGAAATCAGCTCATCAATCGAAAAACAAAAACACAATGCTCTATAAATAAAACTGACCATTTGGCAATGAGGTAAAAATGAATGATGCAGTAATGCATGGTACAAACACATGAACAAACCTTGCAAACATTACACAAGTGAGAGAAGCTGGAAAAAATACCATGTTATCTGACTGCATTTGTATGAAATGTCTAGAATGGACACATTTACAAAAACATGCATGCCTGAGGCCTGAGTTCAATTTCTTAATGCCACCAAAAACAGGGTAACAACCATAGCTGCATGCGTGCACTTGGGAGGTGGAGAGGGAACAAGAATTCAAGGTCACCCTACTATCCAAGACCAAATCTCATGTAAATACGTAAAGTAAAAATAAGTATCAAAAAAAGAAGGTGGACTACCGGGTGCCTGGCACTAAGAAGAACAGAAGGACAGGCAAAAGCTAGGGGTAAAGGTTTCTTTCTAACGTGATGAAAGTGTTCTAGACCTAAGACAGTGATGATGGAAACACAACACTATAAATATACTCAAAAGACATTCAATTACCTACTTTCAAAAGCTGAGTTTTTGTTGTGAATCCTATCACAATAATGCTATGAACAATTTTTATTTCATATAATTTAAAACAGTGTGGTTGTGAGCGTTCTCTTGAAACTCTCACCTCCTTATCTTTACTATATTTATTTTGGTGAAGTTTCTTATATTTGTGTAATCGAAGCATGTTGTGAAGTTCTTCTCTGGTGAGATTGAGTTCCTCTTCTTCATCATCATTGTCTTCACTCTGAGAATCTGCCTCACTGGACTCATCACTTAAAAGAATGCTCTAGAAAAGGGGTGAAAATTGAATATAACTTTTGCTGTGAAGCAATTTCTTTTACAATCCAATCATTTAGAATAATGGCCAAAAGAGCCAGAGTATAGTCATTTCAGATTCTTACACTACTCTTTATCAGTTTAACAAAAAAAAACCCTAAATGTTAAATATACCAAGACAAACAAACGAAAAAGTAGGGTATAAGAATAAGGAAAAGGAATAGAGCATATAAAGGAACAAGGACAAAGCAAGGTGTGATAGCTAAAAGGGGAGAAACCACTCAAGTATCTAGTAGTACATGAATGGATAAACAAAATGTGCTGCATTCAGATGATTAGGCCAGAAGAAGAAATGAAGTACTGATATATACCACAACATAATAAACCTTCAAAGCACTGCACCAAGTGAGAACAGCCAGCCACAAAAGCCCACATACTATGATTTAATTTATATGAAATGTCCAGAATGGGCAAATCAACAGAGAGAGAAAATTGATTAGTAGCCAGCAGGGACAGAAGTACTCTCAGGATGGGAGTGGCTGCTAATGAGCACAGGGCTTCTTTATGGAATGATGAAATGTTCTGAAATTAAACAACAGTAATTGCCAAGAAGTTTGTGAACATATTAAAAGCTACTAAGTCACACAGTTTAAAATGCTAAATTTTATGGTAAGTGACTTCTCTATCTCTCTCTCTCTCGTTTTTTTGGCTTTTCGGAACAGGGTTTCTCTGTGTAGCCCTGGCTGTCCTGGAACTCACTCTGTAGACCAGGCTGGCCTCGAACTCACAGAGATCTGCCTGCTTCTGCCTCCCAAGTGCTGGGATTAAAGGCGAGCACCACCACCGCCCAGCTATATCTCAATTTTTATTTTTATTTTTAGATCTGCTTATTTTATGTGTCTATGTTTTGTCTGCATGCTGTTATATGAACTTTGTGCATGTTTGGTGCCTGCAGAGGCCAGAAGGTATCGGCCCCTAGAACTCTAGTTATGGACAGTTGTGAGACACCATATATATGGTGTGGGAACAGAATCCAGGTTCTTAGCAGAAGCAAGAAGTGTTCTGAACTACTTGTTCAAAGCAGTATCTCGAATTTTTAAAATGTGACAGCTAAGCATGAAGGTTTCTACATTTCTAACTTTCTAAAATCCTTTTGAAAGAAAGCAAGTAAGACTTTAAACACATGAGTTTTAAAGGACATGGTGGTGATATTAAAGGAGCTGCATCATTTTGTGCTCACAACAAAAGTAAGAAATAGTAAATCAATTACTTCTTTTAATTAAATGTTTGCACATGCTAAATAAGAAAACTTTTTTTTTTTTTTTTTTTTTTGGGTTTTTCGAGACAGGGTTTCTCTGTGTATCCTTGGCTGTCCTGGACTCACTTTGTAGACCAGGCTGGCCTGGAACTCACAAAGATCCGCCTGCCTCTGCCTCCCAAGTGCTGGGATTAAAGGCGTGCGCCACCACCGCCCGGCTAAGAAAACTTTTTAATAGAAGAAATGTCCCCCTCCATTCAGTTCGGCCATTCACACTAACCTGTAAATACTATGTAACTCTAACTACTTAAGACTGTGCACCCCTAACAATGGAATGCAATGGAGCGCAGGCCTCCCATCATCAAGTTGTAACCTCACTGTGCATCCTATTCACTGTCTCCAGACACACCAGCCTGTCTTCCCCTGCCTCCTTTTTAAGGATTCCTGAGCATGTTTCATCTGATCAAAGGCTCACCATAGATATGGCTTACACATGGCTCACTCTGATCATTCAGAAATCTGTAGAGATGGCATCTTAAGGCTGTATTTACTTGATTACACTCTTACTCACTACCTCCCTCCCTCATGTAGAATGTAAAAGACAGCAGACTTATCTACCTATAACAGTACTTGGCACATAGATACACTATTTTCTGAATGAACTACTTAAAAATTCATGAAAAGTAAATTAACATTCCTGATTACAATCTGAGCCAATGAAGGGAGGATCTTAATTTCTCCTATTTCCTCAGTGTCTCATATGTAATAAAAAGTACTAAAAATTACTTTGCTGAAGTCTCTTCACAAAATTAACTCCAGTATAAAAAAAAAAAAAAAAACTGTCTCTGGAAAAATCCGTCAACATGCTAGAAAGGTCCAGTAACTTTCCTTCCAATTATCATCTTAGTAGGTTATTTGGACTGGAAATGTTCTGTCTTATCTCTTACCTTTAGCCACTTTCTGCTTTTCTTCAACTTAGAGAAGTTATATAAATTCCCCTTGTCAGATTTTGATTCTGGATAAAGAAACATAAAGAATAAAAAAAAAAAAAAAAATGAAAGGCTGACTGCCCCCAAGAGAAGTGCAAGCCCAGAGGGCACCCACTCCACACTGACCTGACTGCAGAACTCCATTCAGTGCATAAGGGGTCAGCAATCCAGAACTGCTTGCTCCAGAAGTTTCACCAAGCAATGAATTTGGAGGTTCTTCTTTTACTTGTATTAAGGGATCCCCAGACTCGGGCAATAAGGGATTATTATCATCCAGTCCATCTTCACTGTCATCACTATGAATTGAAGAATAAGCTCATAATTAAAGATATTCCAGCAGAACATTTTTTCAGCCAAGTGGGTGACACATGCCTGTAAACCTAGCACCTGGTGGAGACAGGAGATTAGGAGATCAGGAGTGTGGGGTCATTTGAGGCCAATATGGGCTACATGAGACCCTCTCTCAAATATATGTACATATATACCTTTAAAGCCAGTGCTCCAGGAGTAGAGGCAAGAGATATGTGAGTTCTAGGCCAGCCTAGCCTACACAGTGAGACCATGTCTCAAAAAAAAAAAAAAAAAGGAGGAAAAAGAAAAAAGATGGAATGATTTCAGGTTACTATAAATGAACATAAAGAACAAATAGTCTTTGAAAAAGTTGACTGTTTCATTTAAAAGAAAGAGAAAGAAAATACTAAAAATAAAAACCATATAATAGTTTAACCTTAAATCCTAGAGCCTGAATCAGGAATGAAATAAAACATTGTTAGAGATAAAATAACACACCTAGAAATATTTCTGTTGAAGATGGCCGATGTTTGTCGCAGAAAATGGTCCAACCGCAAGGCCCTCTCCAGGTACTGAAGATAGAGGGGCTTTGCCAGCTCAGTGCAGCTGCCATCGTCCCCGGCACCCAACTCCGAGGCCATAGAACAAATCTGTCTTCATGCACGAGGACCTCTGACTGCACAGCTGCAAAGAAAGAAAAAGAGAAAGATTATTCTTCCCTCCTCTGCCTGTTTGCCTTCAGTGTAAATAGAGGTCAGGCTCTCGTGAACAAGACGCTAAGATGACAACAAACTCAAAGATACAAAGTTCATTAGAAACTGCCTTAGGGCTCCACATGGTGGCGCACACCTTTAAACCCAGCACTGGGGAGGCAGAGGCAGGCAGATCTCTGTGAGTTCAAGGCTAGCATGGTCTACAGAGTCAAGAACAGCCAAGGATACACAGAGAAATTCTGTCTTGAAAACCAAAAACAAAAAAAAAAAAAAAAAAAAAAACAAAAAAAGAAGAGCTTTCTAATGCATGGGCAAAGTATGAAACACTATCATCAACTGCAATGCAATTTATGAAACGCTTTCTCAAACAATCTTTAGACTGTGTACTCGCTTCCTGCTTCTCCTCCATTAATAATTACAAGAATAACTCACCCAAGTGAGGTACTATGTGCACCTCTCCGAGGACAGTGCTTGTTTTCAACATCACCTTCATTTTATATTTATATTCATTCATATGTATGAAGTACCATCCGATTTACCAGAAGAATGTATATATTATCAGAGTAGTCTACAAAATCTCTCCTTGAACTCTGAAGTCCCCCTGTTTCTACCTCCTAAGAGCTGAAATTAAAGATGGCCACCATGCCCAGTCCTTTTTTTTTAAAGCAGAGGGATCACAGATTAAGGAAAAGTGTTAACTTCCCAGGAGTGGAAAGACTCCCAGGAGAAATACCTTCTACTAAAATCCTGTTAGATTCATTCCAACCTTAAAATGAAGAGCTCTTCAAAGTTTATACTGACTCACACTGCCATTTCCAACGATGAAAAAACTTAATACAGAGCAATTCACCAATGACTGGCCTGTTTGGAGGCTCTAAATAATCCTGGCTATAACCTGGCTATACTTCAGCTCCTCATAATAGCCTAACGTCTGTGTTAAGTCTGCTTATGTGCTCAAGCACACAAACACACACTTAGAAAAAAAATCTACTATCATGAGAATCTTTATATGGTAGGTCCATTACCAGTTCAGAGTTACAGAGCTTTCTTACTGTGAAGTCCCAGGCTCGATATCCAGTATCAGAAGTTTTAAAAATAAACAAAATAGGGCCAGGCGTGGTGGCACACCCTTTAATCCCAGCACTTGGGAGGCAGAGGCAGGTGGATCTCTGTGAGTTCGAGGCCAGCCTGGTCTACAGAGCGAGTCCAGAACAGCCAGGGCTACACAGAGAAACCCTGTCTCAAAAAACCAAAATCAAAACAAAACAAACTAGCTCATTTAATCTGTATACTAATACAGATTCTGTCTTGACCTATAATCCCAGCACTTAAAGGGAGGGGCAGGAGGAAGGATCAGAAATTCAAGGTAAAACTCAAGTTACATAGTTCAATGTCATAGTACGGTATACATATTCAACAAAATTTTACTCTCATTTTGGTTAATTTAAATAACTAAATCTAGAAAAAATTCACCTGGTGGTGTGGCTGAAGAGATGGCTCACCGATTAAGAGCATTGGGTGCTCTTCCAAAGGACTCAGGTTCAAATCTCAGCACCTACATGCCAGTTCTAAACTGTCTGTAATGGCCGAGCATGGCAGCACACACCTTTAATCCCAGCACTCTAGAGACAGAGGCAGACAGAGCTCTGTGAGTTCGAGGTCAGCCTGGTCTACTGAGTGAGTTCCAGGATAGCATGGGCTACACAGAGAAATCCTGTCTCAAAAAAACAAAAAAAATTTCACCTGGTGGTGGTGAAACACGCCTTTAATCCCAGCACCCATGAAGCAGAGGCAAGCAGATCTCTAAGTTCAAGGCCAACCTGGTCTACAAAGCAAGATCCAGAGCTCCAGAGAAATCTAGGCTCGAAAAAAAATTTAAATAAATAAATAAAACGACAGACAGATACTCTTTAAAGAAATAAGAAAATAGAATCTACTACCAGTGACTCCAAAGCCCAATTCTTTACTGCCAGCATCTGCTACAAATAGCAAAAGCAGGGAAGTACCATCTCTAGGCCGACCAGTCTCCACAGTCTGACTGATCTGTGCCTTCTCCCTTCGTTTTCCAAAGCATCCAGGTTCGAACTGTGACCAATTATTTGGTCACCCCATCCTGGTAAATAAAATCACAAAGCTCTTGATTAGGGAGAAAGAACTACATACCAGACACCAAACCAAGGAGCAGATCCAAGGAGGGAAACTGGCTTGCCTAAAAGAGCAAAAGCAGGCCGAACCATGAGGGCAAGAAACACCCTGCTCAGCTAAGCCTTATCCTTAAGGCAGTGCTTCTCATCTTCCCAGTGCTGGGACCCTGCCATACAGCTCCTCATGGTATGGTGATCCCCAATCATAAACTTATTTCTATAGCTACTTTCATAGCTGTAATTTTGCTAGTAATGAATCATAATGTAATAATATCTGTATTTTCTGATGGCCATAGGCAACCCCTATAAAAGGGTCTTTCTAACCACCCACAAGGTGTTGAGAACCCTGCCCCAAGGGATCACTATTAATATGGAAACAGCCTAGCAATTTAACAAGCCCCAAACGTACTCAAAGTATAATGTTCTTGAGATAAAAAATAATACCTGCATTTTAAAATACCTGCAAAACTCCTGGCTAAAAAAGGTTGATCCTTCCACAAATTTCTAACATGGCAGAGAAAAAGATATACTGCCACTCCACAAGTACACTGTGATTATATATTTTCTTAATGCTATTTTATCATAATGAAACTTGCATGCTATTTCTCAAAATTATTCCTAAGTGTACACAAGATACTGATTTTAGAATCCCTGCAAAACCCATAGCCATAGATGCTCTCATGCCATATAATCTATTTATAACCCTCATATATCCTATTTATTGTTAACCTCTCAGTTACTTATCTAATATACTTGCAAATGATACACAATTGTTTGCATTGTATTGTTTAAGAAGTACATAACAAAAAAAAAGTCTGCATGTGGTCTGACTTTTCCAAGTATTTTTGAATTTAGATAAATCTTCAAAATGAACTTTGAGCATCAGGCATGCCTAAAAGAAAACACACCAAAAACAGGGGCATCTTAGTTGAAGATGCAGCTCATGTGAACATTGCTTGCCTGGCATGCACACCCCCAGTCCACTCCTGCCTAAAACCATACATGGTACCAAACACATGTAATCCCAGAACAGGAAAAGTAGGAGGAGGACGATCAGAAGTGCAAGGTTATTTATCCTCAGCTATACAAAGAGTTCAAGGCCAGCCTAGGATACATGGGAACCTATCTCAAAAACTAAAACCAAACAAGCAGCAGGGCTGGCCAGATGGCTCAGCAGGTGAAAGCGCTTGCCCCCAAGCCTGAGGGCCTGAGTTCAATCCCCAGGACTCACACGGTGAAGGAAGAGAAACAACTCCCACAAGTTGTCTTCTGTCTTCCACACCTACAGTGCAAGTGTGTACATGCACATACACACACAGAGACACAAATAAATGTTAATTTTAAAAATATTTTAGGGGGCTGGAGAGATGGCTTAGCGGTTAAGAGCACTGCCTGCTCTGCCAGAGGTCCTAAGTTCAATTCCCAGCAACCACATGGTGGCTCACAACCATCTATACTGGAATCTGGCGCCCTCTTCTGGTCTGCAGGGGTATATATAGATAGAGCTCTCATATATTAAAAAAATAAATCTTTAAAAAAATTTTTCTTAAAGGTGTCTGTTAGTTTTGTTAGTCCCTAACAAAAATGTTAGGGACACTTTGCCCTAGTGGAGCTGCCATGTAGGCCCCCAGTGCAAGAGGAAGCTCTTAGCCCTCATATGACTGCTGAACTAAAGGGGGCTGATATGTAGGGGCACTCCACTCCCAGAGGAGTGGGAGAGGGGGAGACGGTGGGAGGGTGGGACCAAGAGGGGTTGAAGGAAGAGACTGTGATGGAGATGTAACTTGAAATAATAAATAAACATTAAAAAAAAATTAGGGCCGGGCGGTGGTGGCGCACGCCTTTAATCCCAGCACTTGGGAGGCAGAGGCAGGCGGATCTTTGTGAGTTCGAGGCCAGCCTGGTCTACAAAGTGAGTCCAGGACAGCCAAGGATACACAGAGAAACCCTGTCTCGAAAAACCAAAAAAAACAAAAAAAAAAAATTAGGGTCTGGAGAGATGGCTCAGTAGTTAAGAGCACTGGCTGCACTTCCAGAGGACCTGAGTTCAATTCCCAGCACCCACATGGTAGCTCACAACCACTACAAGATCTGATGACCTCTTCTAGTGTACAGATTGTACATGCACAAATAACAGCCACATACATAAAATATATAAACAAAATATTCTGAAATTTTAAAGAATGTCACTATTTAAAAACAAAAACAAAAAAAAAAAAACTGGATATGGTGGTGCATGCCTTTAATCCCAGCATTCAGGAGGCAGTAACAGGCAGATCTCTGAGTTTGAAGCCAGCATGGTCTATAAAGCTAGGACAGTCAGGGCTAATACACAGAGAAACCCTGACTTTGAAAAACCAAACACAGTCACCCTCTGTATGTATGGGTCTTTTATCTTTATCTTATATAGCTCCTGCATCAATTCTATAATTGCTCATTTCTCCAAGCACCACAGTTACTCTTTTATTGCTACAAAGAAACACAATGACCAAGGCAACTTATTTTTAAAAGCATTTAATTGGGGGGGCTTGTTTACAGTTGCAGAGAGTTAGTCCATGATCATCATGGCAGGGAGCATAGAAGCAAGCTGGCGTAATGCTGGAGCAGTAGCTGAGAGCCTGTATCCTGATTCACAGGCAGAAGCAGAAACTGGGCCTAGTGTGGGCTTTTGAGACCTTAACCCCGCACCCAGTGACACACATCCTTCAACAACAAGGTCACATCTCTTAATCCTTCCTATACCAACTGGGAACCAAACATTCAAATATGAGGCTATGGGGGTCATTCTCAAACTATGGCACAGCCCTTTTTCTTTTTATTGAAGATAGAAGATCTAGGCACTAGCTGGACAGTGATAGTGTACAACTTTAATCCCAGCACTTGAGAGGCAGAGGCAGGCAGATCTCTGAGTTCAAGGCCAGCCTGGTCTACAGAGTTCTAGGACAACCAGGGCTACACAAAGAAATCCTATCTTGAAAATCTACCCCTCCCCCGAAAAAGAAAAAGAAAGGATCTAGGTACTAGGTGCACTTCATAATGTCATTATGTAACTTTCTTGAGGTATTTTGTTATTGTTGTTGCTGTTTTGTTTTGTGTTTGAGACAGGTTACTCTCTGTATCCCTGGCTGTCCTAGACTCACTTGGTAGACCAGGCATCCTGAGTGCTGGGATTAAAGGCATGCACCACCATGCCCAGCAATAACAGACCACTGTGAACTGCTGGGATTTGAACCTGGGTCCTTTGGAAGAGCAGCCAGTGCTCTTAACCACTGACCCATCTCTCCAGCCCCATTATGTAACTTTCTTAACTAATTCAGCATGGGTGTGTTATATATGTTTGTATTAAAAAGGGTATGTATCTCAATGTTTATATATATATATGTATATATATACTATAGATTACTATAGAAACATTGAGATACATACCCTTTTTAATACAAACACAAACATATACACATATATTAAGCTACATGGATTCATACTGAAATCCCCTCTTTTCTTTGCTTGCCTATAAATTGTCACTTCAAGGCTGGGTGTGATGGCACACACCTTTAATCCCAGCATTTGGGAGGCTGGAGTAAGTGTATCTCTGAGTTTAAGGTCAGCCTGACCTACAGACTGAGTTCCAGGACAGCCAGGGCTACACAGAGAAACCCTGTCTTGGAGGAAAAACAATTCCCATTTCAAAATGAAAAGCCTGTCTCCAATTACCTATTTAGTTATGTCCAGCTGTAGTCTGCATGTAACCTGTAGCCCTATGGAATACAACTATCAATTATGAGCGCCCTGGTAGCCAGCAAGGTGGTTCATGGATAAAGGCACCTGCTGTCAAGCCTGACAGAGGAAGAGAACCAACTCCTGAAGTCATCCTCCATGCCCTCACACATACACACTGTAGCATACATGTGTGCACAGACACAAAAATAAAGTAGGATGTGATAAAACAAGTTTATGAGTCTCTGGTTTATGTACATTTATTTGTCTCAGATTTCACTCCTTTCCAGGTCCATCTTTTTTTTTTTTTTTTTTTGACAGAGTTTCTCTGTGCATACTTGGCTGTCCTGGACTCACTCTGTAGACCAGGTTGGCCTTGAACTCAGAGATCCGCCTGCCTCAGCCTCTCCAGTGCTGGGATTAAAGGCATGCCCTACCACACCCAGCATACCATGGTTCTTTTTTTTTTGTTTGTTTGTTTTTTTTGTTTTTCGAGACAGGGTTTCTCTGTTTAACAGCTCTGGCTGTCCTGGACTCGCTTTGTAGACCAGGCTGGCCTCGAACTCGCAAAGATCCGCCTACCTCTGCCTCCCAAGTGCTGGGATTAAAGGCGTGCGCCACCACCGCCCGGCTATACCATGGTTCTTAAAACATGGCTTCACTACACTTCCCAGGCTGGCCTTAAACTAATTTTCTAGTTCAAGCTGGCCTCCAACTACACACAACCCTCCTGCCCCAGCTTCCCAGGAGCTGGAATTACAAGTGCTTACAGCCACGTCCAGCTATCAAACTCAAATCTTTTAATTGTAAAAACTTTCATTCATTCTTTTTGGGCAAGCTGGCCTTGAACTCACTGTGAACCTGAACTTTTGGTCCACCTGTTACTATTTCCCAAATGCTGGGGATTATATGTTACCCACACCCTGACTATATGTTACTATGGATCAAATCCAAAACTTTAAACATAATAGATAAGCACCCTACCAACTGAACTATATCACCAGACCCTATATATACCAAACTACCAGGTTCTCTCTAAACTATTACTCTCAGTAGAACATGACCTTGAATTCCTGTTCTCTGGTCTCCATTTGCCAAGAGCTGGGATTATAGCTGTTGTGTGTCCACAGTCAGCTTACAGAAATGTATTTTATAAAGAAAGCTAAATTTTTCAGTGAGATTCTTATTGCTTTTTTGTTGTTCTGAGGGTGGTGGCTAGTTTTTGAGACAGGTGGTAACCTTTGGCTGACATGGACCTTGTTAGATTAAGCTGGCTTCAAAATTGCAGTGGTGGAATTGAAAGTCATGTCCAGCATTCCAGGCAAGGATGCTAGTCAACATGTTAAGGAGGAGTCATTCAATGTGATGCTTTAGGCACTGCCCATCAGGTTAGAAATTCAGCTGTATAAACTCAAGATTCAGCTGCTTATCATTATACAGATTTTCTTAGGGCAAATATCCAGTCACAAAGAACCTTGATGCCTGTGTCTTGTTGCTACATAAAAGACTCCCTCTCTGTAAGTTCGAGGCCAGCATGGTCTACAGAGTGAGTTCCAGGATAGCCAAGGCTGTTATAAAAAAAAACCCTGTCTTGAAAAAAAAAAAAAAAAAAAAAAAAAAAAGACTCCCTTGTGTATAAAGTCAGCCCCAGAAGATAAATATAAAACAAATTGAGAAGTCTGATATGAAAAACATTAAATGTGATCCATATTTTTAATGGACTAGAGGAAAAGGGTGAACTGTATGGTATGCATTTATACATAACTAACAAGGATTGGAAGTCTGTGGATGGGTTCAAGAGCATGGTTCTTACATTATGTGTTTATGTACCCTGACACCCTTTACGATCTAATAAAATCTGTTATGTTAATTACTTCTTGGGATAATATACACTGGCTCTATTCCTTGTGCATGATAGGCAAGCACTATGCAACTGAACATAGGATATGACTTTTTTTTGGTTTTTTTAAGACAGGGTTTCTCTCTATAGCTCAAGACTGTCCTGTAACTCACTTTGTAGACCAAGTTGTCCTCAAACTCAGAGATCTGTCTGCCTCTGCCTTTTAGGTGCTTGGATATTAGAGGTGTGCAATGCCATCTCAGTGGCAGGAAATAATTTTTTAAATGTATAAAATATAACACCATAAATTTATTGTGACTTAAAAATGTGCTTTTTATTCCAGAGTTTAATAACAAGTAGAAGTAATCCAGCTAATAAGCCCTATAGTGCACTGTCTACATTAAGAATTGAAGAGAATGCTTACTCACTTACAGGTTACTAAAATGTAAATTGTTCCACCCTAATTTCAGACCCTTAGAAGCCTCTGCCCTAAAGCTGAGACTGTCTTAGTGACTAGAGCATTTCCTCCCATGTATGGCTCCACAGGCTCAATCCCCAGTAGAGTCAATCAGATCAGGTAGAATGAGGATAGAGTGAAACAGGGAGGACAGGAAAGAAAGGAGGAAGGGAGGAAGGGAAGAGAAGCTACAGGATCCTGGACAATATCTAAGGTATCATTAGAGGAGCACCAGTGCTTTCCATAACAAAAAGTAGTCATGTTCACAAGAAGAGGAACCCTAACTGGGTGTGGTGGTGCATGCACTTAATCCCAGCATTGGGGAGGCAGAGGCAAGCAGATCTATGTGCGTTACATGCCAGCCTGGTCTACAGAGTGAGTTCCAGAACAGCCAGGGCTATACAGAGAAACTCTGCCTCAAAAAAAAAAAAAAAAACCCTTATTAAAAAAACAACAGCCGGGCGGTGGTGGCGCACGCCTTTAATCCCAGCACTTGGGAGGCAGAGGCAGGCGGATCTTTGTGAGTTCGAGGCCAGCCTGGTCTACAAAGTGAGTCCAGGACAGCCAAGGATACACAGAGAAACCCTGTCTCGAAAAACAAAAAAAACAAAAAAACAAAACAAAAAAAAAAAAAAACAACAGACAAACCTGTTAAGAGCCAGTTAGTACTAGGGATTTAGTTTGGAAGGGTGCTTATCAAATTCATGCACAAAGCCCTGAATCTGATCCCCAGTGACCCCATATACCAGGCATGGTACCACTTCCTGTAAAGATCCAAAGTTTAAAGCCAGCTTGGGTTACTTTAGACCATGTCTCTAATTAAATTAGGTATAGCAATGCCTATAATACTACCACTTGAATCTCTGAGTTCCAGGTTAGCCTGGTCTACAGTGAGTCCCAGGATAGCCAGGGCTATGACAAGACATACTTAATTCTTGACAAAAAGAATTAAGTAAATGAATAAATATATAAGCTAGTTAGCAAGCTAAACACCTTACATTTTTAATCTTCACTAAACTTTGTTGGTTTTTATCCCTATTTTACAGATAACAAAATAAAACTCAGTAAAATAAGATAGTAAGTGGCAGGGTTCTCTGTCTGAATTTCCCAGAAGTACTATAAAGAGCATGTTTATTTGCTTGAGGTAAGTTCTCTTTTAGCCCAGGCTGTCAGTGCAGGCAAACTTGAATTCTTAACCCTCATGCCACCACATCCACAGAGCTAGGACTACAGCCATGTGCAACCATACCCCGTCTATAAGGTGTTGGGGTTAAAACCCAGGCCTGAGCTGGGCGGTGGTGGCGCACGCCTTTAATCCCAGCACTTGGGAGGCAGAGGCAGGCGGATCACTGTGAGTTCGAGGGCAGCCTGGTCTACAAAGTGAGTCCAGGACAGCCAGGGATACACAGAGAAACCCTGTCTTGAAAAACAAACAAACAACAACAAAAAAAACCCGCTGGGCGGTGGTGGCGCACACCTTTAATCCCAGCACTTGGGAGGCAGAGGCAGGCGGATCTTTGTGAGTTCGAGGCCAGCCTGGTCTACAAAGCGAGTCCAGGACAGCCAGAGATATTCAGAGAAACCCTTTCCCAAAAAACCCAAAAAAAAAAAAAAAAAAAAAACCCAGGCCTGATACTTACTGTCTGAGCCGTCTTTATCAACTTAGCCATATTTCCAAACCTCAGACCAGTATCATCAGAACTATACTTCCAGGTTTTTCCCTGAATTGTCACTGGCTCTTTTTTGATTCCTCCTCTTCTTTTTTTTGCTTTTTGGGACAAGGTTTCTCTTTGTAGCCCTCACTGTCCTGGCCTCACTTTGTAGACCAGGCTGCTCTTGAACTCACAGAGATCCGCCTGCCTATGCCTCCCAAGCGCTGGGATTAAAGGCGTGCACCACCACACCCGCCCTCTTAACAGGTTTTTAATAGCAATGCTTCAATCTCTTCTCATCCTCTGAATTCTAGCACCTATCATACCAAAATTCTTTTTTTTGTTGTTGTTTTTGTTTTTTGAGACAGGGTTTCTCTAACTGCCCTGGCTGTCCTGGACTCTTCTTTGTAGACCAGGCTGGCCTGGAACTCACAGAGATCCATCCGCCTGCCTCTGCCTCCCAAGTGCTGGGATTAAAGGCGTGTGCCACCACGCCTGGCTTATACCAAAATTCTAAGGGTTTTAATAGTCACCTTTAAAAACTGTCTTTGGGCTACAGTGGTGGTACACACTTTTAAGCCCAGCACTCGGGAGGCAGAGGCAGGCGGATCTCTCTGAGTTCCAGGCCAGCCAGGTCTACAAAGTGAGCTCCAGGACAGCCAGGGCTACACAGTAAAACATCGTCTCAAAAAACCCTAAATAAATAAATAAGTATTGTCTTTGGGATACCAAGTGGCTCAGTGGATAAAAGTAGTTATTGAACTCACTAGCCTAGGCAGACTTTGAGCTTAGAACTTTTGATTCTGGGCTTGGAGAGATGGCTCAGTGGTTGAGAGCACTGGCTGCTCTTCCAGAGGATCTGACTTCAATTCCCAGCAACCACATGGCACCTCACAACTATCTGTAACTCAACTCCCAGCAGATCTGAAATCCTCATACAGATAAACACGCAGGCAAAACACCAATGCACATAAAATAAAAAGTAAGAATAAATAAATCATTTTTTTTTAAAATGCCAAAGTCAGTTGATCCCAGCACTTGGGAGGTGGAGGCATAATTTGAGTCAGTCTGGTCTACAGAGCAAGTTCTAGGACAACCAAGGATACACAGACAAACTCTGTATTGAAAAACCAAAACTAAATAAAAATTTTAAATGCCAGGTAGTGGTGACACATGCCTTTAATCTTAGTAGGTGGATTTCTGAGTTTGAGGCCAGCCTCAACAGAGGGAGTTTCAGGATAGCCAGGGCTAAACAGAGAAATCTTGACTCAAAAACAGACTTTTGATTCTCTTGGCTCCTGGCTGCTATGTGTTTGAACTGTCAGACTGCACCACCACTTAGCATGGGATGATTTGAAGAATCAAATCCAAGGCCCCGAAAATGTACTCTACCACTAAGACACACCTCAGCCCAGTCAGAGAAATTTTTCTAGTCACAGTCTCAATAATAATAATAATAAACCTTCAAAATTGGTTTGAGAGGCCGGGCGTGGTGGCGCACGCCTTTAATCCCAGCACTCAGGAGGCAGAGGCTGGTGGATCTCTGTGAGTTCGAGACCAGCCTGGTCTACAAAGCAAGTCCAGGACAGCTAAAGGATATATAGAGAAACCCTGTCTCAAAAAAAAAAAAAAAAATTGGTTTGAGAACTGACAAGATGGTTAAGTGGAAGAAGATACTTGCTCCAAACTGGGTGACCTGAGTGTGACCTCTGGAACCCACAGGGTGGGAGGAAAGGACAACTCCCACAAGTTGTGCAAACTGTCCTTTGCCTTTCACATGTGTGACGTGGCATGTGCACACAAACACACACACTAAATAAAAGTTAATATATATATATATATATTTTTTTTTAACTTGGATTGAATTCTTCTCAAGATGTAGTGCAGTGGTTCTCAACTTTGGGGCAAAAAGGACCCTTTCACAGGGGCTGCCTAAAACCATCAGTAAAGACAGATATTTACATTCCAATTCATAACAGTAGCAAAATTACAATTATGAAGTAACAATGAAAATAATTCTATGGTTGGGGGTCAACACAGCATGAGGAGTTACAGTAGAGGGTTGAAACATTAAGAAGGTTAAGAACCACTGACACAGAGGAAAGAACACAGTAAACTAGAACAATGCAATCTAATTCCTTAAAAACAAAATCCACTTAGAATATAAACAGAACCCAGGCAGTGGCTCACGTCAGGGATTGCTAAAAATCTGAGGATGCCATGGTTCACACAGTATGTTCCAGGCCACCTTGGGCTACAGTATGTTCCAGGCCACCTTGGGCTATGACAGTATGAGACCTTGTTTCACAACACACCCCCCCCAAAATATAAAAGATATGCAGATTTTACAAGGCACACACATGCATCATTAATGACAAAGATATAGTCTAATAAATGACCCTGAGCTATTTCTGTTGTCATGTAAACACTATACAGTGGGCTTATAAGAACATATAAGATATAAACTACTACTACAGTCCTGGGCTATGTGGCCAAGGCATGGTCCTCTATGTAATTCTAAAATGTTACTCATGGCTGTAGTGATTACCCAGTATCTTTGGGCTGGCTCCAGTGCTGCTCACACCAAAACACAGATACTCAAAATGAAGTACTGCTTGGCATACCCACACACATCTTCACATACCTTAAGTCACCATCAGGTTATGTATAAATGTAGCCCTAGGTAAGTATCATGTGAACTGTTATTTAGGTGACAGCATAATGGAAAAAACTTCTGTTTCTGCTCAGGGCAGACATAAGGACACAGCAAAGAGGACACAGATCCAAAGTGAATGCTGCTCAAAAAAGTGTGAGGGAACACAGGATCTGTGAAAGAGGGTGGGTGAGGCAGCCCCAACAAAGTGTGCCTACACACCACTTCAGTAGCCTGACTCATCAGAGCGCTGGGTCCAAAGCAAATTCAAGTTCTGATTTTTGAAAATTTTTGAAGATTTTAGGCCAAAGTTGGTTAATACAAAGATGCAGAAACCAATGGCAAGAAAAACCAATTTAACAATCTCAAATTTTAAAATTTGAATTTTAAAATTTAATTATGTACATTGGTGTTTTGATTGCAGGTTTGTCTATGTGAGGGTGTCAGATCCTCTCAAACAGGAGTTAAAGACGGTGGTGAGTTGCCATGTGGGTGCTGGGATTTGAACCTGGGTCCTCTGGAAGAGAAGCCTCTCAAATTGTTGTTTTATATGAAGAAGAAGTTTGTGAATTTCCAGCATAAAAGAAAGCCAGAGGGCTGGAGAAATGGCTCAGTATTAAGAATGCTGGATGCTCTTCCAGAGGTCCTGAGTTCAATTCCCAGCAACAACATGGTGGTTCACAACCATCTATGTGATTTGATGCCCTCTTCTGGAATGCAGGTGTACATGCAGATAGAGCACTCACATATATAAAAATAAATAAATAAATCTTTATACCTTTATCACGAGACAAAGGCAAGACGACTGTGAGTTCAAGACTACCCTGGGCCATGTAATGAGACCCTGACTCATAAAAAACCAGAAGGGGGCCGGGCATGGTGGCACACACCTTTAATCCCTGCACTCGGGAATCAGAGGCAGAAGCAGAAGAAAAGGAAGGGAAATCTCTGAGTTTGAGACCAGCTGGTCTATGGAGTGAGTTCCAGGACAGCCAACATTGTTACACTGAGAAGCCCTGTCTCAAAAAAACAAAAAACAGTCGGGCGGTGGTGGCGCACGCCTTTAATCCCAGCACTTGGGAGGCAGAGGCAGGCGGATCTTTGTGAATTCAAGGCCAGCCTGGTCTATAAAGTGAGTCCAGGACAGCCAAGGCTATGCAGAGAAACCCTGTCTCAAAACAAACAAACAAACAAACAAACAAAAACCCAGAAGGGGAAGCTGAGACATTTCACCAGTTAGGAGTGCTTAGTGCTGGGCTGGAGAGATGGCTCAGTGATTAAGAACATTGGCTTAATGTTTCAGAGAACCTGGGTTCAATTCCCAGCACCCACATGGTAGCTCACAACTGTAACTCCACTTCCAGATGATCTGACACCCTCACACGACATACAGGTAAGCCAAACACCAAATGTGCACTACTGGGGGGGGGAAAAAAGTACTTACTGCTCTTGCTAGGGCCAAGGTTTGGTTCCCAGCACTCACCTGATGGCTCACAACCACCTGAACTCCAAGAGACCTGATGCTTCTTTTAACTGGCCTCCATGGGTTCCTGCACACACGAGTACATCATACACTCAGGCTCACACACATACACATAAAATAAGTCTTTTGCTTGTGTGTGTTTTGAGACAGGGTTTCCCTTGGCTGTCCTGGAATTCACTATGTAGACCAGGTTGGCCTTTGAACTCAAGAGATCTGCCCCACCTCTGCTTCCCAAGTGCTACTTTAAAGGCGTGCACCATCACCAACACCCAGCAAATGAATCTTTTTTTTTAAAGAGTAGCAGCAATAAAAAAGTAGCATATATGCTCTATTATATATGACCTCAAAAATGTTACATGAACGCCGGGCAGTGGTGGCGCACGCCTTTAATCCCAGCACTTGGGAGGCAGAGGCAGGCGGATCTTTGTGAGTTCGAGGCCAGCCTGGTCTACAAATTGAGTCCAGGACAGCCAGGGCTACACAGAGAAACTCTGTCTCGAAAAACAAAAAACAAAAAAAAAAAAAAAAAAAAAGTTACATGAAAGCAGGTAGTAAAAAGTGGTACACAGTGTAGCATCCCTTAATATAAAATTATAAAATGGAAATGGTTAGCATAGGCACCTCTGCTGGGCAAAAAATTGCACACCTTTAATCCCAGCACTCAGGCAGATGTTTGAGTTGCAGGAGAGCTTGCTCTACATTGTGAGTTGCAGACGGCTAGAACTACATAGTGAGATCCTGTCTCCAAAAAAAAAAAAAAGCAAATCTAATAAGACAGAAAATAGACTGTTACTAAATGCTGTGGAAAGAGGAAAAAGATTGATACTTAAGAGGCTTCCAGATCTTCTATTGAAGTGACTATTTAATAGAGAAGATAGTCGTACAACTCTACATATACTGAAAACTTCTGAATTCTGCCTAATTCACCTAAGCTGCAATCATATCTGACAAAGTCGTTACTCCTGGAGTGGGAAAGCAGGGCATGGAAGTGCACAGTTACAATCTCAGAACCCTGGAGGCTGAGGCAGGAGGATCTCAAGTTCCCGGTCATCCTGGCAAAAACAAAAACAAAAACAAACAGAAAAAATAAGAAAGACAAGACAGAAGAGAAGGCGGGGGAACCGGCACCAGGAAGCCACAGTGACAATTAGGAACGTATATCATGGATCATTACTGAAAAAACTAAGCTGATCACCAGGCCAGCGATGTTTTCAAGAGTTCAACCTCCAAATTCCTTCCCCGATTCCTAACAAGTACAAGAATGTAAATCAACGAATCCTGAGCAGAGTCGAGTCGGTTCTTAACTACAATAGTTAAAGGCCTTCTTTTGGCTATATCCAACTTTTAAACTGTAGGGGGCTTCCATCCTCCGTGATTACGGAAGTAGTACTTTCATCGCCAAGATCAAGAAGGAACTGTCAAAATAAGATGACACTTGCTTAGATGCACTGCAAAGCCTCAAAAACCCAGAAGGGGTATCACAGACACATTTCTCAGTATGTGCACGTGTTAACCTGTCCCCATCAAACACCAACCAGCAACTTGCATCATGCCCCACTATCGCGGCTCTCTCCCCATAAACTGATACTCATGCTATCGAGTCCATACATCTCATTCGTTTAAATTGACAGGTAGAACCCTCACCCGGTTCCCAGTCCAACCCAACAAGCCTCCGCCCTGCCCCTCCCTGCCTCCAAACCCACACACGTGTTAGACCGACACCGCCCCACCGGGTCCCACGTGCACCTGGTCTAACACTCCCCACGTGTGGGTGCTCCACGGGCTTCCTCGGGTAGCTGAGGTCACCCATGACCCCAGGGCTCCAGAGGTACGAGAGAAAAGCCGAGGCCCAGGTCTCTGAGGTCCCAACCCGATGGGGAGTGTCCACACCCATCCTCTCTACTAACCCCAACAAATCCAAGGGCCGGGGGCGACGGCCCCTTTAAGAAGCGGCCCAGTCGTAGCCCGCAGAGAGGGGCGCATAGGGGCCTACACTACACCCTCTCGGTTCACCCGCCTACGTCTACTCCACCTCACCTCGGGCCGAGGGGCCCCGCCGCCGCGACGGCGGCGGAGGGGGGGCGGGGTGCGGGCGGGGTCCGGAGGGGGGGGTCGCCCCGCCGACTGTAGAGCCGCGGTTCGCTCTCTGAGGCCGAGGGACGGTGACTGCGTTGGACGGGAACGCTCCTAGCTCGCTCCCTCGGCGGCTCCTGGGACCCCAAGATGGCGGCGGCGCTGAGGCGGCTGCGGGCGCTGGGCCGGCGGCGGCGGCGGCCACTTTCACTCACTGAGAGGAGCGGAGCAGGGACACGGGGAGCCATGGCGGGGGGGAGGAGAGGCGCCATAGCCAGGCCAGAACAATCGAGCAGCTACTCGGCTGGCTTACCCCCGCCCCGCCCACGCCCACTGCTAGTTGCCAGCCCGTGTCCACCCACAGTGCCGCTACGGTCGGCCTCGTGCAGCTTGTACCCCGCCGCTGCCGCCTAACGCCCCGCGTGGACCGGGGTTCTGGGGGAGACCCTCATCTATACTCTCTGAGTGCAGATTGGTTGGGGCTGGGACTGGCGAAGATTGCCGAAAGGCGACGGGGAGGAGGAGGATGTCATCGCTGGAGTGAGCAAGCAGATCTCGCGGGAGCAAATGTCGCGAGAGCTCAGCGGCCCTGCAACCGCCGAAGAAAGGTTACTTTTTCCGGAAGTAACGTCAATGGAAACCGCCCAAGATCCTGGGAATAATTTTGTTCTTGCCGGCAGCCGGTGGGAGGGGCTACCTGGCGGTCCCTCTGGAACTTTTCTGCAGGTAGTGGGCTAACCATGAAACCAGCTTGGGCAAGGACGAGTTCTCGTAGGTGTCCAGGCATTGTTCGCCTTACGGACGTCGACCACCCTCGGTGCAAGTGTTGGCGCTGAAGCACTTGAACTTTGCTTTTCCCTAGTTGGAGGAGTCACTTGAGCGGTCGCAGATTTTTTTTTTTTTTTTTTTTTTTGCGGGGGTGGAGGTGTTTTTGTTTCGTTATTTTTTCTGGGTTTGTTTGGTTACAGAGTCTCTCTGTAGCCCAGACTGGAGTCAAGCTCAGGAAAAGTCTCCAGCGAGCCTCGGCCTCTCTGGAGTGCGGAGGTTGAAGTGTGCGCCACCGTGCCCAGCTCTCTTCCCATCTGTATCTGACAGAGACGCTTCCGAGATGTATAAGAAATTGTTGGACTCCACCCTTTTCGTTTTCTGCAAGAATCAGTTGTTGGTTTAATATTGTCTTTTTTTTTTTTTTGTCTGTACTGTGCCTTGAGCATCTTCAATTAGGTCTAGATCGCATCCATTGGAACGGAATTGTTTAAAATTAAGGACTAGAAAAAAAAGAAAAGAAAAAATGTCTTCTTAGCTTTTTTTTTAATGCCTCTTAGCTTTGGTATGCCTTAAGTTCATACCAAATACAGGAGACAAAATGTCCTGTAAACGAGACCTTAAATTGTCATACAGTTAACACCAAAAAAGCTGACTCTCAGCCAGACAGCTTAGCAAATAACAGAACTTGCCGCCAATTTTTTTTTGGGGGGGTGGGGGTTCGAGACAGGGTTTCTCTGTGTATCAGCCATATCTGTCCTGGACTTACTTTGTATACTAGGCTGGCCTCAAACTCAGAGATCCATCCGCCTGGCTACTTGCTGCCAATTCTGACAACCTGATCTGAACCCACAAGGTACAAGGAGAGAGCTGACTCCTGCTTATTATCCTCTGATCTCCACATACATGTTGTAGCATTTGCTACAACACATACACAATAAATTTTTTTAAATTACAAGAATTCTGCAAGAATCAAAGCAAGTAGAAAGAGAAGCCCATCTTTGAAAGAGAGAAGACAAGAGAAAAGAAGACCTCTAAGAAGCCTTGTGTTATTTTTTCAAAATAACCTGCTCGATACTGATGCAAAAATTGTGTTTCTAGAAGCAGAAAAGCCTAATGTAGCCCTGCTTGGTACAAAATGGGAAATAAACACAAATGCTCAAAGGCTGCTAGTGGCTCCCTCACCACAAGTTCAACTGCAGGGACAACAGGTCAGAAAACTGGAAAGAATGGTCTCCCCCACCTATCAGGGTGCCCAATTGGGCAAGATGCCACCAATGCCCAGGCAAGGTAAAGCCCAGAGTTATTTGGATATATTCTCTCTTTTTTTTTTTTCTTCTACTTCTGATCTATTTAATTGTAACAGTAATAGCCATGTCAGGATAATCCCCATCCCACATGAAAAATGTGTCTGCCTCTATTTCAGCTACGTTTCGACTCACTTGGTCTGATATCCAGGCACTCCTGGACACTGTGCTAATAGCTGAAGCCGAAGGGTTCCATCTAGTGCCTCCAATCAATTCTGCTAGACCAGAGGCAAATGGATGTTTTTTGTTCTGTTTTTTCCTGAGAAAGGATTTCTCTATGTCCTAGCTATTCTGGAACTCACTTTGTAGACCAGGCTGGCCACTAACTCACAGAAATCTGCCTGCCTCTGCAGGGATTAAAGGCATGTGCCACCGCCACCCAGCTGTCTGGAGGCAAATGGATCTGCCCCTACAGTACATCCTGTATGAGACATAACGTGCTGTGGATTGACTCTGGAAAAGTATGAAATACAGGTATTCATAAGACTTCAAGGAGAGGGTAGAGAGTTGCTAAATTGCAGTCTTAAAATATTGAAGGCTGCCGGGCGGTGGTGGCGCACGCCTTTAATCCCAGCACTTGGGAGGCAGAGGTAGGCGGATCTTTGTGAGTTCGAGGCCAGCCTGGTCTACAAAGTGAGTCCAGGACAGCCA
>CAJQZJ010000231.1:1488829-1520497 GCA_907164525.1 Lophiomys imhausi | reverse complement strand
AGCACTTGGGAGGCAGAGGCAGGCGGATCTTTGTGAGTTCGAGGCCAGCCTGGTCTACAAAGTGAGTCCAGGACAGCCAGGGCTACACAGAGAAACCCTGTCTCAAAAAACAACAAAACAAAACAAAAAAAAAGAATGTTTTTAAGGGCTCACCAGTAAAAAGCACTTGCTGCACTTGAGGACCAGAGTTTAGTTCACAGCACCCACTGGTGGCTCACAATCATCTGTTCACTCCAGTTCCAGGGGGTTTTCTGGCCTCCAGGGACTAGCCATGCATACTGTACCCATACATGCAAACAAGCAGTCATATAAATTTTTTTGGTTTTCAGGGTTTTTGTATTGCCTAGTAGAAATGATTTTTAAAGTTTACTATGACAGAGCAAGCACAAGGTTTGAAAGAGCAATGGGAAGGAAAGTGCAGGAGCATTCATAGAGACCTAGATTAGAAACAGGATCATAAGGACCCAGAGAATGGAAACAGTGTCAGCCCCTCTAAGAAGAAATCAGTGCAAGACTGTAAGGGAAAAGGATGCTTAATTAAAGATTGCCAAAGGTGGGAGAGACAACACACTGGGCATAAATACTTGTTCTGCAACCATGAGTCCATAAGTTCAGATCCCCAGCACCCACATGAAGAAAATAAAGCCTTATACTGTTGAACATGTTTGTAATCCTAGCACTGGGGGACAGGCGGGCACATCCGAAGAGCTCAGTGGTCAGCCAGCCTACCCATAAGCTTCCCATTCATTCAATTATGGGCCCTATCTCAAACTGATAAAGTGTAGGCTTATGAGGAAGATATCTGTTGTCCTGCACTCAACATGATTCACCCAGGCCAGCACATTCATGTTTATACAACACACTACAAACAGAAAAAAAGTCAAACTGAAGACTGATAACTGGAAAAACAAAACTCCACTACTCAAATCACAGAATTAGAAGGAGGAGTTTCTGGTGAAGAATAAAGAAACCCAACAGAAGCCGGGCAGTGGTGGCGCACGCCTTTAATCCCAGCACTTGGGAGGCAGAGGCAGGCGGATCTCTGTGAGTTCGAGGCCAGCCTGGTCTACAAAGTGAGTCTAGGACAGCCAGAGCTGTTATACAGAGAAACCCTGTCTCGAAAAACCAAAAAAAAAAAGAAAAGAAAAAAGAAACCCAACAGTTCTCCTAGATCTCATCTCCCCTCTCGGGGATGGAAGGATGACTCAGTGGTCAAGAGTGCTTGTTGCTTTTGTAAGAGGACTGGAACACGGTTCCTAGCACCAGTGTCAGACAACTCCAAACCACCCATTACTCCATCTCCAGGGTATGTAACACCCTCTTACACATGCATGTACACACACACATACATACATGTGAAATAAGTATAGTAGCAATCATTTCATTCTAGCACTCAGAAGACAGAAGCAGACTCTCTTGAGTTCCAGACCAAGTAGGGCTATACAGTGAGACCCTGAATTTAAAAAGAAAAACATGTATTTTAGCCCGGCAGTGGTGGCGCACGCCTTTAATCCCAGCACTTGGGAGGCAGAGGCAGGCGGATCTTTGCAAGTTCGAGGCCAGCCTGGTCTACAAAGTGAGTCCAGGACAGCCAGGGCTACACAGAGAAACCCTGTCTCGAAAAAAACAAAAAACAAAAAAAAAAACATGTATTTTAAATGACCTCCCATATCCCCTACAGGAACTTATGGTACAAATGACAGTAATAAATTACTTTTCTCGTCAATATATGAACTACTAATTCTGTCATGAACACCTGTAAGGGAAGTTACTTTAGTATAAATTAGATTTAGTGACTATCAAGGGGCTTCTGATTCATTCTCTTAAAAGGGGCCATGAAGAGCCGGGCGGTGGTGGCGCACGCCTTTAATCCCAGCACTTGGGAGGCAGAAGCAGGCGGATCTCTGTGAGTTCGAGGCCAGCCTGGTCTACAAAGCGAGTCCAGGACAGCCAGGGCTGTTACACAGAGAAACCCTGTCTCGAAAAACCAAAAAAAAAAAAAGGGGGGCCATGAAGGTCAGCCTGGCACCTGTGGACACTTGGCCTGGCAGCATATGGACTGAAAAAAAAAAAAGGTTTATGGCTTGGCATTGTTTGCAGCTGCTAATAGCCTTACCAAATGGGCAGGGCCCGATTAGGCTGAAACCTGGTGAAACAAGGAGAGACCCTATTTAATTACAAAGTGGGTGGAGCCTGAGAGTTCCTAGGCTAGAGACTACCAGATACCAGATGGTTTGCAGGCAGACTAAAGAGCTGAAAAAATACGGTCAGCTATCCCTGAGACAGAAAAAAGCAGGAGAGCAGAGAAGGCCTGAGCAAGGTAGCAAAAAGCCAAGTACCAAACCCTGTGGCACGACTTTTCCCTAGAGGGGTTCAACCAGTTCAAACACTGGCCTGAATAGAACTGTGACCAGCCCTGACAACATCAGCAGAGTGGCTAATACAAACTGACCCAAGTTGGTCTATGGACAGCTGAGACTCCAGAGAAAAGAAAGCCTAGCCTCAAGCCTCATTTAAAGAGCAGCTACCATAGCCAATTTGCCCTAAAGGCCTACATCTGAGATGTTCCTAAAGACTGTTGACTAAGTGCCTTAAAGGATCTACTGCTACTGGGCATGGTGGCGCACACCTTTATTTATTTCCAGCATTCAGGAGGCAGAGGCAGGCGAATCTCTGAGTTCAAGGCCAGCCTGGTCTAGAGTGAGTCCAGGACAGCCAGAGATATGTTATACCCAGAAACCCCATCTCTAAAAAACCAAAAAAAAAAAAAAAAATCTACTCCAGTGGTGTTCTCACAACCTAGGACCTGCCTGACAGACTGTATCCTTCTAAAAGGCTAGGATTAGTTGTTAGATAATAGGTGTTTGTAGTTATCAATAGGGTTAGTTGTTAGGTATATAGATTAGTTTTAGTGACTATAAAGGCACAAGGTTAGATAATAGGGGTTATAATTATTTTGAGGGCTAGTAGTTAGGTAAAAAGTGTTTATATTTGTTATAAGTACCTATAGTAACGAATAAATTTATTTGCTAATTAAAAGTTTCATCTTCAAATGCCTGTCTCCTAATTTTAAAAAGTGAGAGATGTTTCTGTGGGAAAAAAGACTTGGCATGCGAGTCTGACAGCCTAAGGTCAATCCCCAGAATGTGTGATAGAAGAAGCAACAAGCCTCTGAAAGTTGTCCTCTGACCCTCTGTCACATGTGTGCTGTCACATACGTTAGTAATACATGAGGGAATTGGGAGGCCTTGGTGATGGGAGCGTCAAGCATAACTCTCTCTATATGCCTGAATGCCCAGGCCCTCCCTTGACTCGCTCAGAATATTAGATTAGGTAACTTTTTCACCAGCCTGACTAGGGGTAGGAGTTTGACCTGAATCTGCAGGTCAAACCCCTGCAGATGCTTCTGCTACAGAAAAATTTGAGTCTTTAAGGGAACTACGAGAAAACTTGGACCAGGTAAAAGAGGTCAAAAAGCAGATCCAAGCCAGGACATACACAAATTGTCATGATGCTTGATAATCCTAAAGGAAGAACATGAAATAGTAACTTCACGGTACCCTAAAAGGAATGTAGTTACTTCTAGTGGTCTCTTAATTTAAACAAAATATAAGATCAGGACATTCTTCATATAACACCCCCATCTTTCTAGTTCAAACACTAAATTATGAAAAATGGTTTGCATCAGGACCATAATGAGGGATATCTGCCCATTCTTGTCCCTCTGCCTTACATTCTCATAACCACCCTTTTGGAAGACTTATGTTGGTATATTATACTAAAAGGGTGCCATTTTTTTTTTCAATCTCTTGAGGAGGGGAATTATTACTGTTTGAGTGACAGGACCCCAAAACTTAAGCCAAACAGTTTTATTGGACTATGCTTTCATAAGAGTTGAAACATCCAACTACAACCTTTGGCAGAATCTAGCCAGATACCTAAGGGACTGTTAACTGAAAAAGAAAAAAAAAAAAGCTCCTATAATGTGTAATAATTGCAAGTAAAAGCTAGGGGACTTCAAGTGAAAATACTATTCAGACCTTAAATTTCTTCACTGATAGGGGACATAATCTCTGCAAGAAAATGTGCAAATCTAAATTTGGGGAAGGTAAATTATGAATCCATGAATTCTGAAATAAATTGTGAAGTAATCAGTCTAAAAAAAAAAACAGAAAAAGTGCAAATCTGTCAAAAGTCTAGTAAATATCAAGGCCAGCCTGGTCTACAAAGTGAGTCCAGGACAGTCAGGGATACACAGAGAAACCCTGTCTCGAAAAAAACAAAAACAACACAAAAAAAAGTCTAGTAAATAATTAGGATTTGAACTCTCCAGGGGGACACAGAAGTTCACTTAAGAAAAACTATTGCCCGTGGTATCAGACCCGTGACAACAGTTGTGTGACTTTTTGGGACTAGCCAGAAGTTGCCATGTCTGAATCTTTTCTGAACCTTTAAAGGGCAGAGACCTACAATGGACTAAGAAATGCCTGCAGGCTGTCAGCCAGCTGAAGGAAAAGCCGCTAACTTAGTTCCACCTACCTATCTCAAGGCCATCCATAACTTTGTAGTACTGTTAAATGAATACTTCCACAATGTCTATGAGCTAGATCTGGGGTTCAACTTTTACAGGATTTCCACAGTGGTAGATGAGAGGTTCCTGGCAGGTGTAATCTGAGAGACCAGCCAGATGAAGGTGCTTCTGAAGCAGCTGCTGATGCTGCAGTCCCTGGAGTGAGGTGGCCTCCACCCAGCCCAGCCTGCTGGACCAACCTGCCTGCTCACCCCCTGCCAGGCCCGAGGCCCACCACAGCAGCCCTCCCTTTCCTCAGCTGCCCCAGAGGAAAGACCCAGTAGGGTCTAGAAAGCATGGGAGGAGGATGCAACTCAAAGCCTCTGGGCCCTACTTTGATAGTACAGACCACCTTGATGTCCCAAGAACTGTGCCGTTCTGTGTCATATGATGCTGTGAGTGTGTGTGCATGCAGCCTCCAATAAACCAATGGTCTTGCTTGGCCTCCTCCCCCACCCCCAAAAAAGAAAATTACATTGTTATGGGTTCAGGAATAACTGAACCTGTAACACTCAAACACCAAGTCCTGGCTGTTCTGGACTCACTTTGTAAACCAGGCTGACCTCAAACTCACAAAGATCTGCCTTCCTCTGCTTCCTGAGTGCTGGGATTAAAGGCGTGGTCCACCATGCCCGGCTGTACCTGGAATAGAAGTGATTCTTCTTGCTTGGTTAGGCACAATATACCTGGGATAGAATTGATTCTTCCTGATTGGTTATGATTTTTCTCTTCAAAATCTCACTCTGAGAATGGCTCAGGGTCCCAGTCTTGGTTAAGCATTCAATAAACTTCCATCAGTCTGAATCTGGTGTTTGAGTGTTACGGGTTCAGTTATTCCTGAACCCATAACTGTCGCGTCCCCCCTTGTCCAGCAAGGAATGACGCAACTCGCAAAAGCTCTTCTCCTGCAGTTTATTCAGGTCCCTTGAAAACAATCTTCCGAATAATGGGGCAGACCCAACCCACAGGCTAAATACTAATTAAACAGCCAGTCAAGTAAAGCCAAGTGGTGCTATCTTAGAGGTCTACGTATGCGGAAGCAAGCCAGATCAGCGGTCTTTGCCAAATATGAACTTATTATCATAAAGAGCGCTCACTATCGGGCTGGTGGAAGGCGGAGACCAGCGCCATCTTTAGGGCACGGCACTTCGCAGCTCTCTACACATAACAATGTAATTTTTTTTCCTTTTTAGGTTTTTTGAGACAGGGTTCCTCTGTGTAACAGCCCTGGCTGTCCTGGAACTCGCTCTGTATGCCAGGCTAGCCTTGAACTCACAGAGATCCACCTGCCTCTGCCTCCCAAATGCTGGGAAAGGCATGCAACACCATGCCCAGTTTAATAATTTAATATTCTTTTTGTTTTGTTTTGTTTTTCCAGACAAGGTTTCTTTTTTTTTTTTTTTTTTTTTGGTTTTTCGAGACAGGGTTTCTCTGTGTAGCCCTGGCTGTCCTGGACTCATTTTGTAGACCAGGCTGGCCTCGAACTCGCAAAGATCCGCCTGCCTCTGCCTCCCAAGTGCTGGAATTAAAGGCGTGCGCCACCACCGCCAGGCTCAGACAAGGTTTCTATGTGTATACCTAGCTGTCCTGGACTCATTTTGTAGACCAGATTAGCCTTGAACTCACAGAGATCCACCTGCCTCTGCCTCTGCCTCTCTAGTGCTGGGATTAAGGGTGTGTGCCACTACGCCCCGCAATTGCAGACAGCTGTGAACTGCTATGTGGTGCTGGGATTTAAACCCGGGTCTTTTGGAAGAACAACCAGTGTTCTTAACCGCTGAGCCATCTCTCCAGCCCCCAACAATTTAATATTCTTATTGCCTGAGGTGAGTAGCTTCTTGAGAAAGCCATTAGTGTGAACACTGGGAATTCACACCTAGAATCAGTTTTATTATTGAATCATCAACTGCTTTATTTTTATCAACTGCAAGAACTCTAGAGAAGACCATAAATTCAGCATTCTGTGCGTAGGCGCTTGTGTAGGGGTTCCTTCACATGGTATTTTACAATGTGACAGCAGTTTATCTGGCTCCACGTTGTCCTTGAGCCATAAAACTGCTTGTCAGTGAACAGTTTGATGTCTGGTTTCCTCAATGGTTGGCAGGTCAGTTCCAGTTTCCTGGTAAACTTGTTCAGTTATTAACAGAAATAAAGTGCCTTCTTGAAATTAATGGGCATTTCTGGGATTAAAAGCATGTAGCACCATGCCCAAGAAAGCATTCTTTTTTTTTTTTTTTTTTTTTTTTTTGGTTTTTCGAGACAGGGTTTCTCTGTGTAACAGCCCTGGCTGTCCTGGACTCACTTTTTAGATCAGGCTGGCCTCGAACTCACAAAGATCCGCCTGCCTCTGCCTCCCAAGTGCTGGGATCAAAGGCGTGCACCACCACCGCCCAGCTAGCATTCTTAATTTCTCATCTAAGAAAGGAGTGCAGTGCCCAAGAGATGCCAGCAGTTAAGACTACTAGCTGCTCTCCCAGGGGGTCAGGGTTTGATTCCCAGTACTTATATTATGACACACAACTGTAACCCCAATCCCAAGGGCTCTGGTGTCCTGTTCTGGCCTCTGGCTGTACTGCATACACATGGCAAACAGACGAACATACAGACAAAACACCTATCTATACACATTAAAAAGTCAGTCAAGCTTGTGGTAACACTTACCTTTAATCCCAGCACTAGGGAGGCAGAGGCAGGTAGATCTCTGAGTTCAAGGCCAGCCTTTGGTCCATAGAGCTAGTTCCAGGACGGTCAAGGCTACACAGAGACCCTGTCTGGGTGTGTGGGGGGGGGGGGGGGGGGCCTTGAAATCAGACAAGAACCCTTTTCAACTTTCTGTTTCATAAATAACTTATAATTCTGACAAATTTTCAGAAGTATATTTTGTTGGGACTTACTTTAGTTTTTAGCATGCCTGTAGCCATCTTACCTATAACCTCCATCTTAATCATAAGCTGAAACTAGCCTTGAACTCACAGAGATCCGCCTGCCTCTGCCTCCCTGCTTCCCAAGTGCGCCACCAGCCTGGCAATTAGACAGCTGTGAACTGCCATCTGGGTGCTGGGATTTGAACCTTGGTCCTTTGGAAAAGCAGCTAGTGCTCTTAACCACTGAGCCATGTTCCAGTCCACAAGTGAAACCAAGTTTAATTTCTCAGGCTCTGCTGGCCTGACATAAGAACAGCTTTTGTTAATGTTCTGCTTGAATTAATGATGTGTGTTCCTTTCTCCCAGAATGGTGGGGACCTGGAAAGCCCCCAAGTCTCTCCTACCCTAATTCTCAGCCAATCAGCTTAAAATGCTTTTTTGTCTAGCTACCTAGGCACAATGTACCTGGAGTGTTTGTTGTTGGACACAGGGTTTCTCTGTATACCAAGTCCTGGTTAAGCATTCAATAAACTTCCATCAGTCTGAATCTGGTGTTAGCAGATGGAGGCAGTAAGCCTCTGAAAGGACAATTACTTCAGGCAAATAAAAGACACTTTTGTAGGGAGTTAGATTAATCAGCTTTGTGGACTAAAAACAAAGATGAAGTCACGTGAAACGAGGGGAGTCTCTATGGACTGAAAAACAAGGTTGAAGCCAGGTGAAACAAGCAAAGACTTTATGACCTGGCATTGTTTTCAGCTGCCAAGTGGGCAGAGCCCAGATTAAGCTGAAGCAGGTGGAACAAGGAGCAATCCTATTTAAGGACAAGTAGATGGAGCCAAGGGAAAACACTAGAGAGCTAGCGAACTCCAATGCTAGCGAGTCCTCATGCTAGAAAGGACGAGTAGTTTGTATCCTCTGATGGAGAAAGTGCTGGTGGACTGACAGATCTCCCTGAGGCAGAAAAAAGCTGGTGAGCAGAGAAAGCCTCAGCAAGACAGCAAAAGGCAAAGGACTAAACCATGTAGCTCAGCTTTTGCCTAGAGGGGTTTGACCTGTCCAAACAGTGGCCTGAACGGAACTGTGGCCAGCTTTAAAGACTGAGGCAGAGTGACAGAGTTGCTGATACAAAGGAAGTAAGTTGGCCTACAGATGGCTGAGATCTCCCTGAGAGAAGAAAGCTTCAAGCCTTATTTAAGGTGAGACTGCCATAGCCAATTTACACTGATGGATCTACATCTGAGATATTCCAGAAGAAAGACTGCTAAGTGCATTAAAGGGTCTACCACAGAGACTGTGTTCCTGGCAACTGAGGACCTGCCCCAGAGACTGTATCCTTCTGAAAGGTTATGAAAATAGTTGTAATAGTTATCAATAGGTTCAGTGGTTAGGTCATAGGGGTTGTAGGAATTTATAGGGCTAGTAGTTAAGTGTTTATATGTGTTATAAGTAAATATAGTTATTAAGAAAGTGTTTAATACAGCTGTGCGTGGTGGCGCACGCCTTTAATCCCAGCACTCGGGAGGCAGAGGCAGGCGGTTCTCTGTGAGTTCAAGGCCAGCCTGGTCTACAAATCGAGTCCAGGACAACCAGGGCTGTTATACAGAAAAACCTTGTCTCGAGAAAAAAAAAGAAAGTGTTTAATAATTAAAAAGTACGGTTTCCAGGCGGTGATGGCGCACGCCTTTAATCCCAGCACTTGGGAGGCAGAGGCAGGCGGATCTTTGTGAGTTCGAGGCCAGCCTGGTCTACAAAGCGAGTCCAGGACAGCCAAGGATACACAGAGAAACCCTGTCTCGAAAAACCAAAAAAAAAAAAAAAAAAAAGACAGTATCAAAAAGTACGGTTTCACACTTTAATACTGATGGAGTGCTTGCTGCTCTGGACTAGATTTTGGTTCCCAGCACCCACAGTGAACAGCTCACAACTCCTATGACTCCATCTCTGGGAAAGCCAACAATTTCTGGCTACTGTGGGCACATAAGCAGACACTGAGATTAATAAGAAAGAAGCTGTAATCATTGCCTAGGGCACCAAAAGAAAAGAACAGAAGTTATAAGGTGGCTGACCAGGCTGCCTGGGAATCATGACCCTTGAGGATTTTAACTTTGCAAACTGATTTCAGTAGCATCCCCATTACACACACATCAAGGCTTAAAATATGTAGTTTTTGTATTTAGCTTTACTGGTTGGAATGAAGCCACACTTTTTTTTTTTTTAGCATTTATTTATTAATTTATTATGTATACAGTATTTGCTCTACATAAATGCCCGGGCACAAGATCTCAATGTAGATGGTTATGAGCCACCATATGGTTGCTGGGAATTTAACTCAGGACCTTTGGAAGAACAGCCAGTGCTCTTAACCTCTGAGCCATCTCTCCAGCCCATGAAGCCACACTTCAAAAAAAAATCCTGAAATACCTAAGTCCTTATTTTAAAAAAGATCATTTCAGATGGGTGTCTTGGCACATGCCTTTAATCCCAGCACTGAAGAGACAGAGAGGCAGGTGGACCTCTGAGTTCCAGGCCAGCCTGGTTTATGAATTTCGTCCAGGACAGCCAAGGCTACACAAGGAAAAATTTTTTAAAAAATTAAAACAAACAAAAGACCATCTCTACATATGGAGGGAGATAAAGAGATAGAGATAGAGATAGAGATAGATAGGGAGAGAGAGAGAGAGATTCTGGCAATATTTTTGCTGTATAAATCTCCCATCTGCCTATGTGGCCAGGCTTGCAGTTTCCTGTCTCTGTTTAAATTGTTCAAAGTGTAACCAGGATCTAAGACCTGAAAGGAATGAGAGTATTTATGGAGTGCATATGCCTAAGGTGATGAGGTGATCTGCTTGTATTCAATTGTTAATTAGTTGTACCCTGCCACCCTCACTATGAGTTGGCAGCATGTATGTACTCCCCAAAACTTCTCTGACTGGTTGAATAAAATGCCTGTAGCCTGTATTGAGTAGAAGAAAAGTAGGCTGGGAGAAGGGTTTTGGAAAAATTAGGAGACCTTTGAGAAAAAAAAGAATTAGGAAGTCACGAGGGGAGGAGAAGCCAGGGCAGAAAGAGGAGAAGTCTCACCATGGGTTAGATGGAAAAACATCATTCCATGTGGCCTGGAACATTGGCATAGCATGGAGAATAACAACCAAAGGGAACGTATGTATATATTAGGGTTTTATTTGGGGAATACCATTAAAAGCTACCTTAGATGGGCTAATATTACACAATTCAGGCTAAGGCTTGTTAAAATCCATCAGATGTCTCTGTGTGTTTATTCATAAGTAGTAGGCCAAAGGATAACTCCTCTGCCCAAATAACCATAAGTATCAATTATAAATGTTAATATTTCCTTCAACTCTAAGGTGTGTGTATAAAGTTAGTAAAACCTTCTATTCATGGCTGACTCCTTTTTGAGCATTTGTCAGAGTCCAGCACACTTTATATTAAAGAGTTTTTTTCTTTATTAATCCCTAAGTGTTCAGAGCGATTTCTCACTGGGAAGGCATATTAGCAGTAATTCTAAAACAAATACACCTCACCAGTCTCTAAAGTAACCAAAGATGAGAAGATGTGTGACCCAAATACATTTTTTAAATTTTCCTTAAAAACACAGCCAGATGTGGTGGCACACACCTGTAATGGGTTAGAACTAGTAAGGATTCTCCAAGGGCATGCAGATCAGCCTGGCACATGGCAGCACATAGTTCTGGGCAACCATTGAGAGAGTATTCTGAAGGCCCCAGAATCTGAAAAGAGCTTGTAGCTTGGCATTGTTTAAATGCTATAGGGATCTGAGCTGAAGTGGGTGGAGCCCAGATTGGACTGAGGTCTTCAGAAAACGCCTGGTGGAGGCATGGCTAAAAGCAACAGAGATTTCTGGGAATTGTCAGTTTTCTCAAGAGAGAGTTCAAGAGTCCATGGGACACTGTAAAAGATCATGAGACAATGTCCTATATAAGCTAGGGAGCTCAATGTGGATCTCTCTCTCGGCCCTACGGACTAAGCTAGTCCATGAGGGATAGACACCAAGCCAAAAGAAGGCTATGAAGGCCACAGAGAGACTGATGACAGCAGTGGAAGCAAAGAGGCCTAATTACACTAAAAAATGAACGAAGTGTGAAACAAGCGCTGGCAGAGGAGACCAGAGAGAACTGGGACTGGCTTACGCCACAACCACAGGAGCAAAGCAGCTATGAGGAAACCGGAAATACAGGCTATATCTCTGAGAAGACTGTGTACAGATAAATCCCTATTGATGAGGCCAATGAACTGCTGTAGGCCTTAAAATGTGGCCTGTGAAGCACACATGGGCCGAGGAGACTGGAACTGACCACATGAGCTAATTGGCAATGGTATTAGGCCTGGAGGAAGCTGCAGGCCAGGCGTGGTGGCGCACGCCTTTAATCCCAGCACTCGGGAGGCAGAGGCAGGTGGATCTCTGTGACTTTGGGGCCAGCCTGGCCTAAGAAGTGAGTCTAGGATAGCCAGGGGTACACAGAGAGACCCTGTCTCAAAAAAACAAAACAAAAGGCAACCCCTTAAAGCCACTGTATTTCTTGCCGGGCGTGGTGGCTCACGCCTTTAATCCCAGCACTTGGGAGGCAGAGGCAGGTGGATCTCTGTGAGTTCGAGGCCAGCCTGGTCTACAAAGCAAGTCCAGGACAGCCAGGGCTGTTACACAGAGAAACCCTGTCTCGAAAAACCAAAAAAAAAAAAAAAAAAAAAAAAAAGCCACTGTATTTCCTGTCAGGTCCAGTTAGGGGCCAGCTTATATTCTAACATACTTCCTGCCTATATACCTCCAGCCTACATTGGATCAACATCCTAACTTATTTCATGCCTACGTGTGACCAAGCACATCAGGGTTAGTTGAGTCAACCAAACTTGTTTAGGGGAGTGAAAACAAGTGACTTGCTATGTCCTACAAACAGTATCCTCCAGCATTTCATGAGGTATCTGTCCTTGGGCAAGGGGGTTACAGGTAAGAGGCATTTTTCTTTCATGGATCTCTTAGGCACAGTAATTAAAACTTAAAACATAACTTTGGCTCTGACAGTCAGGATGAAAAGATCAAGGTACTCTTCAGTTAAATAGCCCATTCAAGGTTAGGGTAAGTTCTGTGAAAACCTATCTCAAGGGGACGATTACATATAAACATGCTATATGTTATATAAATTATGTATATATATTAATAAAGCAGTTCTCCCTTCTAAGAGGTTTGAAGCATTTTCCCTCTAAAGTTCTAAAGTTGATTCTCCTCTGTTTTTATTTTCAGTTCTGGGAATGGAACTTGATGTCCCTAATATAAGTGTTTTAGGAAAGGGCTCTACCACTGAGCTCCCTACAGATAACATACCAAACAAAACACTTTTCCAATGGTCAGAGTAGCCACACTTTGAGTCCACTCTCCCCATTCACATTCCCTTGGTTATGGAGAGCTGATCTTATTGTCTGTTACAGAAGAGACGTCACCAGATGATTGGCAAGCTTGTTTTACAGAAGCATGCATCACTCTGGTATACCAGATGCCCTCTGTCATCAAAGTCTGAAAACCTTGATTTTATGAAAAGGAATGAACAGGGAGACTGGACTCAAAGTGAACACACACAGATTGACGTAGAAGGAACTGAATCAAGAAACCAGGGTGTGCTGGAGAGTATTTGCAATCTCAGTCCTCAAGAGGCTGAAGTAACAGGATTATACGTTTGAGGCCAGCCTGGGCAGCCTCAGAGTACAGCTATCTTTACAACAAAAAGGGGTGCAAACTGAGAAGGTAGAAGCCAAGCCTCAAATCCAACTTTCCCCAGCACATCTGGCACACGAATCTGATTTACAAATTTGGTGACAAGATTACAAGAAAAGGAGAGACTCTGAACTAATATTTCATCCTCTATCACTGAGCTCCCTAAAGTTAACATACTGAACAAAACATACACTCCTATGGTCAGACTAGCCACATCTTGAGTCCATTCTCCCATTTACACTCCCTTGATTACAGAGAGCATGTATAACCTGTGGACAGGCTATGCACCGTCAAGGAAATGCCTACAGAATGAGTTCCAGGATAGCTAGGGCTATACAGAGAAACCCTGCTTAAAACAAATAAACCAAAAGGGGGGGGGGGGGGAGGAGGAGAAGAGGAAGTAGTCTTGGTTTCTTTTTGTGAGAATGGCTGATAATAGTGAAAGTGTATGCCTTCTAGAATCAGGTGACTCCTGATTCAGAGGCCTGGGCTTTTGAGTCAGTTTGAATAAACATCCAGGAGTACTGAAGTCTTCTACTAAGTTCTCCATTATCTCTCCATCTCTCCATCCTTCAGACTTCATAATCAAATAATCAAATTTTGGTCAGGCGTGGTGCTGCACGCTTTTAATCCCAGCACTCGGGAGGCAGAGGCAGGTGGATCTCTGTGAGTTCGAGGCCAGCCTGGTCTACAAAGTGAGTCCAGGACAGCCAGGGCTGTTAGAGATACCCTGTCTCGAAAAACCAAAAAAAAAAAAAAAAAAAAGAAAGAAAAAAAAAGAAAGGAGACAAGACAAAGTATGTAATGAATTTAGTCATGAATGAAGATTAAATATACAAAAAGCTTAAAAATATTTTACAGGTCTTACTTCTTGTGTCCAAGATGTGATTTGGTCTTGTCTTGAAAAAGTGTCTTGCAATGTTGCCCAGACTGTCTCCTGTAACAGAATATTTTTATTTATCAATACTTACATTTATTAATACTTAACAAATCTCTATCAAATACTTAAATCCAAAAAATAAAAATAAAATAAAATGCCTAAATCCTATATCCTAAAACCTATCTTAAAAGGATATTAATATTCTTAGCGTAGGTCTATTCAGGATGGCTTGGTTTACCGCAGTCCTGAAAGGCAGTCCCTTTCAAAGCTTAGTGTTCCTTGGGCCTTACTTTGCAAGTTCACAATGCCAGTTTATTTCCACCACCAAATTGTGGCCAGTTTCTAAAGTCAGTCTGTCACAGCCCCCAAACTGCGGCAGGTTTTGTTCATCAGCTGAAACTTCCCTCTAATGGTCCCCTTGGCCTGGCCAAACCTCGCAGTAGAAGGCCTCTCCAAGCAGCTTCCAAACTCCGCTTGCCTCGCGCACTTTTCCGCCGCTCTGGACCCCAAGACAGACGCCTGTAAAGACCTCTCTCTCAGTAAGTGTTATGCCATGCCTTTGCTTTAGGCTATAACAGGGACAAAGGTGTGTGCCACCATACCCAGCCAAGAATGTTTTCTTTAATCCCAGGTGTGAGGCTGCGTCAGTTAAGACCACAGGTGTAAACTATTCACTGTGCCTAGTGAGCTAGCAGGGGCGTGGCTTAGCCAGCTGAGCAAGCTCAACTCTGAAGACTTGAGAAAGAGATAAAGAGCCAGAGTTGGTGAGTTCGAGGCCAGCCTGGTCTACAAAGAGAGTCTGGGACAGCCAGAGCTGTGTTACAAAGAGAAACCTGTCTCGGGGGAAAAAGAGCCAGAGGAGAAGGGGAGCACTACAAAGAAGAAAGATGGGATGCTACAAAGAAGATAGTGGCTGCTGCTCTCCCAAACTGCTGCTGGTTCTTCCTGCCGCTGTTTCCTGGTTTTCTGGATTTCTTGATATTGTGAGTACTAAGATTGTTATTGCCCTCAAATAAACCGATCACCCTAATCAGCAGGAAGCAGCTCAAAGAGAACTACGTCCATTTTCCCTTTAACCTTTCTTTCCCACATAGTGTTGGGGGCGGCGTGGAAGGAACAAGGGTTAGAAGGGAGGTAGAGGTATTAAGTACAGTAAAAATAAAGTGTATAGTAAAACAAAAATAATAAAAGCCACCCATGTTACAGTTGGAGGTCTGATGGAGGTCTTGCCCCCCAACACAAGCAAGGTTGGGACTATGAAGGTTGTAGAGTCAAAAGACAGGGCTGGGCCAGAAGGATGAATAAACAGCAATTTCAGATAGACTATCAGGTAGATAGATATTTTCTGATTGAATAGGCTGGGTCAACAGTGGGGAGACAGGACCAAGTGGAGTTCCCTGAGAAAGTCAGGAGCTATCTGTCTATGAATCCTTGTGTCATGCTGGTTGATCAGGTGACAGACTGCAGTGTTAGCTGTCTTCATCCTTACAGGGTCTAGGTGAGTGTATACCACCCTTTGCTCAGTATAATGTCTTCAGTAAACCCATAGGCCTGTTTTTGCATGTTTGCAGGTGCAAGGGACACATGTGAGCAGGTACACATCCTTGCATGTGTGGAGAACAACCTCAGACATCTGACAACTTTTAAATTTTAAGGGAGGACATTAATCCCAACACTTAGAAGGCAGAGGCAGGTAGACCTCTGAGTTCTAGGCCAATGGTTCCAAGCCATTGAGAGCCAGAGTCTCTCAATGACTTAAACTGACCAAGCACTCTAAACTGACTGGCTGGTAAGCCCCAGGGATCTGCCTTCCACACTTCTCCAGCAATGAGATCACAAGTGTCTGCACCATTCTGTCACTTGGATTCTGGGAATCAAGTTCAGGTCTTCCTGCTTGCTTTGCAAACATGTTACTGACTGAGCTGGCTTACCAGCCTGCATTTCTGGCTGTTCTCATAAGATTTTAATAACCTGTGTACTAATACACTCCCACTATTGATTCTGATGTATTTGTAGGTTTATACTTATCCTTCTTTTAGGGACAAGTTATTTATCTGTCTTGTGGGTGATAGCAAATAAATGGTAGCATTTACATGCTTACAAGGTACAGAGTCATCCATTTTGGACTCAAAATAGGGTAAAGTTGTTTGTAAAATGGAGTTTCTCAGGGCAAGGTACAGACTGGAAAATCACTGTTTTTACACAATGTAGAACAGGGCATAGCCTGATCACCAGGTCTTGATTCCTAAAAGCAATTGGTTTTGTTTTTCTTTTTTTAATTAATTAATTTTTGTATGTGTATTGGTATTTGCCTACATGTATGTCTGTATGAGGGTGTCAGATCTTGGAGTTACAGACAGTTGTGAGCTGCCATGTGGGTGCTGGGAATTGAATCCAGGTCCTCTGGAAGAGTAATGAGTGTTCTTAACCACTGGGCCATCTCTCCAGCTATTTTTTTTTCAAGACAAGGTTTGTATGTGTAGCCCTGGTTTGCGACTTCAGGCAGGGAATTCCCAGCCTGGTCTGATATCAGACTGGAAATGCATGATCATCCACTGGAAGGTCCAGGCTAAGCTGGAGAGGCAAGAGATAAGTTTTTTTCACTGCCAATTGTTACAGCTGTCTTAGTTAAACTGCCAGCACTGGCTGAGCAGTTTCAAGGAGCCTGGGTTTCCAGGAGCCGGGCCAGGCAGCCAGGGGGGTAGTGCAGAAGAGGTGGCAGAAGCTTAGTGTCTCTCAGCTGGAGCATACTCCCTGAGCAGCCCTAACTCACCAGGCAGTGGCAGTGGGGAACTCTTCACTAGAGCAAGAGTCGGTTCCCCAACCCAAAATAAACAGTCAAGACTCAGGGAGTCATGGTGGGGGAGAAAGAGAGTTTATTTCCTGAATCAGGGGCCTTATAAACCTTTGGGCAGTGGGGAGTGGTTTTGGAGGTGAATGTGTTTGATTCACTGGGTATTGTCCTAGCAGAAGAAAGGAAACATAGTACCTAATTAACCCATGGGCAGTGGGGGTAGGGCAAGAACTCCAGGTAGGCTAGAGGCATAGACAAATGTCATTGGCTGAAACTAATCATTACTATGGAAAAATACTTTCAGAAACCTCTATGTGTTTGCTGGGCAGGTTTCTTATGGGGGAAGGATGGGCTATGTGACACTCCTTTAGAGAATCTGGTTTCTTCAGATCAGACAGAATGGGGGGTTCACTGAAAAAAGGGAGTCCATCATTTTAGTACTAGGCTCAAAGGCTCTCTGATAACAGTAGACTTTCAGCAGAAATTCCCCATACTGGCTGTCCTGGAACTCTCCCTGTAGACCAGGCTGGCCTTGAACTCTCAGAGATCTTCCTGCCTCTGCCTCCCAAGTGCTGGGATTAAAGGCATGCACCAGCACTGCCCAGCTAAGGTTTTATTATTATTACTGGGTGTGTATGTGCATAGTTGGAGTGGGGCAAGGACAAGTGAGACATGGTGTGCACGTGGAGGTCAGAAGACAACTGTGGTGGGGTTAGTGATAGTGTTCTGCCAGGTTCTCGAGACCCCAAAGACCACCTAGGAGCCAACTCTGATGTAAATACATGAGGGTTGTTGTAGGGAGTTAGATTAATATAAATTAGAATTAGTAAGACAGACAGTGGTGGCGCATGCCTTTAATCCCAGCACTTGGGAGGCAGAGGCAGGCAGATCTTTGCAAGTTCGAGGCCAGCCTGGTCTACAAAGTGAGTCCAGGACAGCCAGGGCTACACAGAGAAACCCTGTCTTGAAAAACCAAAATAAATAAATAAATAAATAAATAAATTAGAATTAGTAAATATCTAGGTTTCTGATAAAGTCTCTTAATCCGGGGCATGAAGATCAACTTGGCTGCGAGCAATTAGCTTATCAGCTTGTGGACTAAAAACAAGGATGAAGTCCATTAGCCACTCAGAGGGAAATAAGGAATCAGGAAGAACAAAATTAAATGTGGTCCATCTTTTTCATGCTAATGAAGGTAGTGCAGCTTTCAATCTGGCCACAGACAAGTCCATTACATTATCCAAAACAGATGAATGTTATAGGTTGACCACAGGCATTTATGGTCCTTTACCATCAGGGACAATAGGTTTAATCTTTGGAAAAAGGGGATTCACTTGTCAAAGATTTTTGGTACATCCAGGTATTATAGATGGAGATTGTAAAGAAGAAATTAAAATTATGGTATCCATATGGAAAGAGGTGACGATTAAGGCAGGGGATAAAATTTCTCAGCTGTTGTTGTTTCCACATGCTAAGGATAAGTCTGCTCCAATACAAAAAAACAAGAGCATTTGGGAGTACTGAAAAAGGTGTATTTTGGCAAACAATGGTGAATGATCAGAGACTAAAATTAAAAGTACAAATGAATGGAACTGAAATTGAAGGATTGGTGGACACAGGAGCGGATGTCACTATTCTATCTCACAATTCTTGGAATCTAAAATGGCCACTTCAAAAGGTCCCTACACATTTTATAGGGATTGGTAAAGTATCCCATGTTAAGCAAAGTGTACAATGGATTGAATGTGTTGGAACAGAAGGGCAAAAAGTGAAAGTAAGACCTTATGTGGCTGACATACCTATAAATTTATGGGGAAGAGATCTTCTACAACAATGGGGTACTCAAATTAATATTCCTGCAATCCCAGAAACAGCAAATGATGAAATGATGGATGTACATATAGAATGTATTGAGCCGGGCGTGGTGGCGCACGCCTTTAATCCCAGCACTCGGGAGGCAGAGGCAGGCGGATCTCTGTAAGTTCAAGGCCAGCCTGGTCTACAAAGTGAGTCCAGGACAGTCAAGGATACACAGAGAAACCCTGTCTCAAAAAAAACCTAAAAAAAAAAAATAGAATGTATTGATATGGGTACTCAAGAGCAATCACAAGTTGTGTCCAGTGTCCAAACACAGGACACCCCAGGCATAGGAAAAAAGATGGGCATATCCAATTACAGCCATGTTTGCCATTGAAAGGCATGCCTTGAAAGTCTGAGATAAGCAGATGATGTCCTTGATCATGGGACTTTGGACAGAGGTGTTCCCTGAAAAAGCCCACCAGGAACCATGGCAACGAGAGGCCGGAATCCGTGCTGAGACTCATTGCAACACAAAGGATTTAAATCACTAGTGTATGCGGCCTCGCCACCTTTGTCCTCCTTGTCTTGCTAGGAGGCAAAAGTATGGCTTCATATTCCGACCTGCTGTGAATCCACGCTAGTGGAGAATTTATAGGCAGACCCTCCCTGGGGTTCCAGAACATCTAACAGAACTATCTCCCATCAGCGCCCGAAAGCATTGGAACGATGAGCCCAAGAAACTTTTCAACTTACAAATAATTGGGCCGTAAGACCGCAGAGACAATTCTTGTCTGATTTAAAGGCCACCCCACTTCAATGGCCGAAACAGATTAAATTTATAAACTGCCTTAATATCTGACTAATGAGACTCATAGACTTTAAGATTGATAGGTTGCTGGTGACCAGCCACCCATACAGATCCACACCCAGAGGATTAACCAAATAAAATATTCTCTTAAGAAACTTAAGGTAGTGTTAAGTGTTTGTTTTTTATAGATATTAGACAATTTATGTATTAGGATATTCTTAGATTATAGGTTTTAGAATTAGGGTTTGGGTTTTAGGATTTAGGAGCTTTATAGGTAATTGTTAAGTATTAATAAATATAAAAGTAAAAATAAAAATTTATTGTTACACCACCATACCTAGCAATTTTCTTTTTTATAATTGTAGTTATTTTTATTTTTTATGTCCATTGGTGTTTGCCTGCATGTATATCTATGTGAGAGTGTCAGATCTTGGAGTTACAGACAGTTGTATGTTGCTCTGTGGGTGCTGAGAATTTAACCCGAGTCCTCTGGAAGAGCAGTCAGTGCTTTTAACCCCTGAGTCAGCATCAAGTGACTTCTGAGAATTGTTTTGGTAATCAGGAACCCAGAACCTAACTCCTGTGGCGGAAACTTAGCAGGGGGAAGTTGATATCTTTTTGTAGGCCTGATCCCAGGCCCTGACGTAAGTAGGGAAGGTTAGTAATTTGTAATGCTTGGCTCCCAGCATCTCCTCCCTGTTTATATAATTTTAAGAGGCTTGAATGTTGTCAGTGCAATCCAATTTTTCCTCCTAAAGGAGGTGGGCATTAACCAGAGGGGGGAAACAGTGAGCTGATCCTCCAAGAAGCGCTTTGTGGCTCTGAAGTGATATCTTTTTGTGGAGGAGAGGGTGACCCTGACATAGCCTGAGGGCATCCCCAGCAGGCTCTTGGCTGGAGACTTTTAGACATCAACCTCTATACAATCAGGTTTACTTCCTGGGGGATTCAGAAGCGGACAATTGGGTCCTCCCCTTGTGGCACTTAGTTCCTGCATCCCTTGCAGGTGCCCATGTCATAAACGACAAGCATAATTCTGAATTTTTTTTTTTTTGTTTTTTGAGACAGGGTTTCTCTGTTTAACAGCTCTGGCTGTCCTGGACTCGCTTTGTAGACCAGGCTGACCTCGAACTCGCAAAGATCCGCCTGCCTCTGCCTCCCAAGTGCTGGGATTAAAGGCGTGCGCCACCACCGCCCGGCTTGTAATTCTGAATTTTTATACTGATGGAAATGCACATTGTAGAAGAAGGAGCCTTAAGGGGTGGCTCGGGGAAGGTCCTCATAGGACTCATCTAAGCCTCGGTCAGCCAGATCCAATCTATGATAATGAACTTGTATAGGCCGGGATGTTAGAGAGTCAATCTGTCCCTTAATGAAAACCAGAAGTCTGTTAAAAAGAAAAGGTCCAAGAGAGAGAATTATCAATAAGTCAAGCAGGGGGCCAAGCAAGGGAAGGAGGGAATCCACTTAATCCATTCCAGAAAGGGGATTCAGCCAACTCTCACCTCGCCTTTCCAGGTCCTCTTGTAGCTTCTTTATCTTATCTTTGACTATGCCCAATTTGTTGGCATAGAAGCAGTATTGCTCCTGTAAAGCCAAACAGATGCCTCCCTTCTCTGCTGTCAATAAATCTAGCCCTCTTCGGTTTTGTAGCATCATTTCTGCTAAGGAATCTAGCTGTTCCTGGATATCCTGTATGGTACTGGACAAAACCTGAACATCACTAATAATTTGTTGGGACAGCTTCTGATATTTATGTAAAGAGACTCCTAATCCTGCTGTTTCTGTAGCCAGGGATGCAGACAGTCCTAGTCCCACTAAAAGAGAGACAAGCTGAACAGCTCTCTTGTGTCTGCCCGAGGGTTTGGACAATCTCTAGAGAAGTATACAGGTTGTTTTCATTTAAAGCAGACCTTAAATTGTGAAGGGATTGGGCCCAAGTTACAGAGTGCAGTCCCAATGGCCAAGTCAATATTACGGGACATAGGGTCCATGTCAGCGCAAATTCTTATAAAGTCAGAAACAGTTTTTCCCTGACAGTGGGGACATAAGGCAGCCTCACAAGCAGCACTAGCATTTTCAAAGACTAGTTGTTTTATAAAATCATTTTCAGGCTCCATTTCACCGAAGAGTCGTTCCGCGGCTTCTAGGAGCCGACCAACAAATTCATTGTAAGGTTCTTGGGGACCCTGTCTAATCTTGGACAATGAGGTGAAACCCGATCCCTTGGAGGGAAGGGTCTGCCATGCCCGAATGGCAGCTTGTTGTATTTGAGTTAGCAACCCAAGGGGGAATTTGGCTTGTCGCTCATTAGAATCAAAAGGAGCCAATCCTAAAAGTTTATCAGTCCAAGTTTTTGAATTATCTTTAGCAGTGGCATTGCACCGAGCGAATTCTTGGCATCTATCATGATAACCAGCTTTCCATAACCCTTTCAGTTCCCATGGACTCATAGAAATCTTTTATGCAATCACCTACTCTTTTCCATCTTTTTTTAAATTAATGGTGACCTCTTGAGAGAACCAGGGACAGAGATCAGCGACAAAGTGAAAAAATTTTATCAGATCTTTTTTCTTAACCCTAGTTTCCCGTGTCTTGAGTGACTCTTTGATTCCTTGAAGGAAAAGGTCACGTTTTGAGAATGTTTGTCCCATGATTGAGACGCATAAAATTTACTTGATCTGTCTCATGGGCAGGTGACCCATGGGGATCGGGGATCATCTGACTCATGGTCCAAAGGGGTTGGCGAGACGAACCTTCACTTGCCAAAGAGCAGCGGTCCAAGGGTGCTGGCCGGCAGGGGAATGCATCGTTCAGGCAGTGTCGCTCGGTTCCATGAGTCCCACATTTAGGCTCCACTTGCCCCGAACAGCGGGGTTTGGGGGACTTGGGAGGAGCGTCAAGGACCAGAATGAGAGAAGGGACAAAAGACACAGAGACGAAGAGCAAGTCCAGTGATCAAACTCTCAAATTTTTATTGAAAACAGGGTCAGTTATAGGTGTGGTAGGGGGTAGGGAAGTGGAAGGCAGGGATGTCAGCAGGTTGCTAGGAGACTAAAGGTCTGGGATATCTCTGACCAGCCACAGGCTAATCAGATGACTTCTGAGAATTGTTCTGGTAATCGGGAAACCAGAACCTAACTCCTGTGGCGGAAGCTTAGCAGGGGGAAGTTGACAACTTTCTGTAGGCCTGATCCCAGGCCCTGACATAAGTAGGGAAGGTTAGTAATTTTCCATGGGCCTTGGCTCCCAGCAATTTGTCTAATTAATCTGGGAGGATAATATTGAAGCTGATATCATTGGACTATTTAAGTGACCTTATGGGAGTCTCACAAACTTACATTTTTTGCTCTCCCATGTAAAGGTGATGTATTCTTGGTTTTCACTACCTATGCATATTGCAAAGAGTATATCAAGCATATCTGTTGTTGCAAGTATATCCCCACATATTGAGTAACTTTACGAATGACTTTTATGTCTGGTAATATACCTGGGAGTTTCAGAGATGCCCTCTAGAAGTTTCTATAAGCTACAGTTGATCATTATAAACCATTAAGGGGTTTTTGTGGGGATGGGTATCATGAGCTACAACATGAATATGGAGTCCAAAGGCCACCTTTCAGGAATCAACACTTGCTTTCCTAGTTGGTTGAGGCTGCGTGGAGTTACAGCTAGTTGTGGATTGTCATGTGTATGCTGGGAACCAAACTCAAGTCCTTTGCAAGAGTAGCAAGTGCTCTTAACCACTGAACCATCTCTCTAGCCCCTTTCTTTTGAGAGAGGATCTTGCTATTGAGAGGACCTTACTTACTCCATTTTAGATAAAGCTGATGGGGTGATGTTCTGCATTCTAAATGTTAATTAATTGGTCCCAGACCCTGCTTGCTGTCTGTTACTTTCTCTGATTGGTTGAATAAATGCTGAGGCCTGAGATTGGGCAAAGACAGAAGTAGGCAGGACTAAGGTGCTCGAGCTTCTGAAGCAGAGAGGTTTATGGGTAGAAGAAGCCTCTATCAGAACAAGGAGCAGCATCTGGTAGAACCCTCCAAGACAAGCAGCTGGAGCAGGAGGAAGGAGGACACAAGCTATGGGTTAGAGAAAAGAACCTCATTCCACATGGCCTGGAACATCAGCATAGCATGGAGAATAGCAGTTCAAAGGGACGTATGTATATATGGGGTCATATTTGGGAAATAGAATTAAGTGCTATCAAAGATGGGCTGAGATTGCACAATCCAGGCCAAAGCTTGTTAAAATCCATGGTGTCTGTGTGCTCATTTATAATGGCAGGTTAAGGATTAACAACCACTGAACCAATTAAATATAATTAAATATACAAGTAAATAATTTTAATTATTTCTACATAAAGCCTTCATCTTGAGTCTGGTCAGAGGCTAAAGTTGGGACCAAAATTGGGGTGTGCTATAAGGTAATCAATCCTCCTTCGAGACTAGAACCAATCAGAGTTACACAGGTATCTTGTGCCATAGACACAGCCAATCCCAACGAGGGTCACGTAGCCACAACTAGGATTCTCCTAAGTGCCTTAAAGGGAGCCTTCGAGCTTCTCTGTGAGGGAGGAGTCATTGCCATTTTGTATGAATGGTCTACCCCAGCATGCTGGTTGTTTCTGTAGAATAGACACTCTTTGCTTTTGCATACTATTTGAGTCTGGAGTCTTCCTTCAGCAGTTCTTGGACTCTGACAACTATGTCCTTGACTAGCCTGGAGCTTACTTGGTAGACCAAGCTGGCCGTGTACTTGTGGTGAGTCTACTTGGTAGACCAAGCTGGCCGTGTACTTGTGGTGAGTCTACTTGGTAGACCAAGCTGGCCGTGTACTTGTGGTGAGTCTACTTGGTAGACCAAGCTGGCTGTGTACTTGTGGTGAGTCTCCTGCCTCTACTTCCTGACTGCTGGGGTCACAATTGTGTGTCACACCAGTCACAGTGAGACATTTTCTTTAACCATAATAAAGAAACAAAACAAAAAAACCCACAAAACATGTCTAGGTGTGGTAGCACATACCTTAATCCCAGTATTTAGGAAGTAGAAGAAGGTGGATCTCTGAGTTAGAGGCCAGGCTAGCTTACTTATCAAGTTCCAAGCCAAAATCTACACAGTAAGATCCTCTCTCTTAAAATAAATTAATTAATTAAAGAAAAAGAAATGAGCTGGGCATGGTGGCGCATGCCTTTAATCCCAGCACTTGGAAGGCAGGGGCAGGGGGATCTCTGTGAGTTCAAGGACAGCCTGGTTACAAAGTGAGCCCAGGACAGCCAGGCTGTTACATAGAGAAACTCTGTCTGGAAAAACAAAAAGAAAGGAAAAAAAAAAGAAATTGGAAAATTTATTGAAATTAATGGCATGTATTCTCAGGTTTTTTTTTTTTAATTTTTGACTACATACAGATATGAAAATATTCTGACACTGGGCTAACATTTTGAGAACTCCTTACATAATTTCTAATCATAAGAATTCCAGAAGTGACCTTGTTACCTCAAACCAGCAAGTTTCATTTTCCTTTTGCAGCACTGATTGTGCAAACTCTTTTCAAATTCCCATTCTGTGAACACTCTCTGTCACCCTTTCTCTTGCTAATGTGGGCCATCCTAGCTCTGGAGCTTTCCTTCTGGAAAGTTACATTGTGGTATGAAGTGCTTCCTGTTTGCTCAGCTGCCCCACAGTGCTGAGCACCAGTTGCCTTGCCATGGTGATGAGGACCTCACCTATACCATTTCTGTTCCTTTTTCTCTAGCATGTCTGTAATCTTTTGCTTTGCCCTTGTGACTGTCATTGCTGTCTGAATATACACCACACTGTCTTCCTGTTTATCCTTACAGGGTGCATACGTCAGTCTAGATAGGCCTCAGCCTTGGTTCCTGGATTCATTCTAGTCTCCTTTCAAGGTTGCATCCTGCTTATTCATGGCCCCTTACAGAGTTCCAGCAGTGCTTTTCTGTAATGCTGTGACCTCTTTCTCTGCTTCCTGGCCAGTATCTGTGCTGAGAGACTGCAACCATGGTTTTACCTCTTACTCTGATAACCTGATGGACCTTTAGGTCTAGTCCGTTTATCCCTACACAGGACTTCAATTTAAGCTCCAATTGTTTATTTGTTTATTGTTGACATAGAGTCTCACAATGAAGCCCAAACCCACCTCAAACTCACTATCCTGCCTACTAAGTACTGGGTTTATAAGCATGCACCATTCACCCTGGCCTTGAACTCCCCATGTGGCCAAACTTCCTACCATCCTGCATGCTGCCACCACACCTGGATATTTCTGGTGTTAGGAATCCTATTCAGGCTTCAGGCATAGTAGGCAAGCATTTCATTTGCTTTTTTTTGTTTGTTTGTTTGGGTTTTTTTGTTGTTGTTTTTCAACACAGGATTTTGTGAGGCTGTGGCAAATACCACTACCCTTTCCCAGGAAGGCCTTCTTTTCTGTTCATGAGAACCTGACCTCACAACCCCTGCGAACTAGGTCCCCGGAACTATCTAACCAAAGACAATGGTCCCACCCTAGCGAGCTAAAGGATGGGTGTACATAGCTGACTGGAATGTTCCCCCTTTGTTCCCCCTATCCCCACCTGATTGCGGTTATCACCCAGTGAGCTAGAGGTTAAGTTTACATAATCAACTGTATTGTTCTTCCTATGTACCCTCCTGTTTGCGGTTTTTGTGCTTAAAAACTGCCTGTAAATTCTAGTTCAGTGTTCACTCCCTCCCGAAGGCAGCTGAACCCCAAACTCTGGTTCAGTGTTCACTCCCTCCCAAAGGCAGCTGAACCCCGAGTGTCGGCTTAATAAAAACCCTCTTGCATTTTGCAACGAACCTCGGTCTCTGGTGGTCTCAGGGTGTCAGGACCTCGGGGGACCCACAGGGTCCAACAGTTTCTCTGTGTAACCCTGGCTGTCCTGGACTCACTCTGTAGACCAGGCTGGCCTTGAACTCATAGAGATCTACCTTCCTCTGCCTCCTGAGTGCTAGGATTAAAGGCAGGCACCACCAGGCCACGTTTAATATGCACATTTAAAATTTCAATGTGAAGCCGGGCGGTGGTGGCGCACGCCTTTAATCCCAGCACTTGGGAGGTAGAGGCAGGCGGATCTTCGTGAGTTCGAGGCCAGCCTGGTCTACAAAGCGAGTCCAGGACAGCCAGAGATATTCAGAGAAACCCTGTCTCGAAAAACCAAAAAAAAAAAAAAAAAATTTCAATGTGGTTTGAACTCATATAACATTAAATGTTGAAAGTTAGGCCAGGTGTGTTGATGAGACATCGCTGTGGTCTCAGTACCTGGAGCTGGAAGCAGTGGGACTAGCTGACCCAGACCATGGTTCACTATTTGTAAGTTCAAGGACAGCCTGAGCAAATGAAAGTGAAGTAAAATAGAATAATATAAAATAAAATGTACAAGGCAAGAAAGGAGATTCAGAGGATAAAGTGCTTTCCATGCAATTGTGAGGACCAGAATTAAGATCCCTAGAACCAGCCGGGCGAGGTGGCGCACGCCTTTAATCCCAGCACTCGGGAGGCAGAGGCAGGTGGATCTCTGTGAGTTCAAGGCCAGCCTGGTCTACAAAGTGAGTCCAGGACAGCCAGGGATACACAGAGAAACCCTGTCTCGAAAAAACCAAAAAAAAAAAAAAAAAAAAAGATTCCTAAAACCAATGTAAAAACTAAGCAGAAAAAAAAAGATTAAAAAAAAAAAACCAAGCAGATGAGATAGCCCACTTGTAAATCCAAGCAGTTGGGAGGCAGAGACAGGGGATCTGTGGAGCAAGCTACCTAATTACACTGGCTAAACAAACTGGCAAGCTCCAGGGTCAATTGTCTCAACAGATAAAGTACAGAGTGATCAAGGAAGACACCTGATGTGAACTTTGGACCTCCACATACATGTGTACACTTGTACATGTGCACACATGTACATGTGCACCGAGAAAAAATGCACATACACACATGAACACATCCAAACACCAACAACAGCCACCAAATTTCACAGAAACTCATACCCAGGTGATTTTGCCAGTAAATTCTAGTAATCATTCAAAGAAGATTTAATTCAGATGGACATGGTGGCCCATTCCTTCAAATTTAGCACTCAAGAGATACAGACAGAGCCAGGTGTGGTGGTGCATGCCTTTAATTCCAGCACTTGGGAGGCAGAGGCAGTCGTATTTCTGAGTTTGAGGCCACCTTGTCTACAAAGTAAGTCCAGGACAGGCAGGGCTACACAGAGAAACCCCATCTTCAAAAACAAAACAAAACAAAAAAATCAACCCAACAACAACAACAACAAAGGATATCTGTGAGTTGGAGTTCTAGATATGGAGTTATAGACCAGCCAGGGATACATATTGAGACTCTTAACAAGGTAACAATAAGGAAAAAGAGGAGGTGGGGTGTGGAGGGAGAGGAAGAGAAGGAAGAGGAAGAAGAAGAAAAGGAAGAAGAGGAGGAGGAATTTATTTATTTGTTTGGTTTTTTTTCAAGACAGGGTTTTTCTGTGTAATAGCCCTGACTGTCCTGGACTCACTTTGTAGACCAGGCTGGCCTTGAACTCACAGAGATCCACCTGCCTCTGCCTCCTGAGTTCTGGGATTAAAGGTGTGTGTCAACACGCCCCACCAAGGAAGAGTTATTAATATAAACAATCACATTTCTTTCTAGAACACACAAGTCGATCACATGTATGCCAGTGTGCACATGAGCTCATCTGGGGGAGCGGAGTGTGATTTCAGGTGTGTTCACCTGTCCTTGCAAATTTGGAGGCTGAAGACTGATTTTGGGTATCTTCCTGATTATTCTCCTTTTATTTTTAAAACAGGCTCTCACTGAACTGAAGCTCACCCTTTTGACTAACCCAAGTAACTAATGAACCCTGAGATCCACCTCTCTTGTCCCTCCAGTGCTGAAGTTTGAGGCATGTGTCGCTACACTTGGCTTCTAGGTGAGCTCTGGGAACCCAAACTCACGTCCTCACTAAGCCATCTCCCCAATCCCACTACATAAGTTTTTCGAGACAATGATTAATTGCCTAACCCAGTATGGGTTGAAATCTTTACCCTCCACCCTCTGAATCCTGGAATCACAAGTTTCAGTCTATAATGTGTTTATAGAGTTATTATAATCATGTTTCTTTTGTCTTTTTGTTCATGAGTTTGTTTTGCTGAGAGAAGATGTAGGTAGACCATACTGGAGTCAAGCTTGCTAAGTAGTTGATGCTGGCCTGGGATCGACCTCCTGACCCTTCTGCCTCCAAAGTGCAGGGATTACAGGTGACACCAGCAGGCTTGGCTAGAGATAACATAATCTTATTAACAAGACACAAAAGGGTGCAAGACAGAAATTATGCCACTCATTGTTAGTCATAAACATAATTAGCAAACTTAATCCAGTAATATATAAAGTGAACCAATTGTATTTTTTTTTTCAGGAATCCAATCTTAGTTTAAATATTTGGAAAAATTAGTCCTATACCATAATACAAAAAAAAAGAAATAGTAAAATTATTACGCCAGTAGATACAAAAAATGAGTTGATAAAAATTAGGTTTCCACTTATGATCTTTCTTAAATCTCTTGGGAAATTGGAAGAAATGTTTCACTAGATAAGGTTTTTGCTGTTGTTGTTTTTGTTTTGGGGTTTTTTTTGTTTGTTTGTTTGTTTTTTTCAAGACAGGGTTTCTCAGCCCTGGCTGTCCTGACTCATTTTGTAGACTAGGTTGATCTCAAACTCACTGAGATCTGCCTGCCTCCCAAGTGCTGGGATTGATTAAAGGCATGTACCACCATGCCCAGCTAAGGATAATTGCCAAATAAAATGAAACAAAATACACACCTGCACAAATGATTTTTTGGTGTTTTTTGGTTTTTCGAGACAGGGTTTCCCTGTTTAACAGCTCTGGCTGTCCTGGACTCACTTTGTAGACCAGGCTGGCCTCGAACTCACAAAGATCCGCCTGCCTCTGCCTCCCAAGTGCTGGGATTAAAGGCGTGCGCCACCACCACCCGGCTCACACCTGCACAAATGTGCACACACACACACACACAATGCATCCCAGAACAGCCTCCAACTCACACCAACTCTTTCACTTTATTGTCTACCTCAAACAGAAAGTTCTATTAATTAAAAAAAAAATAGAGGGGCTGGAGAGATGGCTCAGCAGTTAAGAACACTGGCTGTTCTTCCAAAGGACCTGGGTCCAAATCCCAACAACCACATGGCAGTTCGAAACTTTCTGTAATGGCCAGGTGTGGTAGTGCACACCTTTAATCCCAGCACTCAGGAGGCAGAGGCAGGCAGATCTTTGTGAGTTAAAGGCCAGCCTGTAACAGAATATTTTTATTTATCACATTTATATTTATTAATACTTAACAATCACCTATAAAATATCTAAATCCTATAACCTAAACCTTAAATCTAAAATCTATAATCAATCTAAGAATACCTTAATACCTAAAAACACTCTAAAAACTATATATTAAAAAAACCCACGCCGGGCAGTGGTGGCGCACGCCTTTAATCCCAGCACTCGGGAGGCAGAGGCAGGTGGATCACTGTGAGTTCGAGGCCAACCTGGTCTACAAAGCCAGTCCAGGACAGGCAGATCTGTTATACAGAGAAACCCTGTCTTGAAAAACCAAAAAAAAAAAAAAATTCTCCAAATGCCTTCCAAATGCTGCTTGTCCCATACATTTTGCGTACCTTGCTGTGTTTTTTCCCAGCGTGGATTCCCATTGGATGAGGGTGGAGAAAGGAACACGAGACTTCACAGCTTCTTAGTGAGTGAGGGCAAAGAGCAAATGTGGGAGACCTTGTGGATCTTGACTTAAATCTGTTGTGATGATCTGTGGAGTGGCTTTCAGCATACCATGGTTACCAAATGTTTTCATGAGCTTTTGTAAGAAGATAGATTAATATAAATTAGATTTAGTAAATATCTAGGGGTTTCTGATACAGTCTCTTAATCCGGGGCGTGAAGATCAATTTGGCTGTGGGCAATTAGCTTATCAGTTTATGGACTAAAAACAAAAGTCAGGTGAAACGAGGGAGTCTCTATGTACTAAAAACAAGAAAGAAGCCAGGTGAAACAAGGAAAGACTCTATGGTCTAAAAACAAGGTTTATAGCCGGGCGCACGCCTTTAATCCCAGCACTTGGGAAGCAGAGGCAGGCAGATCTCTGTGAGTTTGAGGCCAGCCTGGTCTACAAAGTGAGTCCAGGACAGCCAGGGTTACACAGAGAAACCCTGTCTCGAAAAAAACAAACAAACAAAAAAAAAACAAGGTTTATGGCCTGGCGTTCTTTTCAGCTGCTAAGTGGGCAGAGCCCAGATTAAGCTAAAGCAGGTGGAACAAAGAGAGATCCTATTTAAGGACAAGTGGATGAGCCAAAAGGGTCCTATGCTAGAGAGCTCTGATGCTAGCGAGTCCTCATGCTAGAAAGGACAACGAGTAGTTTGTATTGTCTGATGGAGAAAGTGCTGGTGGACTGATGGCCAGATCTCCCTGAGGCAGAAAGAAGCTGGTAAGCAGAGAAAGCCTCAGCGAGCCTGAGCCTGTGGCTCAGCTTTTGCCTAGAGGGGTTTGACCTGTCTGAACAGTGGTCTGACGAAACTGTGGCAAGCTTTAAAGACTGAGGCACAGCTGCAGAGTTGCTGATACAAAGGAAATAAGTTGGTTTACAGACAGCTCAGGTCTCCCAGAGAGAAGAAAGCCTCAAGCCTTATTTAAGGTGAAGTCGCCATAGCCAATTTACCCTGATGGATCTAGGTCTGAGATATTCCAGAAGAAAGACTGCTAAGTGCATTAAAGGGTCTACCCCAGAGACTGTATCCTTCTAAAAGGTTATGAAAATAGTTGTAATAGTTATCAATAGGTTTAGTGGTTAGGTCTTAGGGGTTGTAGGCATTTGTAGGTCAGTAGTTAAGTGTTTATATTTGTTATAAGTGAATATAGTTACTAATAAATAAGTGTTGAATAATTTTAAAAAGTATGGTTTCAAGCTTTCCTAAGTTATTCCCCTTTGCCGGGCGGTGGTGGCGCACGCCTTTAATCCCAGCACTTGGGAGGCAGAGGCAGGCGGATCTTTGCGAGTTCGAGGCCAGCCTGGTCTACAAAGCGAGTCCAGGACAGCCAGAGCTGTTACACAGAGAAACCCTGTCTCGAAAAACCAAAAAAAAAAAAAAAAAAAAGG